>CM076572.1:586282178-586751649 GCA_034641835.2 Pinus albicaulis
AGGTAATCAAGAAATCTGACATAGAGAAAGGAGAGGGATCTTCTCAGCCTAGAAGAAGCCACAGACTAAAGGGGAAACTGAAGAAAACACTAATCAAGCAAACAGGCGTAATCAATATAGAAGATGAAGAAACATCCATTGAAGAAGATGTTGAAGAGGATTTTTATGAAGGAACCCCTGAAATTGACCCTGCTCAACAGGAAATTTATGACTATGTGGAAACTTTGGAGAGGAGAGCTTCAGAAAGCAGAGAGAGAACCCCTAGTCCTCCACTGTCTGAAATAGATATATTAAGAAGGGATAGGTATGAGTTGGAATTACTGAACAGACACATCAAAAATGAGAATGAAATTCTCAAGGATCAAGTCAAGCTCAAAATTGATATGAACTCAACCTTATCCCTGCATATAGACAAAGTGGAGAAGACCAATGAGAAGTTGAAGACAAGGAACAAAAAGTTAATCAGGGCACTCACCAACCTAAGGTTCAAACTTGTTATCAGAAAACCCAGCAGATCTCTAGCTTCCAGACAAAGGAGAAGAAGAGGATTAGATGTCCTTGCAGAAGCCTCTGAGTTCATAGGATAATTTTCATGAGGACATGCAAAGAGACAGCAGTGGGGGTATGTTGAGCCTCAAAATTATGCTTTCTTTCACCTCATTTTACCTCATTTTCCCTTGTCCATTGCTATCCTAGACCCAATTGATCAATGAATATAGTTAAAATTACTTCTAGAATGATTTACATGACTGACTTGCTAAGTTTTATGATTTTTTCCATTGTAAAGCATTTTGACCGGAACTAGCTGGAGAATGGAGACATTACGTAGCTAACCGGCGATTCTGCAGCTATCTTCACGTTTGAGTATGTTCCAGGTGGCCTCTCAAGAAAAAACGCATATGGGCATAATCCACGTCATGTCTACATGGTTCGTTGCTCATCATGGAGGAAGAAACGAATTCTGGGTATGGTTTTGGAACGTGGGAACACATTTAGGAAAGCAGACTTCTATTAGGACTGTCTCAGTCCATATGTCTTTTTCCTCTTCACGCAGCCACTTCAAGAGTCCTAATGTGATTCCGATAAGGAAAGACAGTGTTCCTGAATTATTGCAAGTCTTTTTATGTGCATTTGCTTTATAAACACTTGGGAAACCGAGAGCTATGTTAGATTTGATGTTAGATTTTATGCTAGATTTTGTTTAGACTCTGTGCTACATTTCTGAAGACGCAGAGTGTTATGTTCAAGTTCTTTCATCTTTAATGAAGCATACAGTGTTGTTGTGAAGGCGTTGATTTAATTTGGAGTTGAATTCCGTCAGGTGGTAGAGGGCCCCTGCCTCTTGCACGGATTTATTTTGCGTAAATTAGATAAGTCTTCTAGCTGCCTTTACGTTTTGCATTTGAATTAATAGTTGTTTTAATTAGCTACTGTATTCGTACTCGTTCTAACTCTTCCACAAGAAGACACTCTTCCAAAAGACTATAATGATGAATGGGAAAATGACTATAGTATTGTAGGATTAGAAGTTGAATTCATAGTTGTTTTTAATTAGCTACTGTAGTTATATTCATTCTAACTCTTCCACAAGAAGACACTCTTGCAAAAGATTATAATGATGAATGATGAATAGCTATAGTACTGTAGGATTTAGTTGTAGTTTTTGCTGTTCACTATCACGGTTACACTTGTTCTAATCACTCTTCCACAAGAAGAAACTCTTCCAAGAAATTCTTAAGAAGTTCAAGACATGACCGTGATAATGAATGATTTAGTTGTGTGTTTGTACTAAGTATCATCTCTGTTCTTGCTCTTAAACGCTTGCCCAAGACATCATAATGACGAGTAGGACATGGATATGATATCTTAGTTTTTCATTTGCTTTCAGTCCTTTATGTTTGCATTTGCACTCAATTACACAGTCAGAATTGTTCTAGCTCTTCCAAAAGAAGGAATTATTCCAAAATATCAATAATGATGGACAAACAGATTGTGTAATTTCATAGAATAATGCATGATAGCATATTTAGGATGCTCCAGAGTTTCATTGCACTTAATTCATGATTCAGTTATTTTATTTTGGGTTTGATAATGACTTGTAGTTTAACATTGTTTTAGGATAGTGACACCTTAGGTTTGGTTGTAGTTCAACTCATTGCATTTGCACTCTACATTCAATTGTTATTCAATGCACATTAGATTATTTCAGTTGTTAGGATTAACAAAACAACCTTCATTATTCACAAACCTCTTCTTGTTCTAAAATCCATAATTGATCTATAACCATATGAACAGAAGACAACATCATTTTAAGGCCTGAAGTACCTCTGCAATTTTCTCATCATTTCATAAACAGAGCTCTCCCTCAAAAGACTACTTTGAAAAAGAAATCAATAACTCTTGAGTAAAGGTTTTGTGACATTCAATTAAATTGCAGAATAGAACTAGGAACTAGTCCTAGAATAGAAGATCTTAGGATGGTATCAATATTTTTCCTCCAAATCTGTTTCAAATCTCTAATTAAGGACAAAAATGTTGCATCATTGTAAGATTAGTTGTTTAACTGTTTAGTTAGAGGATTTGCATACTTAGTGATCATTTCTCAAGTTTAGTTTGTGTTTTGAATTATCTATTTGAAAGTCATTATCAAGCTTTGCTTTTATTTAGTCATAGTTTAGATTCAGCTTCAGTGTTCCAATTGCATTTGCCATTTGTTATTCATCAATTAGGTTTGACTCTGTTTTTTTAATCATTAGCTCATTTCCATCAACTTTCTAGGCATTTTCCTTGTGAACATAAAACCACCAAAAGACCAAAAACATCACAAATCACCATAAAAGACCAAAAACACCGCAAAACACTACACACAACGCATTAGGAAACAAGTACCTAGATACATACAGTACACTTCACTTCAGTAGTTTACAAATCCTGGTTGACAATTAAATGAGCTTAGTTTAGGAGACTAGATTGAGACCAAACATTTTGGCGCCGTTGCCGGGGAAGTGAAAACTAGGTAACCTTTGTTTCTTAGCATCCAAAAACAATTTTATGCGTAGGGAGAGAGATTCAAGGGGAAGATTTATAAGCAACAGAGGCAGAAGTTTGATTTCTAGAACACCACTTGTTTCATCTAGATCTAGAGCTAGTACACCTTCAACTCAAACCCATATTCCATCCTCCCTTGATCCTGGACTTCTAGAATATCTAAGGTCAACTATTCCATTAGAGAAACCTTCCACTTCATCCACTGAACCTGCCATAGAAGAAGATCTAAAGACTCCTAGTAGGGATACAAAACTTTCCACTTTCACAGGAGAGTCAACCATGGCAGAAGGAGGAGGAGGAGTTTTTAATGGAGAAAACACACTATTTGGAGGAAGAGGTAGAGGTAGAGGAGAAGGAGGTAGAGGTGCAAATGGAGGAAGAGGTAGAATAGGAAGCTCTTTTGGGTTCCCTATACTTGATGAAGAAACCAATACAACCATGAAAAACATTTCACCCTCTGTCCTTCCAAACTTCTATGGACTTAAAACTGAAGATCCTGAAACTTTCATATTCGAATTTGAAGTGCTGTGTAGGACTTATGACTACCTACAAGATGCTCAAAAACTGAAATTATTTCCTTCAACTTTGAAGGGAGCAGCATTGAAGTGGTTTATGAGTCTAATCAGTAGTTCTATTAGAACATGGGAAGATATGAAACAAGCATTTCTAGAGAGATACTTGGATTATTGTATGCCGGTTAATCATAAGGAAGAAGTGTTCAAGATGTTACAAAAGGAAGATGAAAACTTAGAAGATTTGTTGGAAAGATTTAAATACAACATAAAAAGGGCACAAATGGAAAACCTAGATCAGGACACTTTAAAATCTCTTTTGTTGAAAACAATTAGGGATGAATGGTTGGATATCCTTAACATGATGGGAAAAGGGGATATATCACAACTCACATTACCTGAAATATCCGAGTTATGTATCAACCTTTCCAGAGGGAAATCTAAAACTGTCAAAGGTCCAAGAGATCCTGCTCTTGCAAGGGCAAGTAAATCTGCTTCTGGGACAGTAAGTAGATCAGAAATAGGACACATTCTTGATGACTTTAAATCTGACATCTTAGGGAGTCTTAGTGAACAAATAGACAGCCTTAAGATACAAAACAAGCAGAAGGCTGAATCTGATGCTTTAGCAATATTTTGTCCCAAATGCAGAAAGAAACATGCCTTAAGAGAGTGTCCTTTGGATGTAAAAGTTATAGAAACCTGTGTCATTTGTTCTGAGAAACATGAGACCAAGAATTGTCCTTCTCTTCCTGGTCTCAAGGCTGTTTTTCAGGAAGAAACTCCTACAGATTCCACAGAGTCTCTTAATTTTGTATCTAGAAGACCTTGGCAGGGACCTCAGACACAAGGATTCCATGATCAAATGTATAATCAATCTCCACCTTGGAATTCTTGGCAGCAACCTTGGCCCCAATTTCAAAATCAATCTCAATCTTGGGCACAAGGAACACAAAGTCCCTATGGAAGATACTCTCCATACTATCAGTATCCACCATCCTATCCACAATATCCACATTTTTATCCTCAAAATCCTCAACAAAATTTTCCTCAAAATATTCAACAAAACTTTCAACAAAATCCTCAACAACATCATCAGAACCAACCACATCAAAATCAACCACTTCCATTACCATTCCCTCAAAAATCCAATCAATTGCCATCTCAACCCATATCAAACCCCAATAATAAAAACCCTCAGAATACATACATGATAGAAGGTCAACAGTTTCCAACTTATTTAATTACTCCTCTAGACCTTAGTGATGTTCAACTTAGGTCTGCAAGGATACTTGAGAAGAGGAAACCTTCTGTGATCATACAAGAACAAGATAATTCTGAGGAAGACTCCCTACGGGTTAATTAAAGTCTTGAGGAAGACACATCCTTTCAAGACCAAAACATTGAAAAACTAAAACAAAAAGATCCAATAAATCCAACTCCTGTATTAGAGCAACCATCCACATCTACTTCTATACCTCCCTTCCCGGAAAGATTACAAATTGATAGAGGTATAGAAAAACAAATCATGGTGCCTAATTATGATTTCTTAGATGAATTGAGAAATGTTTGCATTAAAATTCCATTATTGCAAGCCATCAAAGAAATCCCAATTTTAGCCAAAACAATAAAGGAGTTGAGTATGAAGACAACAAGAAAAAGAATAAGAGAAACCAAGAAAATTCAACTGGTAGGACAAATAGCAAATATTATGATGGGCAAGATTGCTATTCCAAAGTATCTTGACCCAGGAAATCCAGTTGTCAAAATTCACATCAACGGAATTGAAATTCAAAACACACTCATTGACTTAGGAGCAGCAATAAATATCATGAGTAGACAAATCATGGACAAACTGAAACTTCCTAATCTTCTCTTTACACCCACACTATTACAATTAGCAGATAGATCTGTGATTAGACCAGATGGGGTAATAGAAGACATTCCAGTGTCCCTAGACTCTTGGGAGTACCCTGTGGATTTCATGATCCTAACTCCTAAGAATAATCTAGGAGGCCATCATGTTATACTAGGAAGACCTTGGTTGGCTACAGCTGATGCTTTTATTAGTTGTAGGTCCGGTGATATGTATATTTATGATGGTAGTTCAACTAAGAAATTCACTTTATATCCTCCAGCTAGGACAATTACAGATCTAGATGACACTCAATGGATAGAGGATGAAGAATATTTACAACCACTCTTCACAATTTTAGAAATTAGTGAAGATAATCAAATTCTGAATACTCTAGAAAACTTTGAATCCTATCCAGAACAAAAACATGAATCATTTCAGGAGGGATCCAATATTGAATTTTTTTCATCTAGGCAGATGTCTCTTCATTCTATGGACAAATTTGGCAGCTCTACAAATGAAATTTTTCCAGGCAAAACTTTGAACATAAACAAGAACCTAGAAAAATCTCAACAAGAAGAGTTAATCAAAGTATTACAGAGACATTCTTCTGCATATGCATGGGAATACACTGACATGAAAGGGATAAGTCCCAAGAATTGTACTCATCACATCTATATAGAGGCAAATTTCAAACCAATCAGACAACCTCAAAGACGGATGAATCCAAATCTTAGGGAAATTGTTAAGGAAGAATTGCAAAAATACAAACTTCAAAATACCATCTCAAATATGCAATATCAAATGAAGATGGATAAATCTTCATTATATGCAAAGGATCTAAGGATAAATGCCTTAGAAGGATCCTACAAACATCAAAGCAACAGAAGCTTTGGTTAAAAAGAAAAATGAGGACATAGTTGCCTTGAGGAAATAACTCAAACTTCCTCAAAGTGAGCATCCTTAGACAAAGGAAGTTTTATAGGATTAAAAGGAAAAAGATGAAATTATGAGCTTAATTCTTCAACTGACAGCTCAGATTAAGGAAATGGAAGTAAAAATGGACCAACTTTTCCAAGAAAATGAGACAGTTAAAGAACCAGTGATTCCCACAATCATCCTAGTCATCACTACAGTAGTGCCTTCAACTTTAGGAGAAAATTTGGCACCCAAAGAGCCACTGGCCACTGCAGTGCCAGTGACTTCTTCAACAACTTCAGTAATTTAATCCTCTACAACAGTGTTGCCACCTAAAGATGAAAGCAGTCAACTAGTAAAAGCAATGGAAGAGATGTCCTTGAAGACAAATGAAATAAACAGATTGACAAATATAATTGAAAATATTGAGAAGACAAACAAATCAACTCAGATAGATGCTAAAATACATGAAAAAAATGCCCACAGATTGAGTGAAGAGGTAAAGAAGCTACAAAAAGAATTAACTCTCAAGGATTGATATCATATATTAAAAATTACCTATGGAATAATGTAATTGAAGCCATCCATGATGTTTGGCCTTCAATTCAGGTAATTTTTTAGCAGAGAGAGTTATTATTGGCACCCCAAGCAGATATCCAAAAGACACAAGCTGATTTAGCAGATAAACCAGAACAAGCTGTAAGGTTAATAAATTTCCTCAACAAGAAGTATAGACAGGAACTTGAAGAATTAAAAATCAATGATAGGACAACAACTATCCTATAAATTAGGAAAGTTACCACCAAAATAAATTTAATGAGGTAACTTCAAGAGAAATGTGAAGGTATGAATACTGTTATAACCAGATTCATGGCTAAATTCACCAATTTAAGGCAAAAGGGACTTCCTGATATCATGGTTATTAATGATAAGTTAATGCCTCAAAATGATTATGACAAGAAGATAAGAGGATATGCCAAGGAGCAGGTGAACAAACCAACAGGTCAAGATATTCCCACAGGAAAAGTATTGTTAAAATTTTTTGAAGATTTGTTTTATTTGCAGTATGAGATCAAGAACTTATTTGTCATCAAGCCCACATTTTCTAGGTACGCTGAGGTTGATGAGAATTTTAGGAAACTCAAAAATATTCAAATTCCTAAAAAAGAGGACTGGCAAGCATTGACTGATTTACCATGAAGAATGAAAGGCAAATAAATGAAGAAGAAAAAATATGTTTACTGATTTCACTGTCAAAATAGATTTTACAGCAATAAAACAGTTTCACTGAAGGTAAAGAGTATTCGAAATAAAGAGTATCAGTGAAGGCAAGTTAGATTCTAAAAAATATCTAAAAAACCAGCAAAGAGGACACATAAGCACCCAACTCCTTATCTTAAAACAGTTTCTATTTATTTTGAATAAAATAGGACAGCTTTCTAATTTGTTGAGCAGCTGTCACTATTATTGTTGTAAGATATTTTATTTTCCTAATTTAATTCTTAGAAGTCATATAGGATATGTTGTAAAACATTATGTATAAATACTTCATTCTTTTGAAGTATTTTGGTGTGGAATAAAATTGCTGGAGATTACTATAGATATTTTGTTGACTTGAAGGCTTTGGATTTCGATTTTGAGTAGCAGACTGGATCAACTATTTGGCATCATACTTCAGGATCCCTATGATAAGCTATCTGGAGTGAAGTACTCTCTAAAAATTGTCATTGTTATCTTCTTTTGTTACATGCATACATCTGTGTTTTAATTCTAAATCTGAATGTATAACTAGGAGTATTACTACAGGACATGTTAATAGCACCCTGTTTTTAACTAATTATCATTTCTTTGTTTTCTTTTGATTTTCGATGTAGGGAATTATTAATTTCTCCCTCTCCCATTTAACCTCTATCTTCTACTTCCTTTATCTGAATTTAAGGTTTCTTAATTTCCCTTTATCTCGATCATACCATCTCAAAAACCAATTTTCCAAGATCTACAAGGGTTATCTATCTTGCCCTGCATACATTTGACCTTTTAGGCCTTGATCCTAGTTCTGTTAGCTTTACTTAGACTCCATAGCCCAATCGACAAGTAGATTTACCTCTATCTACCCTCCAAGTGAAATTTTCCCACCAAATCCAACAAAACTGAACCAAATCTACACTTTCATAGCTAGCCTAATATTCACAAATTAAAACAAAGTTAAACTTTAAAGAGAGAGCCCTCTCTGAACCCTAGGAAGGCTAGATCCTAGATTTTGAAGTAGGTTTGTGGTTACCTCTAGTATTCTTTGACTAAAAACCAAAATCCCACAACTTAAGAATTTACTGGAGTGATAACACCTGGCATAAAAAATTGGTGCATGCATTGTGGGCTGAAAGATTGACAACCAAGAAATCACTTGGCATGTCACCATACTAGTTATTCTATGGAATGGATGCAGTTTTCCCAACATCCTTAGGAGTGCCAGCCATTAATCTCATTCAAGAAGTGCAGGCTGAGGAGAATGATGTACAAAGAAGACTAAGCCAGGCCATTCAGCTGCAGCAATCTAGAGAAGAGGTGTACAAAAAAACTCGGATGGTGCAAGAAAATATGAAGAATATTTTTGACAAAAGAACAAAAGAAAATGATTTCAATATTGGAGATAAAGTGCTGAAATGGGATTCCAGAAGAGAAGATAAAGGTAAGCATGGAAATTTTGACAACTTATGGAAAGGCCCATACATTATTCATTCTCTCAGAGGAGAAAAATCATTTTTCTTGCAAGAGATGGATGGAACAGAGATGTTTGGAGGTCCTGTCAATGGCAGGATTATAAAACACTATTTCTACTAAAAACTCATATTAAACTTTCATCATTGTAAATACCATAGTCCTACAATTTTCAAAAATCCATTGGACAAGGTTGAAGCCCGAAGTGAAGGCCATAAGACTAGTTTGATAAGAAAATATGTATATATATACAAAAAAATAAATATTTCTAAAAGTGTTGCAAATCAAAGTGCCACTACTATTGAAAACATTTTTGTGCAATCAAACAGTCTAAACATGATTGTACAATTTTTAATTTTCTGTTGATAGGTTAGAAAATGAAGATTTGCAAAACCATTTAGGTACCTAGCTTATCAGTAGCTAGGTAGTAAATTACATTGGTTAAACAACCTAATCTAAACAAATAGGAGAAATAAGGGATAGGTGATAGGTTAAAAATTCAAAATAAAAATGAGTTCAGGGTCCACAAGTGTAAATGCACCCCAAAAAGAAGAAAAATGATTAGAATTGTAGATTGGGTAGGTAGGTGTGCAGACGAGCTCAGTACTTTGAGCATTTTTCCATTTTTCAGTTTCAGTTTACTTCAGTTTCAGGATCAAGTGTATGCCAGACTTCAATTTGTAGAGAGTGTTGACTTCATCTGGAAGGTTTTCAGCCACAGAAGTTGTAGAAGATCAATTTGAAGGATTGGGATCACACTAATGGATCAGGCAACTAGTCTACGGTGTTTTTGACACCTCCTGAAGGAGTTGCCATCCCTAACTGGAGCCACTGTTAGACCCTTGTATTTCACAGTACCACTAGGTGACTGATTATTTCTTATATTTTTTCATGACTGAAAATGATATTCCATGGTTGTCATTTATTTTCAGAAAAGAAGGAAGAGAGTGTTGTTGATAAGGTGTGATGGTGATCAAACTTCATTTCTTCCCTCATTCCATTTCATTCACCTGCCACACTTCCTTTTCACTTCATTTCCCTTTATTTACATTTCATTCCCTGCTCATATATTTCCATATATGTCCATACATTTCCTTACCTTTCCTTTCATAATCTCCCGACGCATTTTCATTTTTTCCCTAAGTCATTTCCCTTTTATTTCATTACCATATGACCAAATCACTTTTCGCATCGGCCAAATCGCAAAGTTTTCCAATTACCTTATCCTACAAACCTTTCAAAATGTGATATGCAATGAAATGGGACCCATCCACCCGTGGCACGCAAATAAGCCTTACATGTTGCCTGCACTTCGCAGCCCGCAAATTTTTAAACCTTACCTCTTAAGACTTATGCCAAATCTCATTTTTCCACCAATGCGATGAAGTGGGACCCGTCATACTTTAACGCACTATCAAAACCGCATGAAAACCTTCATCTGTTGCATTTTCCTTACCTTTTTCCTTTTCACACTTCCCAGCATTCAGCGCGTCGTATCCCGCACTTCGCACATTCTTAAACTTACCTATTAAGTGCCTACAATTTAAAAGTCTTAACTTACGATATAACCATCGCATAGCGCACATCATAGGTTTTAAAATTTAAACACAAATGTAAATGTTAAAGTTTCCAAAGTGCGATATGCAATGAAGGTGGGGACCGATCACAATCACAAATCACAAGTTTTAAAGAATAAGTCTGGAGATAAATGTTAAATTCGCCAAAGCGCGATATGTAGTGACGTGGCAAATGATGTGGTTAGATGACATGGTAGGGACATAGTGGTTGACGTGGTAGTGACGTGGCCCCGACCCATAGATTGCACTTGATATATGATGACGTGGCAAGGTGATGTGGCAAGCCGACGTGGCAAAGTGATGTGGCAAGTTGATGGGGCAGATGACGTAGCCCTTGCTCGCATGCCCCACAATGCAAGTTTTAAGAGGTTAGTTGCAGAGGTAAGTATTAATATCGTCGAAGTGTGATATGTGATGAAGGTGGGACCCAAGCGTAGATCGCAAATTGCAAAGTATGAAGTTTACATCCCATGGTATATAAGAAAAACTATGGTTTGTGGGCTACGGGCAGACACACTTTCCTTGACATGTCATATCTATGTTAAAACCCCCGCAACTCTCTGCGCATCATATGATTCACAACGCATTTCGGCCTCCCTGCATCTGCCAAAGGTTAACAAAGGAGGGGGGTCCAAAATGGGTGGTATCCCATACCGCTCGTTTAGCTACATGTCGCGCCCATGGCTATTTCGCACCCCCTTTTCCAATACCGCTTACCACTCACACCCCCCTCTGAAAATCCATTTGCGCCACTCACCAAACCACTGCGCCTTTTTACCGTTACCTGTACCATACACACCATGATTACTCTCGTTGTCCACTTCACTCAATCACATCCCCTCCCGTTAAGAAAGTCGTTGCACCATAAAGGGTCGGGTCGTTACCCAACAGACCCGCGTCACCTCCACACCACCACATCACTATTTTAAAGCCAAATGTCAGCATAACTGCGTATTTTACTTTGTCAGTTATTGTCAAACTGATGCAAGAATTGAATTTGCGAGTATTATTGGAGAAAGTGTGAATTGTACAAACCATTGCCGAAGATCCATTTATCCATCAAAGAAGATCTATCAACACTCTGTGAAACCTAATTACAAGGCTCCTTTATACTGTTCAATCCTGGTCATTATCCCCTTCTGTCATATCCCTTTCCCAGTGTTGATCCATATCCATTTCCCTTTCTCAGTTCCCCTCCTTGTCATCCCCTTCTCCATTACAGGTTGTGAAAGAAGAATAATTGAAGAGATGCCTCCAAATCTAGATCAATAGCCTTTTAATCCTATGGTCTACTCACAAGTGGACCTGGATCACTTGGTTCTAGCAGAAAAAGACTAAAAAATCCATGAGACAGAGTCAGATTCTGATTTATTCGATGTCTACTTCTGGTTTTAGGACCAATTTCTTGAAAGAGTCGATGACATTAGCCTATGGGAGACCCAGCTACCTCTTTACATCTTCCCAAAAACCCATAGTTTCCTAGAGTTCATCAGGAAGTGTCGAAGATGTTATGACATTAATCATAGGACCATAGTCACCCCAACAGGAGAAAACCTATTTTCCATCAATGCCTAATGCATACAACATATGAGGCAGGCCTGCACTCCTAAACAAGCGGTCCCTTTCTTGTGTGAATCCCTCAAAGAATTTTATCAGAAGCTTGACCCCGCCAACAGAGCCAAAACTTTACAACTTTCCATGGCCCTTGGTACCCCAATGCCTACAAAGAACCCTCCTTATCCCTCATATACCTTTTCTGATAGGACCAAGCACATTATGTCTGTTTTATTTTATTTATTAGGCTATCACACTAATCAGTGGGTAGATGAAGCTGTGATAGGTTTTTTGTCCATTCTTTCCCCAGGTGCTAAACCCACAGTCCTATTCAACTATGCTATGTTTCTTACAGAGGCCATTCATGAACAGTTTTTAAATATTGATACAAAGGAGGTTTTTAAATATTCCTCTGTGTTGGTATATATGTTTGTCCATTTCCAGTCTAGAAGGTTTCAATTTCATATGACCAAGGTAAATGAAAATAATGAGCCTCAATCTGTCATGTTTTGGACCACCCTGCTATTAAAAGATCATAATGATTATACATACAATGATTTTGTGGATTTTTTTGTGCACCCAACCATCAGCACACTCAGCAATGCAGCAGAGCCCAGGATAAATGAGGAAATCAGGAGAAGCATGTAGCTAACAAAGCAAGTGAAGATAGCAGATTAGTATTTGTACCAAAATTACACAGAGATTCGATTATATGGAAGTGAACTAGCCCCTTACAAATTTCCAAAGTTCCTCTCCATGAGGTTATTTTCACTATAATACATAAGGAAAATGATACATGTAGATGAGCTCCACTTTGTCTTTGAAAAGAAGGCTCAATTCAATATCAAGACACTGATTGAGCCTTTCATCTGTAATAGTAGAGTAGCAAGAGAGGAGGCATAATAGATACTGAAGGAGATGGGTTTCAGCCATAGTTTCACTTGGTCTTATGACCCTACAGGGATTATCTCCAAGAAAAGGGTGGAAAAAAATCCACACCCTATGTTCACACACACAAACCTTCAATTGAGAAAAATTCCAATCAAACAGAATGGGTGACCAATACCCTCCAAGAGGAGGAAGAACAAGTGTTCTCCACTCCAGGCGTCCAGACCCCTACACCACAAGCAAGGAAGAATGCAGAAGGAATAGAAGACAAGGGAAAAGAGCAAGAGAAAGAGATAGGGAGAAAAAGGCCAAGAGAGGATCAGTCACCTTCGGTGACTGATACCTCTAGTAAAGAATTAAAAATAAGATATAGGAAGAGGCGTCAAGTTCATATGGAGATTGATCAAGGATAATCGAGGTAGCAAACAATGGTTCCTATTGCAGACACCCATGGGCCATCTCCAATAAATGATCAAAAAATGGCCTCCCCTACATCTATAGCCACAATGTCTTTGCAACATCAATCCTTACAGACATCTACTTCTATACCTGCCATAGAAGGCCAAGAAAAATTATTTTATGACACATTCAAGGAAACAAAATTGAGAAATCAGGTGTTGAAGACTAAAACTTACAATCAATTCTGGAAGTAGACCCCAAGTTCACAAACCACACTACTGTATGCTTTTGACACTGAGAAGAGACGGATGCAGATGGAATTTCTAGAAGCCTTTGTCCCACAACCCCAAGGAGCAAGAGATTACAAGAAGGCATCATTCAAATTTAATACCAAGGACATCCATCTGAATGACCAGATGGAATTACACAAGGAGACTAGAGATATGGTGGCCTCCACCCTAACAAGTATAGCTATGAGCTTGTTAAAGTGTTACACTAAAAATTTTCACCATGACATTTCGCTATCTATATGGGTTCATCATTACCTATATTATGCTCCCTTAGAGGTTCAAAACCGTAAATTTCCTAAACCAAGTCTTGGAATTGGAGAAAAGCTCATTAAAACCCTTAAAAGCCTAACTCCGCACTTTTCCTTGCCTGCAGTACCGCAGTTTCTTGCTCTATAACTTGCGTCACATCCCTCACGTTCTGCTTATTAAAACTGTGAACCCCCGTAAAAGGTAAAATAAAAGAAAAATTAAGTTCTAGAAGCCCAGCTGGATGAATATTCTCCCAACATGAGACTTCTAGAAGCATAATCTAGTCGAGCTTCAATCCCTCCATTCATGAACCTCTATCCCTTCATTAAAGGAGTCTATCCCTTGGTATTTGGAGCTTAATCCCTTCATGAAAGGAATTTATCCCTTTCTTATTGGAACTGAAACTACCTCCCTTATGCTATAAATTGAGATCATGTTTCAGTCTCAAGGGTACTTAGAACATGGTTGTTTTGAGGTTAATTGCTGAATAAATCATACTCTCTTTACTTGGAATCATCAGCATGAGAATTATCACATACTCATGTCAATAAATTCATGCTAGTTCAGAGAGGCGAAGGCTTGTCAAATCGATTTAAAATGGCTATTCAGGACCCCGGAAGAACTTGTATGACATCAAGGCAACAAGGTTGTAAGGTTACTTCTTATCATACAAGTTAATACAAATGGATTCTATTTTCTCATTAAGTTGTTCATGTATCTATTGAGTAATTTAATTCTTGGATTCCTTGATCACTGAGATAGATTAGTGTTTTTGAATTATTATATCTTGCAGGTGCTTTTAATTATTTTTTATGTCTTTGAATGTAGGTCTTACATGTTGAATTGACCTCTGTTGGAGCGATTGGATTGAAGATTATAGCAAGCATTGGAATTTAGGTAGGAGCATCTCCTCTTACTTAGTTAATTGATAATTCTGAATCACAAATGATCTAGAGAAAATATTTTGCATTTGGTTGTTTGTTTCTAGATATCCTTAGGATACAAGGCAAATCGTTCTTGTCCGCAAGAAGGATTTTATCTGCATAACGAAATGGCGACTCCATTGGGGATAATGAACTTCATTTTCTTTTTCATTTTTAGTTTGACTTTTGAAATATTCTTTGATTTTGATCAGTTAAAAACTGGGTTGGGTAGATCACTCATTAGAATCTCTTACTGTAAATCTACATTTTTATTTTTCCTGTGTTTTTTCCTGGCTTCCACACTTTTTGTTTAAAACAGAGCGGTAGACTCTGCAGATTTTAGTGAAAAATAGTGTGGTACCGAACCTTATTCCATTAAAAACTACGAACTTCTGGGAAATTTTGAAAAAAATAAAAATTATGTTTTCAGGAATGTAATTACTTGATTCCCTGTAATTACCCCAACTTGTTTTGACTGTCAAAGAATTCTGTGTGATTTTCTTTTAGCAATTTTTGTGTTTGAAGTGATATTTTTAGCTGATTTGCACTTTATGAGTAAGTGTTTTCCCTGTCTTCTTATTGCTTTGAATCACAAACTTTTATATACCTCAACTAATTGGTATGTTATTATTTTCTTGTTGAGCCATTTAACTTGAGGCAACTCATGCTTTTATGAAAATTCGATTTTATTTTCATTTGCAAATTTAGAAAACCTTTTAGCTTGATAAGGTCTGAATTTCACTTAAAACCATTATTGGATGTTTTTGATTTCTTGCTATGATAAGCAGAAAGTTCTTGGTTAGATTACAAACTAAGCATAAACATCCTCAAAGCCTTTTAGATAGAGTTCAAGATTAAAGTTTTCTTTTAGTTTTGAATTTTATGATTTTAAGAGTTTTAGTTTTCTTTTGGAAGAAGTTTGATTATAGTTTCTGATTTGAGTGTTATAAGGAATTTGATTTTGAACAAGTGATATTTTTTCTGTGAAATTGAGTTCTCCGAAATAGTCTTCTTTTCAAATTTTCTTGTTTATCAAAGAAAGAATTGATGTTTTGAAAGTTGTTGAAATCTCCCAAATTTTTCCTCTAAATAGGTTTCATTGAAAAGAAATGAGTTGTTTTCATATAGATGCATTTTAGTGTACTTTTGAGTCGGGTCATTACATATCATCGAAGTTTCACTTCCATACATTTTGACCTAAGAAACAACCAAACTAAAAGTAACACTTAATTAAAATCAATCTAGAAATTTTTATATTTTCTAGGGCTCTTTTCTGCTAGCATAGCTCAGGCTAGTGTCTTGGAATAGGTTGTAGTTAACATTCCAAGGCATTTCAAATAAACAAGTAGTAAATCTTGCGGTAGGAAAATCCAATTGTAGCATGTATGCTCTGGGAAGCTCCTCCTAAAGGAGTTAAGCATGAGATCATGTCCGAACCAGTGAGGTAATCATACCTATCTCATTGGGAAAGATAGAAGATGTGCACATATTAAAAAGGGTAAACCTCGAATAGACCATTGTCGAGGAGCCTGGGGTCACTTGTCAGTAAACCTTGGATTATCTCAAGAAGCCTTCAAGGGAATTGAACTTGTTACTCTGCCCTTGCGTGTATCTCGGATCGTAGATTGTCCCCCCAGGATATGTGCTCCCATTGGTGACCTCAGTGGCCATAAACTTTAGTATTCTTTCCCAAGGTGAAGGTGGAGGGAAGGTCCCACTATACCCGGAGCAGACGGCGACTAGACTCACTTGGACTCTCCAGAGGGTTATCTTCACTCGAGATGGTTTAAGTGGAGAAACTTGCACTGGTCTATTTCATTAAGCAGGTTGTCGGGGTAACTCTTCCAACCGCCATTTCTGCATTAAAATTCTACGATGTTGGATTTCATCACCAACTAGTGTTTTTAGTGTGGGAATCTATTATTTTTGCGTGGATTGATCTCTTATATTTTGTAGGTGCATGATCAATTTGTTTGTTTCCTTTGAGACTTTAGGATTTTTTATTGAAATTTTCTTTGATTTTGTGTGACTAAAAATTTTAATCGTGGCTGAATTACCGAGACAATAACGTAGAATGCAGGGGAAACCCCCTGAATATACACCAAGCCAATTAGAAATACTTAAATCTGAAAAATGAAAAACATCAATAACTGGATCAACAGAACAGGAAGAAACATCCATAATTATCCATCCTGATTACGAAGTAGATCAACCGCAAATAGCAGAATATACTCCTCAGAAAATTTCAATCTCTGAACTAGCTGAACTTGCTTCTATAACAAGTGAATTATCATCTACTGAACCTGAAATTTCTGAGCCAAAATCTGAACCTGCTACGTCTAAGCCTACTTTAGAGTTCATTACTCCAACCCCTAATCGCCCTGATTCACCTAGAGTTAATAATCGAATCACAGACGATCTTCCTCCTGGTCTCATTAGTATTGAAGAAGTTACTGACACTGAAGAAGAAGTTTTTCTTCCTTCAGCTTAGGAATATTTAAATCTTAGAGAATGTGAATTTCTTTTTTATAGTCCTTTTAGAAAAGACGCTTGGTACTCTTCATTGACAGACTTTCTACAGAATGTTGGTTTGAATTATTCGCCACCCCGAATTCCTTTTCCTTCTACACCAAGAGGTTATAGACCTCCATTAAACATGTCTAGTGAGTCATCCATGTTTTCTGAATCTCCAGAAACATATTTGTATGGTGGTCCATCTGTTCCTGCAGGATACCAGTCGCTCTTTGGTACTTTCTCAGGAGCATCTCCTTTTCCCAATAAACGTACACCATCATCTGGTCCAAATGAATCAAATACCAGAACTTTGAACAGTGAACAAGTTTATATGATGTATGGAAACATTCCAAACCCTGGCCCTCAAGGTAGCAATTTACCGCTTTGGAGGCAACCTCAAGTTAGTAATTTACCACCTGGGGGGCAACCTCAAGGTCAGTACATACCTCAGGGTCAATATCAACCCCAAGGACAGTACATGCCTCAAGTTCAGTACATACCTCAAGGTCAATATCAACCCCAAGGTTAGTACCCAATTCAGGGTCCACAACCTCCTTTTGGACAACAGTTCTACTCTAAACAACAATTGTTACAAGGAGATGGAAATTATCTAGCTAATTACCAGCCATATGTTCAACCTGGTTATGGTCCTTCTTATGTACAACCTTCAATGGGACCCTCATATCCCCAAGTAAATATGGTGTGGGATCCATCCCAAGTTCAACAGAATTTGCATCCAACTATGCAAGTACCTTATTATCAACATGGACAACTAGTTGGTTATAATCAAACCCAACAACCAGTCCAGCCTACTATTCAAATACCTGCATTTGGTACTATTCAGTAGCCTGGTCCGAGTACACCTAGAACTATGCCACAAACTGCTACTCCAACTTCTGTTCAAGCTACCATGCCTATTCTTGGAGTATCTGCAACTCTTGTTTCTACTGCCCCTCAAATCGTTCAGTTTCCTTAATTTTCTTCTCCGTAGCCTAGACCTACAATTTAGTTTACTGTTCAGATGCCTGTAGGAAAACCTAGTACAAGTACAGTTATAACAAGCCAACCTTAGTTTATCTATCAACCGTATCAAGGGCAATATCAATATGGACTTGTTCCACAAAATTCAGTATAGAAATAGCCGTATCCTGGCTATACATATCAAACACCTTTTCAACCCCAGTATGGTCTGGTTAATCCTGGCTATCCAGGGGACATTCCGATTTCGAATGCACAGGCTATTCCAGGGTATCCTAGATATCCTCCTCCTGGAACTGGTATAGTTTCACAAGGTTATCAATTTAATCAGCAGGACCCTAACCGTCGGTTGCCATTCATAACAACTTTGGATTTACTTGATTTATCACGCCTTATGAATGATCCCATATATTATCTTCCGTATTGGCCGCAAATTCCAAATAAGTTGCCCAGTGATATCCCAAAGTTTGAAGGAAAATCAGGAGAGGAACCTTCTAACCTTCAATTAAGACTTTTTCAGAGAGCGTTGATAGGATTAGCAGATAAATGGTACATTGAACTACCACGAGACTCATTTAACAATTTCATTGCCTTAGCAAACTACCTTCTTAAATCATTTCCAGTTGCCAGTCAGATACGACAATGGCACGAAATTTCTAACTTCACTAAAACAATATACGTCTACATACATATCAGATCACATACATGAATGGAGACGTAGAAGACGTTTGGTGAAAGTTTTTATTTCGGATCAAATCTTGGAAGAATGGTTTATAAAATCATTACTACCAAAAATCATTGAATATGTAGCAAAAGAAGGAGTTGTTACAGAATAACAAGTCATTTCTCAAGCTCAATACCTTGACCTAGTATATACACAGTCAGGTACTTTGTACGAGAAAATTCCAGATTTAGTGCGTCCTGGTCAGATAATAGCAACTCCCTCAGGGTCTCATGCCACTGATGGTGTGATCGGTTCAGTTAGTACTACTAAGAGTAAGAAGAAATCTTCCAAGATTACTTCTTCTATAATAAATTTACCCAATGCACCAAAAGAGGATTATTCCCTTGAAACTTCTGTCAACATTCACATTGTAGATTCATCTACAACTAAGTCTAAATTTGGAAATAAGAAGAAAGGGAAGAATAAAAGTAAGCAGAATTCATCTCCCAAAGGAAAAACTGAGAAAAATGTGTTGTTTGATGATAAACGAAAACCTCGTTATCCTTGTCTTATCTGTGATGAGGATCATTTCACTAAGGAATGTCCGCATAGGTATGAGGTATCTAAGTTTGTCAAAGTTTCACCCACGCCGACTATCTTGAAAGATCCTTTTCCTGTTCAAGATGGAAAAATGATTGGATATTCTTCTAATACATCAACAGATATTTTGATGATGTCTCAAGTAATGGTTGCGACTTGATCGCAAGACTATGGAAGTAAAAATCCTGTTACTAGTAAAGAAGTAGAAAATTATAATTCAGTAACAGCTATACCTCTTCCAGTTTTTGATCCACTTCATATCGAGAAACCCAATATTGATTTAGTAATTAAAATACCTACTAAAGGTGTACTTCAGAAATCAACTTCCAATCCACATGCGAGCTGCTTAGAACTACAACATTGTTGAGGATTTAGCAATATCTCCTTCAGCGATGTCGGCCTTAGAAGTGCTGCAATCATTTCCAGCACAAAGGAAATTACTCTTATCAGCTATTGGAGCTGTAGATCTTCAAGATTCCAACCTCATAGTCTTCGATTTAGAAAAATTTACACTGTGACTCCCTCATCAAATGGCTTTTTAGATTCCCGTACTAGTCAAAAACAAGCGTTTCTTTCATACTGTAATTGATGAAGGAGCATCTACGTGTATTATGTCGTTAAACTATTGGAAATCGTTTGGTTCTCCGACATGTAACCAATCTCCGAAAATTCTCAAAGCTTTTGATGGAAGAGGATTCCATCCATATGGAATTTTGCAGGATCTACCTATAGAGGTCGAAGGTAAAATTGTTAATTTAGATGTGGAAGTCGTTGATGCCCCTCTATATTACAACCTTCTTCTGGGTTGAAGTTAGTCTTATACTATGACTACTGTCGTGTCATCAATATTTTGATTAATCATGTTTCCTCATCAAGGAAAGATTGTGAAAATCGATCAACTCTCATATTATTCGTCTGACCCAACTTCTATGGATAGTATTCAACATGTTGGAAAATTGACTATCCCTTATGAGGATGTTGGAGTAGGTTTAATTAAAGATTCCACCTTAATGGGAACTTTTTCTATGCCTCCACCTAATGTACCACGTACTATTGCTAATATCAATATGATTACATCAAGCACTATTCCATTTGATGACCCTTGGATAGTGCCTTTAGAGTCAGAACTGGATTCTTTCAATGACGAGATGCCTTGGAGTCCTTTTGAGATAGCATATCAAGCAGTACAGTCATTTTCCAATCATTCATCAACTGATGATGATTCAATGAATGTGATCACTGAGAAATCATTTTCACTATCAAGCTCAGCTATAACATCAATTCCTGATCCTTTTCAACAAGTGTTTCATACCGATGAAAGGATTCGTGAATTCTTGTCCATAAATGAATTACCATGGGATGATCTTCATCATAGTTCATCATTTTTACCTGAGATTGATAGATTTGAAAATAATTTTTCATCTATTTTTACAATTGGCTATGTCAAAGAACCCCAGAGTCCAATATCGATTACAAATTCGGATTCTAAAACCAATTTGGGAAATATTTCTTCAACGATTCCCATTGACATATTAGTTAAACTAGGAGTTATTGAAAACATTCTTATAGGTGCTTCTTGTACGTTACATGAAATTACTACATATAAAGCCCTATTTCAAGAATTTCGTGACATATTTTCCTGGTCTTATGAAGAAATGCCAGGAATTGATCCCAACATTGTCATTCATGAAATAAAACTTACCTGGATTCTAAACCTATCAGGCAAAGATTACGTCTGATACATCCATGAAAAGTTGTTGCTATTAAGGCCGAAGTTGAGAAATTAATGAAAGCATGTTTTATTTATCCAATCTTGTTAACAGATTGGGTATCTAATATCGTTCCTGTTACTAAAAAGCAAGGGAATATAAGAGTATGTGTCAATTATAGGGATATTAACAAAGCTTGTCCAAAAGACAATGATCTAACTCCCTATATCGACAAAATCATTGGTGATTGTGTCGGAAATGAAATGTACTCATTTATGGATGGATTTTCCGGGTACAATCAAATAAAAATAGTCCCTGCTGATCAAACAAAAACAACATTCATTTGTCCTTGGGGAACTTTTGCTTATTGTAAACTACCCTTTGGATTAAAGAATGCTGGTGCAACTTTTCAAAGGGCCATGTCTTATGATTTTCATGACATTAAACACATTGTGCAGCCTTATCTCGAAGATTTACCCGGTCATTCATTGCACAGGGAAGATCATCCTACTCAATTAAGAGAAATTTTTATGAGATGTAGGCATTATAATATTCGATTGAATCCTCTCAAATGTGTTTTTTCTGTGCAATCTGGTCGATTGCTGGGATTTCTTGTTTCCAAAGAAGGCATTCGTGTCGACCCATTGAAGTTTGAGGCTATTATCAATTTACCTCCTCCTTCCACACTTCGCCAACTCCAAATTTTGCAAGGGAAAGTAAACTTTCTGCGTAGATTTATCCATAACTATGCTGAGTTAGCAAAAGGTTTTGCCAAGTTGTTGAAATGGAATGTTCCTTTTATTTGGGATGAGATCACTGATCGATCTTTTGATGCTTTGAAACATGTGTTGACCCATGCACTGTTATTGCATCCACCAAATTATAGCCAGGATTACGTTTTATACTTAGCAGCCTCTGATTCCACCATTGGAATGGTATTAGTTCAAGAAGATGAATTCCACAATGAGCACATGATTTACTATCTCAGTTGGAATCTCAATCCGACTGAAATTAAATATTCGCATGTGGATAAATTGGCCTTGGCAGTAGTTCAAGCTGTCCAAAGATTTCATCATTACATTTTGTTACGAAAAAAAACTATGATATCTAATTGCAACCTGATGATGTACATTTGCAATCAACAATTACTCGGGGGTAAATTCTCCAAATGGATTGTAATCCTTCAGGAGTTTGATTTAGAATTTGAAAATCCAAATCAAAGAAATCATTGGTGTTCGCCGAACTTATGTGTGACTTCCCAAATACTGAGACAAAAACTATGGTGGAGCATCCAATTGCTGATGAATATTTGTTTCTTATCAGTACGTTAGATCCATGGTATGGAGATATCGTCATTTATCTCGAAATCAAAACCTTTCAGCCTGAACTCTCACGTTCAAATCGATGAAAGATACGTTACCAATCTTAGCAATACAATATTTTTGGAGACACCCTTTATCGTCGTGGTGCGAATTCTATATTTCGACAATGTTTAACTCATGAAGAGGCTGAATTTTTTTTCAATGACTACCACTCTAGAGCGTGTGGTGGTCATATGTCTGGGTATGCCACAACCCAAAAGATATTGCACGCTAGTTATTTTTGGTCATCATTATTCAAAGATTGTATTCTTGCGGTCCGAAAATGCCACAACTATCAGATATTTGATCGGAAGATGTGTGCACCACCAGTTCCTCTTCACCCCATAATTGTTGTCGGTCCTTTTGAAAAATGGGGCATTGATTTCATTACATGGAACCCTCACTTGGCCGGGGGACATGGGTATATTATTCTCGCAGTAGATTATTTTACCAAATGGTCTGAGGTGATGCCTACATTTGCAGCAGATGGAAAAACTGCAGCTACGTTTGTATTCAATCATGTAATTTCTCGTTTTGGTCTACCCCAAGCTATTATTACTGACCATGGGAGCCATTTTTGAAACATTATGATCACCTAACTTTCCGACCAACTCGGCCTGTGCCATGATAAATCTACTCCATATTACCCACAGACTATTGGTCAGGTTGAAGCCATTAATAAAGTTTTAACCACCATGATTAAAAGGATAATTGGAATTCATAAATCAAATTGGCATACCATGATTTTTTCAACACTTTGGGCATATCGAACTTCAGCAAAAACTGCAACAGGGTTCAATCCCTTTTAACTGGTTTACAGTTTAGAAGTTGTGTTACCTATTGAATGTGAAAGACCGTCACTCCAATTAGCCATAGAGTTACTACCATCTACCTCTAAAGAGGAAAAATGCTTTTTTTACTTAGCACAATTAGATGAGACTCGGTGCACCGCTGCATTAGTAGCCGAAACTCATAAAAAACGCCTTAAATCTCAGTATGACCGAAGTGTTACACCTCGTGTTTTTTCAAAAGGTGACTTAGTCTTGGTATATGATCAAGCTAACGATAAGCTAGGAGCTGGGAAATTTGAACCAATGTGGCATGGTCCTTATATTGTCAAGCGAGTGCTTGCAAAAGGGGCTTATGAATTGACTGATTATGACGGGGTCTCTTTAGATAAACCCAAAATTGGACTTTATCTGAAGAGATATTATGCTTGATTCTTGTGTAAAGATCTCACTTGTACATTAGTTATTTTTCTAGTTAGATGCCTTAGATTAGATGAGTATGTCTAGTTTAAGTTTTCTTTTACTACTATCACTGCTTATCTTGATTACTCTTGATATTTCAGATGTCAACATCCCTTCAAACATAAATTGGTTTTGCTGATGGTGCCTGTCGTAGTACATGAAATATTTCTTACGTATCCTGGGTTATTTATTCACCCATTGATGAGTTATTTTATATGCATGGGGTAAGCCTTGGTCAAACAACGAATAATGTTGCAGAATATAGCGCAGTGATTGAGTTATTGTCTGATACCATTTCATTTGGCATTCGACGTTTGATCATTAGGCTAGATTCTAAACTCATTGTATTACATTTAAATAGGGTATACAGAATTAAAAATCCAGTGTTATTGAGATTATTTTTGAAGGTTCGTCTCTTGGAAAGGAAATTTGATTACATTGAATATCAACACATTCCAAGAAATTTAAATACATTGGCTGATGCATTAGCTAATAGTGTTATAAATATACATTTTCAACATGAAAATAGTAAACCAAAACAACATTCGATATATGTTGAAAAATATAGCCAAGGAAAGTAGTAATATCATATATAGGAGTTTTTGTTTTCAAAAACATTACATCATTTGTAATCATAGGTTTAAAACACCTTATGATCTGAAAGATAGTGATACAAAAAAAAATACAATAGTCCACGATGATCATCCACTATTCGTGGTGATGATCATGGTAGTCAACTATCACCCATGCCACCTTGCACAGGAATCTCCTAAACTGGCCAAGAACACTAGTAACGTGTCTCTGGAGACGAAGAGGAATATCATCCATCAATGTCTCTAGGATATCTGTAGTCAACCTCTCTAGGTTGTGCTCCAAGTCAGTAAGGATTTATGGTGCCTGATTTTGTGGCTGTACAGCAGGCTCTGTTGGCTTCCTTTCGAAGCAACGAAGAGTGGTTGGCCTTCGTGGAACAACATCTGCATTTAAAATTTTGTTATCAGTATTGGAAAATCAAAAAACAAAATAAAAATTAGAGTTAAAACACATCAAAATGATTCATTTACCTGATTCATCCCATTGTGCCCCTGGAGGTAAGGACATCTTGGGATCACCTTAGAAATCTATGCCTGCATACAGGAAATCCTCAATAGCAAAGAGTTGGTTCTGAAGCCAATGAAAATATGTTGGAGTGAATCAAACTACCACACAACCATCGCCACCATGGCAGGAGATCAGTGCAACCCAGCGTACCATACGAGGCTCTTTAGGTTCACCAGGATCAACAAAGATCAGTTGAGGGGCGAGGGATGGAATCCTTTCCAAAGCAAAAGAAACCAAGATGGCACTATACCCAAAGTTTTTCAACTTTGAGTTTTTTTCTCTAGTCAATTGGCCTTTCATATTGGCCAATACCCCTTCACACCAATTGAAAATGGTACCTCTATAACATTCGACTGATGTCTGCATCTAAGACTTGGTAGCCACATGGGAGTTGCGCTCCCACACAACCTGGTCATGGTGAACGCAATGAATTTAAGATCAAGATGAAGGATAGTCTTTATATCTATACGGTTATCTTTGGGATCAACTTCTTCACTGCAAAACTCTTGTTTATAGCTAGCAATAGGTAGGCCACCTTGCTTAGCTCCGAACAAAGAAATATGTTCACCACTTTTGGATAAACCAGTGAGAAAATAAATGTCTTCAAGCTCAAGTTATAAATTTTTATCACCGATGATAAAACATTTTTCTTGGACGTCCCATTTGTTCACCATCCAGGTCATTAGCTCCACTTGCGCCCTCATGCCCTAAATTGCCCAGAATTTGTACAATCCACAATTTCTCAACACACGCATTGTGGTCGAATTATTCATAGCCGCATCGTCTACCTCTTCGGTCTCACATTCTCTCCACTCCAACATTGTGGAATAATCTGAAAATGGACACATTTGAAGGTTAGAAGCTTTTAGAGTGAGAATTTTTAACCATTTTTTAGAGAATTTAATAAATTTTATTTTCTCACGGTGCCTCCGCAATTTTTATATAGAGACAGTGTGGACCCCTGCATGCGCTCTTCATAAAAACCATGGTAGCCCGATAATTTTCCTTTAGGAAAATTATCAGGGTCCACAGGTAACCAATACATGATCTGCGGACCCCCGAGGGCAAAATTTTGAACCTTTTTTCCCCTCAAAAAATGATCTCAAAACTTAAAAAGAGAATTTAAATGGATGAAAATGAATAGAAGAGTGTTGTGGATTACCTGGATTCGATGATTTTCGATTTGAGCGGTCAGTTCTCACGTTATCACCTCCAGAATGTTTTTTGCCAAAAGCTCTCAACTTCTAACTCTGAATATAAAAGGTGAAAATGACTTTGTTGAATTGATTTTTATAAGATTTTTTGAATGAATAAAATATTATTTTATTTGTTTTCCACTTCAAAAATTTATTTTTCAAAAAGTTTTTACTTATTGAAAACATGTATGTTTACTTTTTTGAGTTTATGTGCAAAAAACAGGTTTTTTCGGGTGAAAAGAATTATTTTGATGATGAGTACACTTTTATCACTTTTTCAAGCTCTTTAAAATTACAAAAAAGTGAAACCATGGAGTTCTCTTTTAAGCCCTTTTCAGACTCTCTAAACATGAAAATATTGTCGAGTACTTGACTATTCGAACTCGTTAAAAGAAATGAACAATCGTCCTTTCAATATAAGTTTACCCCTTTTCCGGACTGAAATGGACTATTTACGAAAAAGGTATACGTTGACTAAGCATGGTCAATAGAGTTCTCTCCTGCATTATTTTATCTTTTTTTGGGCTTAAGAGACTAAATTTACGAAAAATTACACCCACGGAGTTTTCTTAAGTTTTTCTTCTGACTCCCTAAAACTGAAAGACACCGAGTTTCACCTATACTGGACTCGTTAAAACTTAACAGTAAAGGACATGTCAATTACAAACAGGAACGAACCATTCCTTCTTAGGGTTCGATTTTAATACTAAGTTGGACTCATCCGAAGGATGAGCTTATACAACAAGAAAATGTTATCCTCCTCAAGCTTGTCAAAAATAAAGAAGTACTTGCCAGAAATGGTGGGGGGAAAAGAGAGAAAATTAATCCAGTTGTCACACTTTGATCCAAAAAGCAGTATACCACTCTTGACCATGACACTTTTATTACACTCATACCTGGGTTGGGAAAATCCTTCGACCAAAAGTTAATCAAACCACATTGAAAGTCTTCAGCCGATTTCTGGGTATTAGCTTTAGGTCAATTTATTACCAAACCATCTGTAGTGTCAGTATGTGTTCAGGAGGAAAGTTTAAATAAACCATTCATTGCAAAAATTTGTCACCATTTGCGTTGACCATC
This sequence comes from Pinus albicaulis, assembly GCA_034641835.2. Taxonomy (NCBI): domain Eukaryota; kingdom Viridiplantae; phylum Streptophyta; class Pinopsida; order Pinales; family Pinaceae; genus Pinus; species Pinus albicaulis. The sequence goes on from CM076572.1 coordinate 586,309,563, forward strand.
CCTGAGTCAGTCCTTGCTAAAAATTTCTTTAAAACTTGATCTAATGGTTTCGTGTCGTGGGTTTTCCTACGACTGGTCACTTTCTATCGACAACAGCTCATCATCTAGAAAGTTGATCTAGAATCCTATCAGTACCTTGGGATCTGCATGCCCTAATGGTAGGTTTATCGCCTTCGACGACAAGTTGCACCATTAACCTTTGATCGAATAATTTTGTGAAGTGTTCGACTTCAAATCATTCATTCACACTTCATGGATTGTACTGAGTACTTTGAGAGCCATTGTCATTATTGGTGGTTTCTCTCACACTTGTAAACAGTTGACATCATTGACTAGCAATCAAGTGGTTTCTACCATGTTCGACTTCGACACAATCAATCACATGGATAGAATCATACTAGTTCGGGAAGCAGAAATCAAGACGCTGGATCTAGTTTCTACCATCCAGGCTGCGAGGAGTTTTATTATTCATGATACAATAGACTATTTACGGCAAATGGTTGCGACCATGTTGTGTCTACTATTGATGTAATTCTAAAATCATTTCTATATTAGAACAAGTGGTTAGTTTTGATCTAAGTATGGGAATGCCTACCTCAGCGATGATATACATATATATGTTTGCATTGAATGTTTTTACAGGTTTCAACCGGTACTCCTGCAACCCAATCCTCGAAATGATAAAGCACTTCACTCTTCAGAACTACTTCAAAATTCGCACTTTAGGGGGCAATCTGTTACACTAAAATTTGTCACCATGACATTTAGCTATCTATATGGGTTCATCATTACCTATATTATGCTCCCTTAGAGGTCCAAAACTGTAAAGTTCCTAAACCAAGACTTGGAATTGGAGAAAAGCTCATTAAAACCTTTAAAAGCCTAACTCCTCACGTTTCTTAGTCATTGCCTGCGGTACCGCAGTTTCTTGTTCTATAACCTGTAGCACATCCTGCACGTTCTGCTTATTAAAACTGTGGACCCCCGTAAAAGGTAAAATAAAAGAAAAAGTAAGTTCTAGAAGCCCAGCTGGTCGAATATTCTCCCAGCTGGAGACTTATAGAAGCATAATATGGTCGAGCTTCAATCCCTCCATTCATGAACCTCTATCCCTTCATTAAAGGAGTATATCCCTTGGTATTTGGAGCTTAATCCCTTCATGAAAGGAATTTATCCCTTTCTTTTTGAAACTGAAACTACCTCCCTTCTGCTATAAATTGAGATCATGTTTCAGTCTCAAGGGTACTTAGAACTTGGTTGTTTTGAGGTTAATCGCTGAAGAAATCATACTCTATTTACTTGGCGTCATCGGCATGAGAACGATCACATACTCATGCCAATAGATTCATGCAAGTTGAGAGAGATGAAGGCTTGTCAAACTGATGGAAAACGACTGTTCAGGACCCTAGAAGAACCTGTATGACATTAAGGCAACAAGGTTGTAAGGTTACTTCTTATCATACAAGTTAATACAAATGGATTCTATTTTCTCATTAAGTTGTTCATGTATCTATTGAGTAATTTAATTCTCGGATTCCTTGATCACTGAGATAGATTAGTGTTTCTGAATTATTATATCTTGCAGGTGCTTTTAATCATTTTTTATGTCTTTGAATGTAGGTCTTACATGTTGAATGACCTTTGTTGGAGCGACTGGATTGAAGATTACAGAAAGCGTTGGACTTTAGGTAGGAGCATCTCCTCTTACTTAGTTAATTAATAATTTTGAATCACAAATGATCTAGAGAAAATGGTTTGCATTTGGTTGTTTGTTTCTAGATATCCTTAGTATACTAGGGAGATTGTTCTTGTCCGCAAGAAGGATTTTATCTGCATAACAGTGAAGCAAGGAAATATAAACAGAAGCAACAATATAAAATGCCCATATTTTGATGAAACAATAAATAATTCCCTAGACATGTTGAATATTAATCACTCGATTTATTTCTAAATCTAATCCAATCTCCAAATATAGTCAACGAAGACCTGCAAAAGAAGCCAAAACATAAATAAGAAGTAAATTATGAAAAGAGAAATGGACAACAGATGCAGATGAAAATGTCAATGCATACTTTGAAGAATTCTTGTTGTAAATTTACCTTATATATCTCCAATTATCCCATGCATTTCTTAAAATTTTCATATGTTCAAAATCATCTATTTATTTAATTAAAATGCTAATTAATGAGCTTTCAATTTGCACTCGCTTCATAATAACAAGAGTGGGAAAAGTGATCATATAGGAATTTCTTGTGAATTGAAAATTGGATATTCTAAAAATTGTCAGGCTATAGTAATTATTTGAAACTTCACCATATATGATTTTATAACAAAAGCATTTTCAACAATGTGATGAAATTTTGAAAAAGCAATACAATCAAGCGAATCGCAAATGTGTATGATCTGATGATATAAGAACTTTGATATGTTCTAAGCCACTTTGTCATAAAATTAAAGGGAATTCCAAGGGAAAATATTGGGCTCATTACTTAATGAAAGTATGCAATAACAAAATAACTACAAACAAGAAATGAAACTAAATCTAAACTAATTTATTGCTAATCCTAACTGAATAAAAGGAAACATGACTATGTATAGTTATACTTCCAATATAAAAAGTCTCTCATTTTAACTAATGTATGTATGTACAGGTCAAGCATTAGTAACAAAAATATAAATATAATTAAACTAACAAAACTAAATCTGAATGCATAATGTAAATTTATTGCTAACATATTTACATAAAGCAACTAATTTACAATCACCTTCGCTTGAAATGCCATTTCTAGCTGAATTTCAATTGGATCATAGAAATCTGGATGGATTCCCATTAATGATTAGAAGAGTTTCAAAGGAGAGGATAACATGCCATATTGAAGAAATGTACTTTTAGATACATTTCCCTACATGAAATTGTCAGTATTATGTACATATGTTAAATTATTAACAATATTCAGTGTAGGAAAACTTTCCAAATGTATTTCAAATGTGTCAATGGAATATGGATGGAAGTTTGATAGATTCAATGAAAGATCATTAATTGAATCATGAATATAACAATGAACCTCAAATATTCATTCAAGTGTATACAAGAATATGCATTATTCAATAACATAACAAGGAATATCATAGCTCATAATCCAAATATGCATAACATTTATACTTATATATGTGTTATAAAGATTGGAAACTAAAGGGGGGACTTCCACTCTCCACCCAACCATAGGCTAGCTATACTACAACTTTCTTGGAATTGACCACCCTTGAGCTGGATCCATAGTTTGAGGGGTTTCTTTCTCGAGGAATTCACATTGAACGTTTGGCTCAACACTCAGATGATGAAATATATTTCCTTGGTAGCTTATCAATTGTTATCCTATAGTAAGCACCAAAATAACCCACTCATCCCTTTGAGCCCCCCACTGACCATTCAAGAAAATTCAAATAGCCTAATGGTCTCATCACATAAATATATGGAATCGAACCCAAATATCTAAGCACAAGTTCATTCGAAAACTCCAACACTTCTCCTTGTGATCAACGACCAAATTCTAGAATTTTGCAACCTACATCTAGGTGATCCTCTATACCACTCATTGCATCCTTCTCCCCTGTGAGTTCCATTGCATATTTACCCATTTTCTCTATTTATTTCATTTCCCTTCCCCGTGTTACTTCATGTAACTGAGTGAGTGCTGACCCCCATCCAATATCATTGCTAAGAATAGAAAATATATGAGTATTTTCCCCCATCCAATCACATATATTTCCATCTGTGATGTGGTGGTTTGATCAACTATGCTACTTCTTCAACTTTTAAGGGTGAGGGGTGTCATCCTCCACTTCTCCACTCTCTCATGGCAACATTACATTCTATCAGGAAGATGTTTGGGTGGTTGTGAAACTTCCTCCATCATCAGGGGTAAGTAGATTTTCATATAGCCTCAATCCAAGAGGGAGATGGGGATGTGCATGGTCCTCTTCCCACACTGCCAAATTCCATCTCATAACTTCTGTCAATGGCAAGTGGGTGAGTTGGCTAGTAAGAATGTTAAGAACTTCAATGTGGCCAACTATGGATTTCAAGGAATTCTAGCAAGCATACCAATTTTACCCCTAAGTTGTGGATCAATAAGGCACTCTATCCTTCAATAATCATTTAATTAGTTTTAAATGATTAATATTAATGTTTAATCAACATATCATCCAATCATGGTTCTCCATGCTCGCATTTCATTCATAATTTAATATTTCAAAAAGAGTGGCAAGGTGTTGGATGTCACAAGGAAACCTAAGGAAAGGTGCATTTTTACCCAAACCCGCATAGGATCATATGGGTATATATAACAAAATTATTATGAAAGTCTCCTCAAAGAAAACATAATATTTACCCTCTTATATTTTAGTACACTAAACAATGGATGGGTAGTTTTATATGCATTGTGCCTTTTGGCACATGGAAACCATGCATCCCCCTTTTACCTTCTTTCAAAAATTAGGATAAACACCTCAATATGGTTTAGGGAATATATAATAATATATTTTAAGATTATCCCTCTTTACCTTTTTAGGCTTAGGATTTATTATCCCATTTTAATTTACCTTTATCACTCTAGCTAAGAACTAAATAATATTTTATTGGCTTATCCCCCTTGCAAATACCTCCATCACCCTTACCTTTCCCTCTTATAGAGTCCTATCCCTCCATACTCTTTCCATCCCATATTCTATAGTTGTTGTTGTTTTTATTAATCTAAGTATGTTTACATTTTACATCTACTAGTCTCACCGAACTTTTACCACATATATTTTCCAACATAATAACATAAGCACTCTGGCCTCAAGGCACATTTATAAAATAGCCCATAGGCCTAACACACATAGGAGCATAGGAGCATAAGATTCAACATAAGTTTTCTCACTATCCTAACTATCATGTGTACATTCCATTTACAATTCAAGGTTCAAGCTGGGGTAATTGCATTCCCCTCCCCCTTATTTATGCATTATCCTCAATGCATCTAGACATATGTACAATTAAAATTTACATAGTTATAGAAGCTACTACTACTTGGAATCCTCATGCTCCTATTTTGCATCTTCATTCCTATAAAAAGTCTATTGAACTTCAACAAGGAATTGAATTGCTTCCTCCATTTGCAACCATCACTTGACACTCTAGTGCTAGGTATAGGAAGCAATTCAATTCCTTGGCTACCTTACAATGAATAAAATTATGAGTACTACCCGAACCAATCAAAACTATTACATTTTTCTTCTGGATATGCCCTTCTATCTTGAGAGTTTGAGGAGTGGTAATTATTTACAATGCATTACAAGATATGGTCAGATACATTTCTTCTTCCTTAAGGGTTGGTTCCTAGTGTATATCCTCTTCTTTTGAAGTTTCTTGTTCATTTTATTCCTCCTCTTCACAATCTATGTAAAATAATTTCTTCTTAGCACACTTATGACCTTTAGTGTATTTTCTATCACAACTATACAAAGCCCTTTTGCTCTTTTTTCTTCCAATTGTTGTGGTTTCAACCTTCTAGGTTGTGGAAGTATATGAGTTGAAACACTTACATATTTATAGTTGTGATTAGTATGCTTTCTTGTCGCCATAATTTTTCTTTCAATTTTTCTTGCCAACCTGAATGCCTTCTCTAATGAATCAGGTTCCCAAAGTTGAACTTCATGTTGGATTTTATCCTTTAAAGTCCCTATGAAGACATCAATCCTGTGTTCCTCCGGAATACCAATTACCCTTATATTCAATTTTTGGAAGTCCTCTATGTGCTCCACCATTGAACCCTTTTGTTTGAGATTTATCAATTGGCTAAAGAAGGAATTTCTCTTTGTATCCTCATAATGTGCTATCATTTCCTCCATAAAAATTGACCAAGTGACAATTTTTCGCACGAGAGGAAAGCCATCGATACCATACAAATGTATTTTGTTCTAAATATAAAGTTTCAATGCGTACCTTTTGTTTTTTTTTCACATTATGGAGATCAAAGTATTGTTCCATATATAGTACCCATGTTACGGGATCCTTGCCATCAAACTTCCTCATATCGATCTTTGGAATATGGTGGGTCTTCAATCCAAATTTAGAGTCTATGAAATCAAGATTAAAATTTATTTTGTTCTCATTATGAGTTTCCTCTACTACCTTTTCACCATTAGAAAGCTTTTCTTGTAGCAAATTTTCCAAACCTCCCTTCAAACCTTCCATGTATTTTTTCAAATATTCCATGTTTCCTTCTATACCATCGATCTTAGCTTCCATGCCATTCTTCAAACCATCCATCTTAGCTTCAATGTCATTCTTCCAACCATCCATCTTAGCTTCCACACCATTCATCTTAGCTTCCATGCCTTTCTTCAAACCATCCATTTTAGCTTCCATTTCATTTTTTGTTACTTTTTGTGAGAGCGAAATTTGCTGCACTTGGTCTCGTAATTTTGATATATCATGTTGCACTTATTCATATTCATGCATAATAGTAGAGCTTTTTGAGGGCTTAACAGGTGTGGATTTATTTTTTGGAGGCATTATAGAACCCAACATTGCTATCTATGCTTCAATATGCCCTTGGAATCACTTCAAACTGATTTTTCAAACAAAATTTAGGCAATTTAAAAAAAAATACACACCTTTTTCTTTCTTTTGAGAAGCTCAGTATTGAAATTGATGTATCACTGATATTTTGGATCCCAAATATTTGAGCTTTAGTCTTGTAGTATCTCTTTGAGTCTTATTTCCAATGCCATGGGTTAGACCTAATTTGGATTCTTCAAGACAAAGTTATATCCAATCTCCCACAATGACCTAATTATGGATTGGTCCAGTAGAGTGAAATTGTACGGTGTACCATGTATCACTTTTTTGTCATTCGGTTCTAAAATCAATATAAACAAGATTAAAGTCCGTGTCATTTTGTCCACTTTTTACATAATTCCAATCCTATTTGTGAAACGAAAGTTATGATGATTTTCCCTTGGCCACTTGTTTGAGTTGAAATTCTGGAGCATGCAAAAACCCTAACTCCCTCAGATCATATCTCCAAAACTATAGTGAACCAAGATCTGAATTTTTTACATGACCTTCCTTAGGATTTCGACTCAAATGGGTTTTCTTTTTAGCTTATGAAACTTCGTAGAAAAAATGTTATAAATAAAATTCCACGATGACCAGTTTGCAAAAGCAAAACCATAGAATCCAAAGCTTTGATACCAAATGTTATGAAACCAACTCACAAAATAGAAGAAAGATAGATCAACGCCTTAGAAATTAGCCTCTTCGAGGGGGAAAAATCCTTTACATTACATAAATGAAAAATTCTTGGATGATACAAATGAGAAAACCTTCTTCTATATATAGCAGTACATGGGGTCATAGTATAATCCTAGCTGACTTAACAATACTAATGTAAAGGCACAACAATAACAATAGTGGGACTTTATGGGGCACAATAATAACAATATGGGGACTAAAGGGGTACAAAAATAACAATAAGGGGGCTACACTAACAAAAATAAGGGACTATACTAATAATATATGGACCTAACAACATATATATTCATTTGTGTATGCTGACATGTGATCTCCTTATGGAATTCGACTTGATGGAGATCCTTTCAAGAAAAAGGAGACTTTAATGGATGGAGGAGTCTTCACAAATTTATTTTGACATTAACCTAAAGCCTACAATGGAGGTTTGACCTACACGTTTGCCCAAGCATGAAACCCATGCTTTAACAAGTCAATTCAAAATAATAAAATTATTTTATTTTTACCATTTTTACATCAAGCACAACGAAGATCGAATCTATTTACATTTTCCAACACTTATAAGAATTTGTACAAACTATAAATCCCTTTTCTAGATCTACTATTCTCCAAATAGGTGCACATGTGAGTAACTTATTAAGCTAGTCAAAATTGGCCACACACTCTAATGTCCATTGAAATTTGTCTCCTTTCATTTGAAAGGTTGTGATTGGATGTTTGATCTTTGAAATTTTTTGAATAAACTGTTAGAAATATCCATTCGACTCCATGAAGGATCTAACCTCTGTTACATACTAAGGAGCGGAACACATCATTATGGCCTTGATATTTTTGGGGTCCATAACCACTCATTTTTAAATGACATGCCCAAATTATTGAACTTGTGATAGGAATAATTTTCACTTGTTGATTTTGGCTAACAACTTATGCTCCCTCAACAATTGAAACATTGCCTTCAAATCCTCTTCATGTTGTTATTTGGTTTTCGATTATACTAGGATGTCATCCATAAAAAATAATACATATTTTTACAAATACAGTCTAAGGATGTTGTTCATTAGGCACATGAATGTGGATGGTGCATTTGTGAGCCCAAATGGCACCACTACAAACTTGTAGCATCCATATCCCATCCTAAAGGTTGTATTGTATATATATTCATCGTTAATCCAAACCTGATGGTACCCATTCCTCAAATCTATTTTTATAACACCATAACTGCTATCAGCTAATAAAACAGTTCATTAATCTTGGGTAGCATGTACTTGTTATTAACTGTAGCTTTATTCAGTTATTGGTAATCAATGCATAACTGTGAACATGTCATCCTTATTTTTTACAAGCAATGTTGGGGTTCCCCATGGTAACAAATTGGGTTTAATGTATCATTTATCCATCATTTATTTTAGTTTCATATTCAATTCTACTAGTTCTGGTGTATCATACAATATGGATCTTTCGAGGACGACACTATCCCAGGAATAAATTCAACGGTAAAGTCAATATCCCTCCTGGGTGGTAATTATAGTATTTATTTTCAGAATACATCACTAAAATTCTTTAACACTATGTGAGTTTACATTCAAACTTACTTTATTTCTAGTTTTTTGGTCACTTGGTTGCATACAATGCACATCCCTTCCTATTTCATCTTTACACTTGCAACACTAATATTTCCTAAGTGTGACAAACTTCTTTATCCATTGTAGTGTCGCTTCTTTACCTTTGTCATTGAGGAACTCTAGAATCTTGTTTTAGTAATCAATTTTGGTTTTAAGGGATTCTAAACCAATCCATGCTGATTAAAACATCATATGAGCCCAATAGTAAAAGGTTGAGAGAAATTGAAATAGACATGCAAATTATTTTCATGGGGCATGAATCCACCATGTCTATCACCCATATTTTGGTTCTTGTGGATAACTGAACCCACCATAATTTCTCACTATGTTTTTCTTATGTAGAGAACATGTCTCCACCACTTTTGGGTTGATACAAATAAAATTAGAACATGGGTCAATTAGACTTGAAACAGGTTGGTTAATTACCATCACTTCCTTCTTGACTACTGAAGCTTAATGTTTTGCTTGCCTATTTTCCAATGCACTGTAAATTCATGGTATACTCTGAGACACATCATTCGATATTGTTACCTCTAACAAATTGTACAACTTTGTTCCATTCTATTATTGTTGAAGACAATTCATTCATATATGGTTCTATCCACATGTCCAACATTGTACATACACTTTCCTAAACCGTTTGGCCTCTTCTCTTGTTGGTTTAGTGGGCCAAATTATATTAGTAGTAGTGGATTTTTGTTGAGCCTCACCCTTGGTAGGAGTGGTGGGATTCACATTCCTCCCTCCTTGCTTATATCATGAGGATCTAAGCCCTTACCATTGAAGCTAGTCTTATTTTTCTTTTTTTCTAGTATGTTCAGAACTCAACTTTGTGTTTGGATTGCTCATAGCAATATTTTGCCTTTTATATGGTGTCCTCGAATGTTCTTGGCTCATAAAATTCATTAATGTCTTGATAATATTGAGGTAACTCATTTAGGTACCTTTTAATATTCACCTTCTAATCTTTGATATATGGCACATACCTTAGCATCTCCAAAAATATTTTAGTTAAATCATAATTAATAAGCTTCCCTAGCTTATGCTCATGGAATTATTTATCTTTTATATCATAATACCTTTATGACAAGTACTTCTATCATAATTATTTATCAAACTTTCTCCATGATAGTTTCTTCTCCCTAAGGTCCTTAACATTTATGAAATCCTCCTACCATATATTAGCTCTTCCTTTCAGGCTAAAATTGGTTACCCTAGCCTTCTTGTTTTCAGAGTATTAATGCACTTTGAAGTATTTATTCATTCCCAATAGCCAAACTTATACCTGTTCAACCTTATTTATCTCTCCATCAAAGGTAAGGGGGTTTTCTTTCTTAAAATATTTCAGCATTGATCTCTTCTCATTTCTCCTTCTATGATGGTGACTTATAGCTATTGCAGTATCCAATGAATAATCAGGGCTACTTGAAATTATTTCCAGAGTGAAGTGGAATTTGTCCTCTCATTATGTCTTCACTCGCTTTCCTATGTCTTTTCCTTAACTTTCTACCTTCTACCTTGTTGGTCTCTCATCCTCTCTTTTGGATATTTGATGGGATTTTCTTGGATTTGTGCCTACCTAGATATATGGGACCTAGATCATGTTTCTTCATCCTTTCTAGGTTTGATAGGATCTATAAAATCACTACATTCACCTATGCTTGCTTTTCTTATGCTCCGACAATATTTTCATTGTCCACCATCCAAGTCCTTAACTCATCTCTTAGGCTTCTAAGAGTACTCATCAAGTCTAGGAAATTTTCCTCTAACTTATTCCTAATTGAGTCCTCTTCATAATCACGCCAGTACCTATTTGTGCCATATTGTACCATTATGTGCTCATTTTCTCTATTTCTTTGTTGGAATTTTGAGTCTTCTTATCTTTCTCTCTCTATGTTGTTACATAAACATGGTTTTTAATTAAATCCAACATAATTAAATATATTTACACATCAACTTTGTATACTTTTTTTAAACATTTTGATATGAAATTGGATAAAGCATCAAATCTCAGGTTATTATGAAATTTTGAGAACAAAATAATATTCAAAGACTTGTCAAATCAACGATTATATCACTTGTAAATCCAAAATAAATACACGTGTATATGGAATTTAAAATATCATATTATAATCCTCTTGTGTGTGTTTGCATGTGAGCATTTTTAGGTCTGGTGTTGAACCTTCATTTGATTCCACTTCATAACATTCCCTCCACCCCCTTGAAATATCTTGGGTTGATGGAGGTGTTACTTGTTGAATTAAATCGACATCCAAGGTATGTTATGAACACGGGGTTACAAAAATAATCCTTTTTAAAATATTATGGAATTACATTATGATACCACCATTGAATTCAACTCACTGAGAGCTTTTCGATGATATAAATTTGATCTCAATCTTAATCCTTTATTTAAATTTATGCTCCCTTGAAGTTTAGAGAATCGTATTAGGCTATGTCGGCATTGAGTTACCACATGGTTCCCACATGGAAATACAACATTATATAAATTGTAAGCCACACTTGGCCCTTCCCCATTGTGCTTTGTGACGTTTCATTTTATGTCCATTTCTAGGCTCTTGAATACTGGAGTGCATTTACATCGATGATTTATTGTTTTGAATCCCCCCCTTATTAACTCACGGTGGGCCAAGGGGGGGCCTAGGGTGAATTTAGGACATTGATTGACTCCTACTGTTATCATTCTGCCATGAGGGGGAATCATTTTAAATGTGGGACCCCCAATGGGAATCCCCACATCGGAACGCCCCCACCACCCCCCTCATTAACTCCCAACAAACAAGGGGGGGACCCAAAGTGAATAAAGGCCATGATTGAAGTAGGATATGATCCAAGGGTGATCCAATGAGTGGAGGAATATTGCATTAGTTGATGGTCTTGAAAATGGTAAATTCACGACATTTTCCATTGTTTTCCCCCTATCACTACTTGCTCTAAATTACACTACGCATAGGTTACATTGACAAGTTATGGGAATTAGGCAATGGAAGGGTTCCACATTGGAATCGCAGCCAGGTTGACCAATTTTTCATTGACACACTCATACTACATTCGTAAGCCTCATATAATGGTCGATGAGTGGTGGTAAGGTCATGTGGCACCCACATGGACTCCACATCACACAAAAATTCATTAAGAAGGGTCCTACCTCCATCTCTAGGTCATACTACTCGAGTTGATGGGCAGTGTTAGGGCTCCATGTAGCCATCACCACGTGGGCTCGACATCAGACGCATTGATTCCTTCCCTTTGACATCATGTGATAAGAGAACATTATATTTGATTACAAAGGAAATTTGGGTGCATGTTATTATCCACTATCGACATGACCCAGTCTCCAATATTCTTGAATCATGTGCATATTCAATGAGGATCTGATCCCAACCCTATCTAGGAATTTTCATTTGTGCAAAAATCTAGCATGACCAAATGCTCATATTATTGAATGCATCTACAAGTCATACTATAAATCCACCTCCTCGTACATCCAAATTTTATTAACTCTTGGAAGAGGAAAATGGTATCTAGCCTAGATACAAGGTCTACCAAAAGACCATCTAGTCCCATATGAGATCCAAATTTCTACTAAAACCTATAAGGAGGAAATTCATGGAATTACATTACAATTCATAAGGGTAAGGAAATTGCTTAGAACACCAAACTCTAGGGGCAAGAACTCTGAGAATCAACATTGAAAAGTATTATGCCAAGTGCATAGGATATTTGATGGCATAAATAGGCCTAACTTACACAAGATCCTGAGTAGAAGAGAGAAATGGATCTAAAGGCCATATTTCATAAGAAAACCAAAAATCACATTTATTCTATGAAGTTCAAGACAACACAATAATATGCATGTGTGCATAACAAGAGAATCCTCACAGTGGTCTTGAAATAAGTAGTTATTAGCTTTACTTGAGTCTTTATTTAACACATAGTAAAAATATTATCCTCTCCCTCTATGAGATAATATACAATCTCAAGTGAGACTATGAGCCATCCAATTCATATATATATCAGATAAGTTGAAAACACTTATATTAATAGGTTCATAGAGAGACCTTATACTACCAAACGTAATCATATAACAACTCTTCATATCATGAAAATATTAACATTATGTAACCCCTTCCTCCCACATCTACCCAAGTATCCGACCAACCAGGGTAAACATGTGACAAAGAGTTAATACAATCTGATTCAACCTCCTAGGTCACCTTAAAGAAGTGGAACCAACATCACTAATCAAGTGATCAAATTATAGCTGAAAAATGAAAGTGCCCAAAAAGTCTTGAAACCAACGCCAAGTCGAAACTCTCGTCTTTCTGAATCCAAAAATGTTTGTTTCACCTTAATCCGACATTGTATGCTCAATATATCACGTGTTGAATGTTTGGACAAATAGTTGATATTTTAGTAGGTCTGTTGACTGGGCGACCGTACAGTTGAGTCAGCAAGGTCACTGTGAAGGTATGAGCCAACCAGGTGCTTACACTTGGTATGATCTCGTTCATTGGTTTTTGAATGAATTTGATAGGTTCATTGGGTTAATTTGTGGACCAATGAATTGGTGCCACATGGACTAGTAATGGGCTACCACGTGGCACCCCGGGACAGTCCAAAATTTTGGTATTGGTCGGCCAAAGGCTCAGCAGGATTCGAACCCCTGAACTCATGGACATTAACAGAGTGTTAGAAAAATATATATTACAAAGCAATGCAACATATGAAATATGCAGAAAACACAAACACACAAAACACATAAAACTAGAGAGACACAAATATACATGGTTCACCCAGTTTGGGCTACGTCCACCCCAAACTGCCAGTCTTTCCTTTCTATTATCCAGCAAAATGAAGAGACACAACCTACAAAAGATCTGATGTAATATCCTCTATTCTCTCTCATAGTCTCCCTATCTATTTCTCACTCTGAGAATACACATACAATACACAGCCACAATAAAATACCCTCATACAAATCAAGGGGTTGCCTTCTAGGGAAAAAAACCCTAAATTAAACATAACTTCTATCGTCAGATCATCTGCCTAATGAACGACCCATATTGAATAGAAATTACAATACTTTTACAAGGGTCGCCCCCCCTGGACCCCCCAGGCAGTGTTTAATTACGGGCGGTGTTGTTGCCCCTTTAGAACAGGGGTCCAACACTGTGATACAAAATAAAGAAGATAATCAGGCTCCACACCCAACACAGAGTGCTCTACCAAGTGTGCTAAAGGTGGTTCTTATTGTACATAGGAGCGAACTTTTATATAAATTTTAATATGGCGCCTGTTGGGGGAAGGGGGCCAAGATTCCAGTCTCGACCCCTGGTCACGGTTTATCCATATGTCCTCGACACAACAGGAATGGGGGGCCTAGGGACCAGCCTCGACCCATGGTCATGAATCCAACACATGACCACTAACAGAGCTAGTGAGGAGTGCTAGTGTAGAGGGGCTTATCCCTGGCCCCAACCAATGGCCATATCTCAGAGCACAAGACCGAGGCACATGGAGTAAGGCACTTGTGGAGGGCGCTATGGAGTGGGAGCTAGCCTGAGGTCTTATGACCACTATATGGCCTAGTGTTCTAGGATTTTAAGTGCCCGACGAGAAGGGTAGGTTGTTATCCCGACCCTTGGTCTTGGGGCACCCTACATAACCACATTCCCAATTTTTAAGGGCTAGACTGGTGGGGGTGGGCATTAAGGCCTAACTCGCAGTCTTATGTGGCCAATATGACCCAAAATTTCGGTCTTAAGGGGTTACAGGCTAATTTAAAGTTCCAAAAAAGTACATCGGTGAAGGGCGAATTTGTCTCTTTGTTCACAAAAAATAGGGTGAATTTGTAGGATAAGTAGTCTATTGCTCCGATTTGTAGGACAATTAACAACAAAACTCAAGGAAGAGCTTGTAGAGTCATATCTTTTTGAATTTTTGACCAAATTGAGCTCAAGAAGAGTCCACTTAGGGGTTTTTGGACATTATGTATCCAATGGTAGCCTTTATTTTTTGATTTGAGCACATCTAAGGAGAATTTTTGCAAGTTGAAGACCAAGGGTGTATGGATGAATCAATTTTTTGAAGACCAGGGAGAACATTTCCTTATCGAGGAAATAGCCACATGTTTTATCAACACAATTTTATGTCTCCCTTTTCTACTTAATATATGGATTAGTCTAGCTATGTTGGCAGACCCAGAGATGTAGCCTAGGAGGGGTGAACTATGTCACCAAATATTTTGTTATGCTCTTCATGATGCTTATATGAGTTATGTGATATTATGTTGATTATGTTAAGTTTACATGTAAATACTAACTCATAACTTGAATAGACTTTGGGAATTTTTTTTTGTGTTAAGAGCCATATTACCTTGCAACATGAAAGAATGGTCCTTGTTTGTTTTTGGAGAAGAGGAAAGAGAACACTTCTTTCATTTTCAAATTAGTTTGGTATCAGAGCTCAATCTAACCAAGTTTCAAGAATGTGCAAAAAGAGTCTCCAAGAGCCAGAGGAGTAGAATTTGGATCTTCGTATGGAGAAAATTGAGTTGAGAAGGATGCCAGAGATGGTTGAAGAGGAGAAGAGGCATACATGCCTTTATTTGTAGCATGTTCTAGAGGAATACGTTTCTAAAATTTCCACTCCTGTGACAGAAAAATACACCTCCAAAATGAAACCAGTATGTGATCATGGTTCAAATAGTGGTTATGGACCATATGAAGAAGATGATGCATGTTCATTTTGCAAGCATCTCCAAGATTCACACCATATTCTAGTTGGTAAGAGTCGGTGGCTAGAGTCATCCATAATGTGGCGATCATCATCATCATCATAAGTTGAAGAAATGAATCGGAATTTTAAGGAGGTAATAAAAATTTCAAGTACAATTCCTTTTTTTTATGTTCATAACACCTCTTTTGCAACATTTGAGCAACATACTAAAGGAACAAGTATGTAGTTGCTTTGTAAAATGGGTTATGAAGGAGGAGGCCTCAAAATAAATGGCCAAGGGATCACCAATCCATTCATGGTTGAGGAGAGACCAAAGTATCAGGTATTAGGATATGGTCAAAGGGAGTTTGGAGAATTCTCTAAACGTTTTGAGGCACATAAACCATTTGAAGATGAGATGTCACCACCAAATTGTGACAATGTTCATTTGTCTCCCAATCGAGATGAATGCTTGACGGGAACTTGCATGTCATCGTCCACTCCCCTCTGTCAAATTTGCATCCCTATAGACATGTATAATCCTCATGTGTGTTTTCCAATGCATGGTAATTTTGACTACTTGTGGTATATGTATGTGTTGGCCCTCGATTTTGGTCATTTTATCCTATCCTAAATCCATATATTTACCACCATATTCCATATTAATTCATCCATATATGCCTCATTTTAGCCTTATTATGCATATTCATGTAATTAAATTAAGTTTTTCAATTTTAATAATTTTTTGTAATAATTGGGTTTTAAGAGTATTTTTGGACTGCACTAAAAATTCCTGTAATAGCTTCATTGAAGTCATATGTGCAAGAAAACTGGGTGAGATTTGAGCATGTATTTGGAAAGCTTGGGAATCATGAATGGAAAAATACCTATTGGTTCGGTCAAAATAAGCTAAAACATACCCGGTCAACACTGGCCAAACTTGACCTGTCATTCAAAAATCCCTAGGAAAAAGGGAAAAATTAGTGTTTTTTGGGATTTTTCCTGATTTTGTGAACCATAATGGATGGGTTCGACCTATATGGATGGGATTAGGATTGATAGGACTGTTAGAGACATTATAGCAATTTTTTTTTATGATTTTCCTATTTAAACAAAGTTTATGGACCATTCAAGTATGTAGAATTTGTGTAATTTTGTATTGAGACTTTTGAAGAATTTGAGATAATTTGAAGTACCAATTCTATTGTTATATTTTTTTTTCATGCTATGGATGATTGATTAATTTTTCTGTAACTGAGAATTTCTTCAAGTGTGCAAGGCAAGAGTGGAGGTCCCCCACACTAAGCTAAGTACACTTTGGTTAAATTAGCATAGTTTTAATGCAATAGTTCTTGCTTCAGATTTTTTATTTAGTTATTTTGATGTGTTATGATTTCTTATGACTGTTGGATGATTATTGGTTTAAATATAATTTTCATACAAAAGGACAAACAAGAATTTAAGTTAAATTCTCTTTCTATCAAATCATGAACAACAACTAAAATTCATCCTCTTTAGTTTCCTTTCTTGAATTATTTCTTGAATTTCCAGTTTTAATGTAGTGGTAATAATGTTGGAATAAAACTATAAAGAAGGCCAACCAGGACCTCCTAAGTTAGGAGCCTCTTCTCTTACCTTCTATACATCATAAACTATTGCTCTTGAGTTTCTCTTCTTGAAGATAGTACTATGAGGAAGGACAACCAAGATCTCCTAAGTTAGGAACCTCTTCCTTCACTTACTACATATTGAATCAGGAACTTTTTAATTAGATCTTATATTTGTAATATTTGTTTCCATTATTTTCATCTAAACAACTACTTCCTACGCTAGTTGAATCTAAAATTCCATATACTTTGTTTTTATTCTAAGTCTACAAACCCGGATTGATAAATAAAACACCTGCATTAGTTTACTTAGTAAATTAACCCAACATTTTTGGCGCCATTTTCGGGGAAACATAGTTAGATAAAGCTAGTTATGAAGATTGTTTAGAAAAAAAAAAACAACAACAATAAAAAATTTAAAAAAAAAAACTTTTCATTATGGTTATTCATGCTTAGACATAGAAATTAAAAAGGTAGATCCCAAAAACAAACCCCCCTCCCCCCCCCCCCCAAAATAAATAAATAAATAAATAATTACAAAATCCATTTGCAAAACAAGATCTACAAAACATGATGTTAAATAATTCATGTAGAGAAGGAGGGTATGGAACCACAAGGATCTTCTTAAATCCTTGTCCACAATTTAGAATGGTCACTAGGGATGAATCTTCATTTCAAAAGATAGAAGAGGAACAAAGCATCCATGAAGAGGATCCACAAGAAGAGAACGTAGAAGCTTCTTCTAGTTATCTTTATAAAGAGATCAATGAGTTATGGATCATATGCAATGAATTTCAAACAAAAGAGCTAAAAATTGAAGAATGTCTGTCATATATATCGCAAGATCCCTTGTGCATTCATGATTTTGAACAAGTTCCACAAGAAGAACTTTGTGATATGAAAGTTAAGGAAATCCAAGCAAACAAATATCATTTTAAAACTTGGTTTAGACTAGTTATTAGGCCAAAACACCACTCCATTTTTAAACATGATTTACCATCAAATATTTATGATCAAATAATTTTTCATCTCCAAGCATTCATTAAAATATATCTTTCAAACTTGGATGTGAGTTTACTTATGATCTTGCTACGCAAATGGTCAATGGATTGGAAATTCTCTTATACTTGAGAGAATCAATTATTTTCTTACAATAGAGTAGGATATAATAGAATAAATAAATAAATAGGTAGAATGAGTTCACAATAAGTATTTTTGGTTTAAAATCTCATGAATAAATCTTCACATCATTGTTCAATACTCATTTGAAAGGATTTCATCACAAAATGCAGTAAGTACAATCCAATTTTGGGGAACCATATAGGATCATTTTTAAAAGAACGTTTTTAAACAAGGTATCTCTTGAAATTTACATTTTAAATCCATTTTTAATTTTTCAATTTGGATCACAAATAAATAACATATGATCAAAATAAATACTAGGTCTCAAGTGAATTTTTTGAGGTCAGAGTTAGTACAACATTGATTCTAGGGTTCTAATGGAAACATTTTTATATGATATTCAAAGGGAAGATAGCCCTTGGAATCTAGTTTCCAAATCAATTTTAATACCTCCATTCGACATCATATGAAAAATCTATGCTCAAAATACTAACTGCTTGTCGACAAATCTGCATGGTGACAATTTTAGGTCTTGACTGCTCATTGGAATATTTCACATATCAAATCATCTTATTTTATAAAAAAAATTTCTAATGGAGATATATATTGAATTATATTTTATGACACAATTTTAATCATCTCATTTTAAGGCGAGGTGAAAAATTTATTCCACATTTAGTGAATGCATGTCTTAAAATCAACATAGTCAAACTCTGCCTCCTAGGTCTGTTCATCACCAATTTTATGATATAAAAAATAATAATTTTAAAAACATGTTTCTACTGGACATAAAAATAATTAATCTACTTTAATCTCCAATTTTAATCACATCAATCCAATATTTAACAAAAAAGTTACACTCCAAATAGTGACTGTTGGTCTAGTAAAAATTTCACAAGAATCTCTATCAAACATGGTAC
Organism: Pinus albicaulis; assembly: GCA_034641835.2. Taxonomy (NCBI): domain Eukaryota; kingdom Viridiplantae; phylum Streptophyta; class Pinopsida; order Pinales; family Pinaceae; genus Pinus; species Pinus albicaulis. The sequence continues at coordinate 586,328,872 of CM076572.1, forward strand.
TTCTCATAATTTTTAGCATATCATTTTAAACCATTTTGAAAACCTATTTATACTGGAAGTATCCATATGAATTCATTTGAACTTGGCTTTTGAATCACTCTAATTGGACATAAAATGACGATTTTGTGAACAAAATACCACTAGGAGGTCTAGTTTGGCCACCATTCCTCAAGAGGTAAACAAATTCATTTTCTTTGTATATCATCTTTGGACTTGTTTTCAAGCATTTATTATAATTATTTTACATATTTATTGGAAGAAGAGAGAATTTACACCTCTCTTCCTCCATCATCTAATATTGTATTTCAGACAAATGCTATTTTTTTGCAGGTCATAGGAAGATTTAAGAGGAGAACTCCATGGACAAAGGACTTTTCAAAGTCAATTAAAAAAAAAAAAATTTCATATTTCAGAATATGAATACAAATTTTCAAGTCAAAGAAAAGTGAAAATTCACTTGATGTTGAGTTCATCCACTGAAACTCAAACTCTTGAATCTTATCTTTAGTTACTGACCAACAACACCAACCACCCTACAAGATGATCGAGATCGAGGCAAAAGACATGAAGCTAATAATAAAAAGAAGAAGTCAAGTTTTGTACCATGTCAAGTCACATCAATTTCCAAATAAGCCTTTCATAAGCCATATTATTCATGATGTCATTCATCTACCATATTGTATGTTAAGTTCCATAATCATGCATGTTGAAGTCCGACCTATTATCTATCTATCTATCCATATACTCTTAGATGATGAATTCAACCTATATTAATTTTATAAGCATTCCATACTTCCCAACTCCATTATACCCCACCTCCATTCATCAAAAGAAAGAAAAGAAAAAATAGAAAAAGATAAAAATTAATAAAGGAGTTTTGTTGTGAAAATCCAAGAAACTGGTACAATACAAACTCGAATTCATATCGGAAAACCAACTTGTTTGGCCAATATGAATTCTCTAATTTGTTTTAATTTTTCTTCAATTTCATTTTGTAGAAATCATCCTCCAGAATTCAAATACTTAAGGACAAGTCTCAAAATAAGCAAGGGGGAAGATAACCAATAAAAGTATGTAAATAGTTTAACAACAAGCAGTTGTATTGCAGAAGGGACCTAAGACATCAATCAAATATCATTGCAGAAGGGACCTGAACAAAATCAATATCATATGTTATTGTAGAAAGAACCAATATCATATGCTATTGTATAAAGAACTTGAAACATAATAATCTACATCAAGGGAATTTGATAAGCAAATACAAGCACCTACAATCCATAAAAATTCATCTTTGAAGTCAAAAGAATTATCATCATTGAAAAATTCAAGTGTTTAAAAACAAGAAAAGGACACCATGAATAGAACGAGCATTGAAAATGAGATACTAAGCAAAAGGAAAGTAATGTAAGTGTAAAAGTGTTCTTAAAACCTTTGATTTTGAAAATTTTTCTAGGATTGTTAAACTAATTAAAAAAAAACTTGAATATGAAATACTCATTTATTCATCATCCTACATAATATTATATTATCCTACATCCTACATCACCCTACATTAAAAAAAAATCATCCATTAACCTCAGTATAACCCTACATTCACTCATCATAATCATGCATTCATCATCCTACATTCATCATTCATGAGCATTTTTTACCAAACTTTTGGCCACATCTCCTTTTTGGGGCCAAATGTTTTTTGCATCATAGAAATTGCCTGCAAAAACATGAAGGATTAGTTTGCCTATACGACCAGAACAAAATAATTAGTGTCATTACAAAAATAATTTTATTTGAAATGACCCTAGGTTATGATCATTTCAAAACAAATTAATATATAAGCATATGGAAATAATGACATACAAAAGAAAATCAATAAGGAAAAAATGCAATGATATGCAACATGCAATAAGAACAGGATTTAAAAATGAATAACAAAGAATGATTGTGCAAATAGGCATCCAAGCAATAAATTGAAGACCTTAAATAAGTGCAAGAGCCATGATATGGCATCGAGACTATACAAAACACAGAGCTGGATAAAAAAACTTAATAATGACAAGTCTGAGCATGAAAACCCGTGGCAGAAAGGATAATCATATAGAAGAGAGGGTAGTCAAACTAAGACAAATTGAAAGCACAAGTGGCATCCACGAGTAAAAAGGTTAGAGTATGAATTGGGAACACAGAGATAAATGGTCAAAACGTTTAAAAAAGAAAAAAAACTTTCTCTGCATATGTTCTCCTCCATCATCACAGCTAAACCATGCTCAGAGTTGGAGAGCAACATTGCACCTTCACCCACAACATAGAAGAGCCCTCATTGAAATAAAAATATGTAGAGAAGAACACATAAACTAAGAGAGAACTGCGTATGAGAGAAGAACCCTGAGAAATGGAGAAATAACGTGGAATTGGGTGAAGAAATTGAAGGAACAACGTGGAGAAATAAGGAGAAACATTTTGTTTAAATAAGGAGATAGAGACCGAGATTTTCTCTACGTCAAGCTGACCTTCTTCTCCAACAAATCCCAAGCATTACGCAAGTGGCAGGTAAGAGTCAAATCCAGAATTTCATCAATAGTTGAATGATTTCGAAAATGGTTAAACTCAAGATTTCATTTAGATATGTCGAAATGTGAGAAAAACATGATTCCATTTGTGGATTTGCAATTCCCTGTCATCGTAAATATACTCTGCCACCTATAGAATCCACAAATTTTTGAGATGCTAAGAGAGGAATTTTAATTGAAATTGTATGTTTAACATAGGAGAACATACCATTAACAAGAATTTCTACAAGTTTTCTACAAGTCAATTTAAATTCAAAAAAATGTAGGGAAATTGAAGAGTTACAAGTAAAGGAATTAGTCTCATTCCTTTTCAGAGCTTCATAGATCTTAGAGACAAATGGGAACCAAAATTCTAGAAAACTAGGAAAGGAAAAAATAGAAAAATTATACCAAGCAGGGTTACTGGAGTTCCTTAAGAATTTTGATGGTAACAATGATAAAATTACACAAGAGTTCATACAACACTTTGAACATGGGCAAACTAGAATTGGTGAACTTTCTATATTAGTGAACCCAACCTTCCTTTCTCAAGCATTGGACCTTCCTCTGATAGGAGAGGAATATCACAAGGGTCTGCATTTTAAAGAGAAGGGAAATATGAAGGTATTGAATTTCTTCTTTAGGCTGCATAGGAAGAGGCTACAGGGTCACGAACAATAGGGGCATCATCACTCGAAAGATCTAAATAGAGAAGGCAAGCACGAGGACATGCTTGAACATCACTAAGGGGGAGATGTTGGCCCTCCACTTTGGTCATTTTTGCCTATCCTAAATCCATCTATTACCACCATATTCCATCTTATTTCACCCATAAATGCTCATTTTAGCCTTATTATGCATTTTCAGGTAATTAAATTAAGTTTTTCAATTTTTAGAAATTTTTGTAAAAATTGGGTTTTAAGAGTATTTTTGGACTGCACTAAAAATTCTCGTAATTTCTTCATTGAAGTCATATGTGTAGGGAAAATGGGTGAGAGTTGAGCATATCTTGGAAATATTGGGAACCACAGATGGAAAAATACCTATTGGTTTGGTCAAACTGAGATAAATAGGCCCGGTCAACGCTAGTCAAACTTGACATGTCATTCATAAATTCCTAGGAAAAAGAGCATAATTAGTATTTTGTGGGATTTTTCCTGATTTTGTGAACCAGAATGGATGAGTTAGACCTATATGGATGGGATTAGGATTGATATAAATATTCGAGACATTATATCTAAGTTTGTTTATAATTTTCCTATTTAAACAAAGTTTATGGACCATTCAAGTATGTAGAATTTGTGTAATTTTGTATTGAGACTTTTGAAGAATTTGAGATAATTTGAAGAACCAGTTATATTATTCTATTTGATTTTCATGATGTGGATGATTGATTAATGTTTTTTTAGCTGAGAATCAATTCAAGTGTGCAAGGCAAGGGTGGAGGGCCCCCACACCAAGCTAAGTACACTTTGATTAAAATAGCATAGTTTTAATGCAATAGTTTTTGCTTCAGATTTATGATTCAGTCATTTTGATGTGTTATGATTTCTTATGATTGCTGGATGATTATTAGTTTAAATATAATTTTCATACAAAATAAAAAACAATAATTTAAGTTAAATTCTCTTTCTATAAAATCATGAACAACAACTAAAATTCATCCTCTTTAGTTTCCTTTCTTGAATTTCCAGTTTTAATGTAGTGGTAATAATGTTGGATACGAACTGTAAAGAAGGACAACCAGGACCTTCTAAGTTAGGAGTATCCTCTCTTACCTTCTATACATCATAAACTATTTCTCTTTTGTTTCTCTTCTCGAAGATAGTACTGTGGGGAAGGACAACTAGGATCTCCTAAGTTACGAGCCTCTTCCTTCACTTACTGCATATTGAATTAGAAATTTTTTAATTAGATATTACATTTTTAATATGAATTTCCATTATTTTCATGTAAACAACTACTTCATACACTAGTTTAATCTAAAATTCCATATACTTTGGTTTTCTTCTAAGTTTACAAACCCAGATTGACAATTAAAACACCTAGTTAGTTTACTTAGTAAATTGACCCAACAATATGCTTGTACTTTCTGTGATGCATTTGACCATTGTGTGTTCGTTTGTGAGAAACTCGTGGTAATTGTTAAAATAATGGATCATATTCTAGGAATCAAAAATAATTATTCTCCTTCGCATGAGAGGAATTCTTTGTCAACAAGAAATATAAACTTATTTTGTACCCATTGCAAGGTGCATGGACATGGAAATGAACGACGTTGGAAGTTACATCCAGAGATTCTTTCCAAAAAGGGAAAAGATATTGTGAAACCTAATGCAACGAAAGCAAGAGGTGGAAAAGTGGACTCACATCAATCCTAAGAAAAAATCAAGGCAAAGATGATGCAAAAACAAAACCCATAAGCCTAGGAGAGGCATTAATTGGGTATATTGTTTGTAAAGTTGCTTTGTAAATTTTGTAATTACTTGTTGTTGTTTACCTATTTGGGTAATTTTGTAAAGTGAACAATAATTTTCACTATGTACAAAAAGTATGTGTTTTTCATTGATGTTATGTATTGGCTTGTTTATAAGTCCACATGTTCAAGGAAGTTTGGAATGTACAAGTTTGTCGTTCAAGTTTGTCTACAAGTTTGTCATGTACTCACCGATGCAAGTATTCGAGATGAAACTTGTGTGAATAGAATATTTTTTTTTAAGATTGTACAATATGACTATATTTTTGTAGGCAAGGCCAATTATATCATTAAAATTTTGTAGCAGTGTACTTTTTATGTACAAGCCCAGTTTGAGGATGGTAAAGCAAGTTTATGTTGCTTCTGATTTCCAAGATGGAGTCAAGTTTGTATTCAATAGTTTAAGTTCAAGATGAAGTTGTTTTGAGCCATGAAAATATGAGATTAAAGAGAATCTTCATATTCCACTCATTAGTGATTTTTTCCTGCATCAACGATAAGAATATTGGCTCAATTCTTAACAGGACAATAAGTCTTCATGAAGAAGATAGGTGAAGTGCCTTGATTGGGGCTTGAAGGGCACCAATTGAAAATTAAGCATTTTGGATTCAGATTTTGGGTGATTTTGAGTTCCAGCCTCATTATATTTACTAAGGAAGTAAAATTTTGGAGTCCAAAAGTTCCTAGTGGGGAGATGTGATTAGGTGATCAAATTTTAGCCCAAAAATGAAAGTGCCCAGAAAGTCTTGAAACTGGTGCCAAGTCAAAGTTCTTGTCATTCTGAATTTAACGATGTTCATTTCAGATCAATCCAACATAGTATGCTGAAGTTATTGCATATTGACCATTTGGCCCAACAACTAAAATTTTAGCAGGTCTGTTGATTGGGTAGTTGACTAGGCGACCGTACAGTTGAATCAGCAAGGTGAATATGCAGATACGAGCCAACCAGGTGGTGACACTTGGCATGATCTGGTTCATTATTTTTTGGATGAATTTGATTAGTTGATTGGGTTAAGTCGTGGACCAATGAAATGGGTCCACGTGGCCTAGTGATGGGTTGCCATGTGGCACCCCAGGACAATCCAAAATTTTGGTATGAGTTGGCTAGAGGATCAACAGGATTCGAAACCATAACCTCATGGACATCAACAAAGGGCTCTACCAAGTGTGCTAAAGGTGGTTCTTATTATACATAGGAGAAAACTTTTATATAAAGTTTAATATGGTGCTTATTGGGGGAAGGGGGCCTGACTTCTAGCCTTGACCCCCGGTCATGGTTTACCCCTATGTCCTCAGCGCAGTAGGAAGGGGGGGGGCATGAGGACCAACCCTAACCCCTGGTCATGACTCCAGCACATGACGGCCACCCTCGACCCATGGCCATATCCCACAACACAGGACCGAGTCACATGGAGTAAGGCGCTTATGGAGGGCGCTATGGAGTGGCGGCTAGCCCCAGGTCTTATTACCACTATGTGACCATGTGCGCTAGGATTTTAAGGGCCCAATAGGAAGGGTAGGCTATTAACCAAGACCTTGGTCATATGGAAACCTATGTGACCACACACTTTAGTTTTAAGGGATAGGCTGGCGACAGAGGGAATTAAGGCCCGGCATGTGGCCTTATGTGGAAAATATGACCCAAATTTTTGGTCTTAGGGGGTTATGGGCTAATTTAAAGTTCCAAAAAATTTCACCGGTAGAGGGTTGATTTGTCACTCCATTAGCGAAAAATAGGGTGGATTTCTAGGACAATTAGTCCGTTGGTCTGATTTTTAGGAAAATTAACAACAAAACTCAAGGAACAGCCTATAGAGCCATATATTTTGGAGTTTTTGGCCAAATTTAGTTCAAGAAGAGTCCACTTAGGGTTTTTTGGAAATTTTGGATCTAATGGTGACCTCTATTTGTTGATTTGAGCACATATAAGGATTTTTTTTGTAGGTTGAATACCAATGGTGTATAAATCAATCGATTTTTTGAATTAGTTTTGGAAGGTGTTTGAGTATGGAGAAGGCCTTGTAGGGGTTTTCTTACAGAAGTCCACTGAAGCAGATGTTACTTGCAGGGTGAAGCTCAAGTTTACTTTTATCACTATGTCATGTCGAGAAAGGCTTTGTTTTTTCTCTTTAATGTGGGATTGAAGTGCTCATATGATCATGTAAGCTCATTTGAGTTGGAGTATAGGATATTTATAGGAGATGTCTTGTGTTTCTGATTTATGTGAGAGTTGTTTATAGGAGAAAATTTCCTTGTAGGGAAAATAACCACATGTTTTTATCAGCAAAATTTTCTATACTCCCTTTTCTACTGAATATATGAAGCTATCTAGCTATGTTTGTAGACCCAGAGATGTAGCCTAGGAGGGGTGAACTACGTCACCTAATATTTTCTTATGCTCCTTCATGATGCCTATATGATTTATGTAATATCATTTTTCTTATGTTAAGTTTACATGTGAATACTAACTCATAACTTGAAGAGACATTGGAAAAACCTGATTTGTTTTCAGACCTATATTACCTTGCAAAGTGTTGGAACGGTCCTTGTTTGTTTTTGGAGGAGAGGAAAGAGAACATCACCTCCATTTTAAGATCAGGCACACAACAACACAGGCATTTTTCACATGATACAAGACAACCAGGGGGCATCCCAACCTTCGAGGAGGCTAACCCCTGATCCAAACTAACATTTTCATGCATCAAACCCCCAGTCGCTCCCTTAACATGGGAAAGAGTGTGACTGGAAATCTCCAGTCGCATGCACAACATGGGTATGCATGTAACTGGGTACTTTTCCCAGTAGTTATGAGCCTACGACCCTGATTTTTGTGCCACTTTTTTAGGCTTAGAGCTCAGGTCACTGCCCAAAACTCCATGACACTTTCAGAACTGAAAGATATCAGCAGAATAAAAATGTAAATCCAAACACTTGAATAAGGACTTGATTAGACCCCTACTAGCCATGACAGATGTTTCATCAATTGTGTCACAAATATGTAATCTACAGGTTTAAACAACAAATCTGAGCATAGGGTTCTCATAATTATCTCAAAATCACTAAGAAGCAGTGTTGCCTCATCAAATTTACGAATTATCATCTAGTTGGTCATAGATACATTATTCATTCATTTATAAATAAAAACATGATGAGACCCATACATCATTACTGACATAGAACACATTCGTAACAAACATATAAAAACCAGAAATTACAAGCATAGAACATCCATATAAGCCATATTATAGCAAGCATATTTACCCATCAATACAAGAGGAAAATAGATCTTATTTCCATAAGAAAAATGAAACCAATTTTGGGACTTCCACATTCCACCCGACCATAGACATGGTTAAGCCAAATCTCTCTTCAACCAGTCACCCCTATTCCATATTCCAAGTATGAATGTGGGATCTCATAGAAAAAGCCATAAAAAAAAATTGGGGCTTCCAGTGGCCAAACCACCTCAACCCTCAACCATTGATTCCACCTCACAACCAAAAATCACAACCATCACCAGATTGGTCTCCACCCAAGTTGTCCAAGGCTCCAAAGTGTTTTTTCCAACCAAGTCTATAGGACTAGTAACTCAACCCATAACTAAAGGAACATGAGAACCAACCAGAAAAAATAAAATTAAATGAACCCAAAACACCATGGATATACAATAAATGACAAGGCTAGGAAAATCCACTGTCAATCCAAGAAATCCTCCATGCCAATGACAGGTCATGACTAAGAAACCACATGTATATTCCATGCATTCCAAAACTAGTGAGGAAAAAATACATGCAACTTGGTACCTGCAAAAAAAATCCTATGTAGCTTCTGATCCCGATGTCCTATTTCACTTTCCTACTCTTCCTTTGCCTTCTTGCTCAAAAATTACAAGTATTCCACACATCTCCATGAGTGCTCCAAGAAAAATATAAGTATCTAAGAGTATGACAAAGAGAGAATAGAATGGGAACTCCAAAATTGAATTGAAAAAAGTCTATGAATTGATCCTCATAACAATTTTTAATAATGAGGCCTTTATTTTCTTCAATTTTCCATTATTTTCCTTCATTTTCCTCATCACATGCAACCTCTGACCTCATTTCACCTCCCTTTTGTCCCATTTTCCATTATTTTCACAAATAAATGCCAACAAATGCCACTTTTGCTTTCCAAAGCCTTAGCCATTGTCTTTTCCAATTTCCATAGCCATAATAAACCATATGAGCATATGCACTAGGATGTTTTTCCCAACATTCAGCTTGGAATAGATATCCCATGACCTTAGTTATTATTTTTCCTTTATTAACTTTTATTACATGAAATTTTCACCAAGGATGTTACAGAACCATCCCTCTTGGGAGAACATTGTCCTTGGTGTTTAACGACACCTACAACCAACAAGACTGTTGTAAGTGAAAAATAATGCGCATGGAGCTTTATAAGCTAGCTTGATGCAATATTTACAATGATCAACCTTTTGAGAAGCAAACCAACATGACCCCATAAAGACATGATAACATCATAATGACATGATACTCATACTACTTATTGGAGATTTATAACATAATTCATGGTGGTATTTACATCCATATACATATGTACAAATACAAAAACATCATATCAACATATACCAAAAACATTTTATCAACCAGCGAATAAGGAAGGATACATAGACTGCATTTGATCCATCATCTCCCATGTAGCTTCATCGGGCCCAAATTTATTCTATTTCATATTAACCTGCTCGATTTCTTAGTTCCAGAACATGAGTGTCTTTATCTGCAAAATTCATTGAGGTTTCGGATGGAATTCTCCTTCTAGGTCCACCTAAAATACAAACTAGTCAATCACATGATCAAAATATTTAACATACTTCTTAAGAAATGACACATGGAAAACATCATGGAATTTCACTGTCAAAGGAAGTGAAAGTCAATAGGATACTGGCCCAATACTTTTAATAATATTGAAAGGTCCATAAAACTGAGGTGCTATCTTGGCACATGATCCAATCCGCAAGGAACTCTTCTTGGGATTGATGCACAAGTACACCTATTCCCCAACCTGGAACTCCTTAAACAACCTATTCCAATATGCATAGATCTTCTGCCTATATTGTGATACTTACAGATCCTTATTGATTACGTGAATTTATTATTCCATCTCTGCCAATATGTCTGGTCCAATCAACACCATATTAACTATATCACTCCAACTGATGGGACTACTGCAACTTCACCCATACAATGTCTGAAACAGACTCATCCTCAATGATTCCTAGTACCCATTGTTGTAAGAGAACTCTACTAGTGGAATATACTCTTCCGACTTTCACTTTTGATGTATCACATCCATCCTCAACATATCCTCCAATATCTTGTTTGCCTTCTCTGTCTATCCATCTGTCTATGGATGATAAGTTGTATTGAATGCAAATTCTTGTGATCCTACACCTGCCTACAAGATCCTATTTTGTAGATCTGTCCCATAGGAACTCATAGCTTCCATATGATTCACATGTATTCGCCTGCTAAGAGAATCTGCAAACCTATTATCTTTACCCTTAATGTACCTGATTTCAAAGTTGAATTCATTGATCATGGTCAACCATCTAGCTTTCCTGGCATTTAGATTCAATTGGTAAAATAGATACCACAATCCATTGTGATCCTTCATCAATATGAACCGTCTTCCCAAAAGATAGTGCCTCCACATATTCAATGCATGAATGACCACTGCCAACTCAATATCATGTTTCGAATAGTTCTACTCGTGCTCATTCAGTTTTCGTGACTCATAACATACCACCTTTCCTTCTTGCATAAGGTCTCCACCAATCCCTCTCTTGTAATAATTTGTACATACCACAAAATATTTGTATTGATCTGTGATCTTTAACACTGGAGAATGTGTCAAAAACTTCTTTAATTGTTCAAAACTAACTACACATCCCTCTATCCATTCAAACTTCTGACCTTTGCTTTGCAATGATGCGACTGTATAATCAAACTGTGGGAAGTTCCTAATGAACCTCTTGTAATAACCTACTAACCCCATAAAGGACCTTACCTCATACACATTACTAGGAGCTTCCCACTCCATGATAACCCTTATCTTTTATGGATCTACTGCTATGCCTTCCTTGGAGACAACATGTCCCAAGTAATGTACCTTTGTTTGAAATAAACTACACTTGATAAGCTTAGAATACAATTGATGTTCTCTTAGCAATCTCAACACTATTGTTAAATGTTTGACATGATCTTCTTCATTTTTATAATATACTAGTGTATCATCAATAAACACAATAGCAAAATTGTCCAGATAAGGATGCAACACACTATTCATCAAGCACATAAAGGTAGTTGGAGCATTAGTCAACCAAATGGAACTACTACAAACTCATAATTTGCGTACTTGGTCTGGAAGGTTGTATTGTGAGTGTCATATTATTTGATGTGTACTGGATGATATAAATATCTAAGATCAATCTTCGAGAAAATTTCTGCTCCCTTCAATTGATTGAACAAATTATCAATCCTTGGCAATAGATACGTATTCTTGATTGTCACTTTGCTAAAATTCCTATAATCAATGCACAACCTGAGAGTACCATCCTTCTTATTCACAAACAATATCGGTGCACCCCAAGGTGATACACTTGGCCTAATATATCCCTTTTATATCATTTCCTTCAACTACAACTTCAACTCTACCAACTCCAATGTACTCATCCTATAAGGTGCCTTAGATGTTGGCGTTGCCCCTGGCACCAACTCAATAGAACTAGGCCAAGTGTATCACCTTTGCAATATCTGCGGGAAATACATCTTGAAGCTATTGTAGAACTAGGTACCTGCTCAAAACATTTTCATGCTCAACTTCCTTACCTTTCTCGCTAGAAATGTGCATTGAAAATAACACACACCCTTTCCTGCAACTGCACTTGGCCTACATAGTTGTAACCATTCTCACCGATGTTGCTTTCTTATTACTCTGTAAGAATATTTATTACCCATTGTCATCCAAGCACCCAATGGCCTTGTCATAAATATCCACCTTGGTCCTATGAGGATACAACCAGTCCATACCCAAAAGCATGATATATGATCCCAATAAAAATACATTCATATGTGTTGAGGTAGGCATACCATTCAAGTGAAATGCACAATCCCATACCCAATGATGAACTCTATTCTTGGTACCTGTATCCAACTGCACTAACCAATATTATGCATGCACTTCCTTATTCAAACCACACTTATTTACCAGGTCATGATTAACATAATTATAATTAGGTCCAGGGTCAATCAAAATAGAAAAAACTTGATCACAAAGCTTACCATCCATCTCAATAATATATTCCTGATGATTTACCGGCCTATTATCTAGTGCTACATAGATCATGGGAATACTTTGTCTAACATCTCCCACTATTTGTACCTTCTACGCACTATAGATCAGCGGTCTACCCTCCCTGATGTTGTAGACAATCCCTCCTATGATGATCTCCTCCACAAGTCCAAAACCGCACAAGCTCCCTATTTTCACTCTTATTCTGCTCCTCAGACCAAAGTCCCTGCCCTCTTCTATATGTATTGAAATTATTAGGTGGTGAAACATTCTCTTTGTTACCTATATCTTGAGGTCTTTCTCTCTTATTATCCCATTTTCCTTTATTATTATCATTACCTTTCCAGTTCGTATTTGTGTTAGATTTACGCTTTGAATGCTCGTAACAATGCTTTAGCTTCCAAATGGCCTCCCCCCAATGATCTAGGCCCATCAAAAATATATTTTCCTTGAATGGTATCGAAATCCCACTGATGAATCTCTGAGTCGTGGCCTTCACCTCCTTGAGGTAAGGCACATATCTCAACAACTCTAGAAATCTTCTAGTATACTCCTCATCAATCATAGATCCCATCTTTATCTCATTAAATTCCTTTTCCCTGTCATCATATTATCTCTCTGAGGGATACTTCTTTCAAAATAGCCTCTCGAACTCACTCCAATTCAATTCCTCCTCATAAATATCCCTGAAATTCTTCTCATCTTCCCACAAAATATCCCCTTTACCTTTGAGGTTGAATGTAATTATTTCAGCTTTCATGTTCTCTGAGTAATCATGCAACTTGAAGAACTTCCTCATACCAAGAAACCATGCTTCTGCATATTTTTATTTCTTCATTTCCCCATCAAATATAGGTGGCTTTTCTTTCTTAACTCCTCTGGAAAATATCCCCTGTCACTCCTCCTATAAGGATGATAATGATGACGATCATAATGTCTGTTAGAACCATAACTAGAATAGTACCTGTTAGTGTCAGTTTTTTCATCCTTCCACCAATGATCAAATAAACTCTTTTCATTTCATGTTAGGGTCCCATTTTGAATTTTTTGTCATTCCATTAGGTCATCATGCAAAAATTTGGTTACCAGGTGCAGATTTAGGTCTGATTTCACTCCTTTAAAAATTTTATAACTTGTTGGCTCATTTCATTACTTTGCTGAGTGTACCATCAGTCATGAGTTTTCAACATCGTTTCAGTCATTTTCATCATGTCTTCATTCATTCAAAGTCTCCATTAGGTCTTAGGGTTTCCAAGGTCATCAAAACATCATTTCATGCATAAATTCTAGCAAGTGAAGGAGTGCAAATAAAGAAATATCATAAGTAAGTTTGATTTGTAAATTTTATTTCAGAGCAAGATGTAATTTTATGTTCCTAATTTGTAATAAGTTCTCAGAGTTTCAAGTAGCTGCACACTCAAAGTTTCATCAGCAAAAGAGAAAATTTCCAAAAAAGTCAATCAGTTTTCTTGAGCCATAAAAAGATGAATTTCAAAGATCAAATTCAGAATTTAAAGGTAGAGAAGCAATGTAAAGTTAATTTCAAGAAAGTAAATGTGGGTCCCAATTTGTTTAATGAAATTTATCCAAGTATAAAGGCCCTCAAAGACCAAAAAGTCATTCAATTGCATCCTCAAGCATAAAGCTCTCCAAGTTCCCCAAGAAAAAAATCGATTTTTCTTCCGAAAAAAAAATTATGGCACCTTCTTTACATTTTTTCCAAAGGCGCTGCTCATTTTGCAAGAGGGACACTGCGTTTTTCAGAAGCACACTGCACTTTTTGCAAGGCTTCACTGCACTTTTCCTCTGTTCGTTGTGCTTTTTGCATAAGGGAGTCATGGTTTCAAAGCTTCTCTCCAAGGGTTCTATGCACAAGTTCAAGGTTCCTATACCTATTTTCAAGAAATACACCTCCTAAAGCTCCTCCATTTAGCTTGTGGTCATAATTTTTGGTGCCAAACATCATTTTCCTCCATGTCATGTTTTAAGCATTGAAACCCTAGTTTCACACTTTACAAGCTTCATAGCTTTCCCCTAGACCCATTTACTTTGCCTACACCCTAAATCACTCCCCACTACCCTTATATACCCTTATTTCTCATTCCCAAGCTCTATTCCCTAAACCCTGCCCATAAGCTATGCTTTCCTAGGAAGCTAGATACCTCCCTATAATAGAAATTTCCTACCCTAATTCCCTTAACATTTCAGCCTCCCATCACTTCCCTAAGCTCCTCAACCCCTTTACACATTTCCCCAAATTTTCCCTCACTCATCCCAACCCCCTAACCCTATAATCGTGCTCCCTTTCCCTTCCCCTTCTTCCCTAGGGTTTAAAGAAAAAACTGAGCATAATGGAGGAGGAAAGAAATACCACAGAATAAGAGAATAAAACATCTAAAAAAGGACGGATAATTTTGTTATTAGAGCCATCAGGCACTAGGGAATTAATGGCATCACCCTTAACTGTCAAATGTTTCTAACATGTAGGTTGCTTTGAATTTTGTGAGATGGTACAAAGAGTGCAAAGCCATCCTACTTTTTCTAGGGTTTTCATCAGTAACCTCCAAAAATACCAAGTGACTATAGTAGGGCTAACTTTCACCATTTCCATTGACATCATTGCAACAACAACATGGATACCCAATGTGGGTGAAAAAATGGTTCAAGACTAACGATTTGGATGCCCAGCTGTATGAACCTTACCTCAAGGCACCTTACAAAGATAACATCAAAAATATCTTTCCTTTTGGTCAGTTTTTGAACATATTTTCCCCCATGATGAAAATCATCATGAAATACTTCACTTGTGAGGGCAGATTCTCCAAGTTGTACAGCTATCACATCAAGTTTCTCATGCATTTCACTAGGGTGAAATTGCTCAACCTTCCCTACTATTTGTACAATAGTATACGAGAGTATGCCCTTCAAATAAATAGCCCCTTCCATCATTCACTGATTAAAATCATTTTTTTTCACAGCCTCAATTAGATGAACATTACATGGGAGAATTTCATTGAGGCAGATGTCTTCACTGCAGCACCAAGGCATCTTGCTAGACCTATTCCACCACTGGAATCAGTTCCCTACAAGAAAAATATGTTATATAGAAGGGCTAAAATGAAGAAAAAAAAAGAGGTCAAAGAGGTCAAAACATACCATAGAGGATATATGCAAGTGTTTTCTCCACATATTGTGGAAGGGGCCTTGCCTTCTTCATCAGCAAAACAGGGAAATCAAAAGCAGAAAGAGGCAGTTGTTCAAGAGGAGGAAGACCTTCATGACGAAGAAAGAGAGTTTGACCTAGTGGACTTGGATTACCAAGATGATCATGAAGCCTCAAATCTGATCATCAAACAGGAAGATGAAACAATTAGAGAGACGCAGGACAATTTGGCCAAAGCACAATTTTTCATCTCCTTCATTGAACAAGAAAAAAAGCAGCTGAGAGACAAACAAGTACTCTTGGAATTAGAGTTGCTGAAGGCCAAGAGGAAAGATACCAAGGTAAAGAAGTGATGGCACCTCATGATTCTGATCATGATGAGACTCAAACCACCAAGAAAATACCAAAAACAAGAGGTCTTAAGAGAGAATTAGAGTAGGAGAAACATGAGGCAGAACAACTCAATTTTGAGGAAGTAATAGCAAGAGAAATAAATGAAGATAGAGAAGTGCGGCTTGAGAGAGTGAGCTTCCACCTTGAGAAGATCCTTCATAAGGAAAACAAGGATAGTTAGATGCTCAAACACATGGCTCATAGATACAACACTATCAACAAGATTTGCAACATCAGGATCAAGAAATTGAAGGATAAACTTAAGGAAACCCTAATCAAGAAAAAGGAGAAGGACAAAATTTAGTTACTTTTTGATGCCTCCTTGGTTTCTTGAGACACCTCATCAGCACTTCATCCACCAATTTTGAACATTTTTGTGCTTTTTTTGAATATTTTGGGCATTTTTGTAAATTTTCACAGTCTTTTTGCACAGTTAGCCTGCAAAAAGTGTAGCGTGGATTTTTGTGGACGCCTCCAAATGAGTAAATATCTGCATATTTGGAAATATAATGATGTCTACATAAAATTTTGACTAGTAGCACATAAAAAAGAGAGCTTTTGACAAGTGGAAAAGGTAAAAAACCTCTCAAAAAACACCTTTCTGCCTCCTTTTTCAGCCTCTTGCTGTGATTTTTTACCAGCATTGGGATATTGCATTTTTGAGAAGCTTTACTTAACCATTTCTAGAGCTTGAGCATGCTTTTGAAAAATAGAATGGAATATCTTTCCAATGAGCCATCTTGGGACCAATTTGGACCTCAGGAAGTGACACAAAAGGGGTTTTGAAGGCCCATGTTGTGCTTTTTACCAGGCACACTGCGCTTTTCTCAAGCACGCTGTGCTTTTTACAGTTGACTGATTTCTTCAGAATTTTCTAGTTTTCTTAGTTGATTGATGGATTCAAAAGAGATTTACTGATGTAACTGTGAAATGTAAATGTAATTATGTTATTAATAGTTACAAGAGGTAGATACATCAGGTAAATATGTAATTTTGGGTCAAAGTGAATCAGTTTCATGAATGATAGGGATGAGTTTGTTGACCTCCCTAGTCATTAGGATTCCAGTTGAGCACTTTGGGGATCAGCTCCACAATTCATGGATTCGACCCTTGAGAGTGGGAGAAGTGGTTTTTGGTCCGATATCTTTCATTTCCTTTGTCATTGCTAGGGTTGGATGTTGTGTAATTGATCATTGAACACTAGTGTAATCAAACTTTTGGCAGGAAGAAAAACATTGAGTTGCAGCTATATTTTTGGGATTCCTGTGGTAATGTGTTTTAACATTGTTTCCTCTTATGTTTGAAAATGTTTGAATGTATTGTGATTTCCATATTCATGCCATCACTGAATGTAATTTATTCCCAAGTCAGATAGACACAATTCATTAGTTGACACTCTATTTTGGAGGAATAGTTACAATTTCATGTTCACTTTATTCTAACTGGAAAGAATTCATGTTTTCCATGCTCCTTTCTGAAACCCTAGTAGTCTAAACCACTCCATCAAGATACCTTAATGTTTTAAAGCGCTTACCTACCTTTCCCCATTAGATCTCTGCAATTCTTATCCTTTTTTCCCTGAGCTACTTCTTCCCTAATGTATTCACCATCCAGCACTCAAAATCAATCAACCAAACCCTAGTGCTACTATACCTAGCCTAAAATCTCATTGATCCAATCATCTTGGTTGTGATCTCTTGGAGAGAGCCCTCTCCTACCTAGTAGGGTTAGCTACTTGGAAAAATATTCTTCTGTGGTTACCTTTGCTAGTCTCTTTCTCAGCCTCGGAGATTTGGTAGAGTGATAAATCTTAGCGACCATATAATTGAAGAACATGACAGATCTTCCCTAGTTATACGATAAAGTTCATCTAATTATTGGCCTGTGGATGATAGGTCTAATATTTCATGGAGGTTGATCTGAAAGTTGCAGAGAACCAAATTGTTGAACAATGAACATTTTAGCTTCAAGGAGATACACCAGATCAAATCCAAATCCTCATCTAGCTGATCAAGTCAATGATCCAAAGAGGATTGTACAGAAGAAAATATATCAACACATAGAAATTCATTCAAATATTATTCCATTGGTAAGATCTTCTTTGTTACCAGAAAAAGTTTTATATCTCGAAGACATACCTTTTGATTTGAAATTTGAGCTGTATTTATTTCAATCAAAATATGAAACCTCACTATCTGATATATGTTTTGACCCATTGAGGATTTATGAAGTAAAATATTTTTCTGAGATAGATTTTAATTCCTTGAAACTCGAAGAGAATTCACCTTTTAAAGAAACTGAATCTGAATCAGAATTTGACACAAAAGTTTGGATTCAATTCTATAGGCGTGAAAGCGTAGCAAACCAACTTCAATACCAATCATAAAAATCCATAATCCAAGATCATCAAGTTTCATTACCCATTCTGACACAATCCCAGTAAATTGTTTCTTCTTCATCTACACCATCTACTTCATTACTTATTCAGTCAACTTCTTCCATTTTCACTCTTGTACTTCACTTAGCGGGAATCATGGCTAGATTTTCACCCCTCATCCTGTCAGGTAACCTCAATGCCTTACCACAAGGCTATGGATAGAGACTCCCTCTCTTTGATGAGAGTTCTCAAATCACTACAAAACAACACATAGTCAAAGTCACCGACTTTATTGACCTGGAAGAAATAGATGCTGACAATGCCAAGATGAGAATCAGAGTTCAGAGCTTTTCTGGAGATGTTAAAACATGGTTTAGATCCTTGACTGCAAATTCAATAGCCACTCCAGATCAGCTGATAGGTTCCTTCATAGCCCGATGGGAGGTGAATAAGAACCCCTTGCAGATCCTTTCTGAATATGATAATATAAAAAGGAATCTGAATGAATCAGTACAAGACTTCACTGCCTGTTTTAACTAAGTATAAAATTCCATTCCCGATGAGATCAAACCTCCTCTAGCTTTGGCTCTCTTGCATTACCCGGATGGATTCGATCCAAATATGGTATATAAACTGTGAGTGAGGAATCCCACAACTTTTGAATACATGCATAAGAATGCAGTCAGTGTGGAAGAAAACTTGACAATTAAGAAATCAAAGATGAAGGGTGAAAGGAAAGTAACCATCAAAGAAGAAGCATCCTCATCCTATGAGGTAAAAATTGACACTTTGATAAGGATAGTAGAAAGGATGGTTGACAATATTTCCATTACAGAAATACAACCGGAAGCACAAGTTAAAAATCCTAACTTCAAATGATAGCAGCAACAACCTAAATTAAGAATCAAACAAAGAGAACAAAGGGATCTTTAAAAACCAACACAACAATAACAAATTCGAACGCCCTTACAGCAAAATTATACTCAAGGAGTTGAGGAAGAAGAATAAGATCCAATTTTTGAAGAAAATCACTTTTTTACAGCTGATGGCCAGCCCATATTTTTGACAGAAAATGAAGAGTATGTTGAGAATACATATGTGCCAAAGGATGAAGATTATATATTAGCCAATGATCATGAGTTGGAAGTTGAGTCTGATGATTATCAGCAAGGCTATTTGAATGAACTCATCTCACAGTAGAGGAAATACTCATTGAGGAGAAGAGATGCCCCAGTCAATCCTATTTAGAATCAGGCATCCCAACAAAAATGTACTCAACCGAAGCAAAAATCTTCAATGTAATCAGAATAAAGGAAAAGAACCTATAGCTGAAAATCAGAGCAAGGTTAATCATCCATCTATAAGCATACCGAAAAAATAAAGATATAGCCAAAAGAAGGAATCTACACCAAAATATGAGTCCGACAAAAGAGACATCATCATTAAAGAGGTAGACAAATCCATTCCTTTTATCTTAGAAAATTAAATTTCCAAATTAAAAGTGTCTATCCATTTAACTGAACTAGTCAAAAACCATCATTATAAGTCTCATGTAGCCAAAATGTTAAAATTAGATCCTTTATCTGATATACTAAATGTCTAAGATGACCAGCATGAACTTATCTTTGGTCCAACAACATACGGTCAGTTAGAGGATATCGAAGTTCCCCCATTCTATTTGAGTCTAAGAATTCACCAATATATCCTTCACAATGCCTTGCTCGACTCTGGAGCTTCCCACAATTTTATTTCGAAAGCCATTATGAAGAAATTGGGCCTAGATATCACTCATCCTTACCATGACTTGTATTCCCTTGATTCGGGTAGTGTTCGTTGTCAGGGTCTCATAAAGGATTTAGTAGTTTCCCTTGAACAAATTCCAGCAAAGGATGTCTTGATGGATGTGGTGGTAGCTGATATATCACCACGGTTTGGTATGTTGTTGTCGAGATATTGGGGAGTGAAGTTGAGAGGCACTTTGCAACTAGACTTCTCTTATGCCACCATCCTAGTTTTCAGAAAATTGAGAAATTTGTACTGGGAAACGAAGATGAAATACATGATAAATAGCAAAGAGAAGCCTACAAATTTTCCAATTAATTTTGTACATATAGATTTAGAGTCATTTATTTTGTTCAATGATAGTGGTTTGAATGATATATATAGTCAACTTGTAGAAGTAGAAGATATTACAGAAATTTTCCAATTGTGTTAGAGCAGTTTTAGATGAGAGAAAAGAAAATCTTCCAAGTGCTTCAGAGCAGTCATCAAATAAGGCAGAGAAATTTCAGATCAGAATGACGAAGTAGCCCGAAAATTTGAGACATAACAGAAATCAGAATTCCAACACTTGGAAGATGAAAATCATCTTTGGACCATGGATTTTGATGGTGCCTTAGGGAAAGACGGGGTAGGCATCGGGATTTGGATCCGCAGTCCTATTCATCATCCAGGTAAAGTTCCAAAGAATGTAATATTATCTTCATACAAGATGGCTTTTGATTGTTCTAACAATGAGGTGGAATATGAGGCATTGATCACTGAGCACAAGATCCTGAAAAATTTTGGGCACAAGAAGAATTTTAGTTTATGGCGACTCCAAAATTGTGATAAAAAAGGTCAAAGGGGAATACTAGGCCAAGCATCTATGAATGAGAGTGTACAAGAATGTTGTACTGGATATCATAAATATGTTTCCCAAACATACATTGTCAGTAGTGCCGAGAAGTTAGAATCTCATGGTTGATTCGCTTTCTACAACAACAAGTAATTTCAAGATCCCTATATTTTCCAATAATAAGTTTGAAATCCATGTAAAACATCAGCCAACTGTCCCTGATAAATTGCGGTATTGGAAAGTATTTTGGGATGACAAATAGGTAAACACTTTTTTGCAAAATGAAGGCGAATTCGAGAATTATTTCATTGATGAAGTTTATGAAAAGGATGATCAAGTAATCAGAGCCACTCAGTTTGATATATTACAGATGAAGGATAAAAATATTCCAAGAGGTCTCATACCTTTGGAAGAATTGTTTGATTAGGATGATGTAGCGAGGAAGCCGACATTAGTTCCTATAGAAAGAGGTGTGGAGGATGTAAACATTGGAACAACAGACAAGCCTAAGATGGTCAAATTGTCTAAGTCTTTATCTCTTGAGGAAAAAGACAAATATATTGATTTATTGTCTGAATTTTCTAATTTTTTTGGTTGGGATTATGCAGATTTGAAGGTTTATGATAAGAATATAATTCAACATACCATGCCAATCAAGCCCGACCAAAAGTCCTTCAGACAAAAGCTAAGAAGGATCAACCCAAGGTTGTTTCAAACGATAGAAAAGGAAGTGAACAAAATTTACAAGTCTGACATCATTGTTCCTATCAGATTTTCTGACTAGATATCAAATCTAGTTCCGGTAAGAAATAATATTGGAGAAATAAGGCTTTGCATTGATTTAAGAAACTTAAACAAGGTGTCCCTTAAGGATAATTATCCCCTTCCCAAAATGGATCACATCCTACAAAGAGCGGTTGGAGCTTCCCAAATGTCACTGCTTGATGGATATTCAGGATACAATCATATTTTAGTGCATGAGAAAGACCAAGACAAAACTGCCTTCACGACACCTTGGGGCCCATTTAAGTATGGTAAGATTCCATCCAGACTAAAAAATGCAGGGGCCACCTTTCAATGGCGATGGACATAGCCTTTGTAGATGAGAAAGATGTTTTGTTAGTGGTATATTTAGATGATTTGATAGTTTTCTCTCACTTCGATGATGAACACTTGTATCACTTAAGGATTGTATTTCAGAAATGAAGGAAATTCAGAATTTCTCTTAATCCAAAAAAGAGCCTTTTTTCCATGGAGGAGGGCAAGCTTCTCGATCACATCATCTCCAAGGATGTAATCCGGATTGACCCTTCTCGAGTTAAGGCTATTCAGCAAATTGACTTTCCACAGAGTAAAAATGAAATCCAGGCTTTCAATGGTAAGATGAACTTCTTACGCAAATTTATTCCAAATTTGGCTGAGAAGCTTCGAGAAACGACCAACATATTAAAGAAAGACAATGAGTTAAAGTGGTCTGAGGATGCCAAGAAGTATTTTAACTCAATGAAGTTTTCTTTAACCACAACCCCTATTTTAATCAACCCAAATTATTTTATTGATTTTCTCATTTTCTCATTTGCCTCCGAGCATACCTTGGCTATGGTCTTGATGCAAAAGAAAAACAAGACTGAGAAATCCATTTCATTTTTCAGTAGAACCATCGTGGATACAACTCTTCGGTACAATATCATTGGGAAACAAGCCTTGGCTTTGGTAAAAGCTTTGAAGGATTTCCATGTATACATTTTACATTCACACTTTGGCTTATGTCCCCAAATGTAGCAGTAAAATATGTTCTTATGCAGACTGATATGGAAGGTAGAAGAGGGAAGTGGATAGCAGCAATGTTAGAATATGACCTCAAGATCAAGCCTAGAAAGCTGATCAAAGTTTAGGGACTAGCCAAGCTCATGGCTGAGTCAAACTTACATGCTCTAGACATCAACTTCATTTCACCATTTTCCGATGAAGAAGAGGATGGAACTCTCATACAGGTATCTGATATCTTTCTTTCATCCCCTTGGTATTCAAGCATTATATATGTTCTTCAGTATTTAAATCCTCCTTCAGGCATGAGTAAGGGTGGGTCATTGAAGTTGAAGGCTTCCAAATACTGCATTTTGTACATCGCTCTTTATTGGAAAGACCCAGCAGGTATTTGGTTGAACTATTTAGTTGAAAATGAAACCAAAGAAGTAATGAATGATTTCCATAGGGGAGATTGTGGGGGGAATTTGTTTTGGAAAACCACGGCTAACAAAGTGTTGAGAGAAGGATATTATTGGCCAGCTCTTTTTGCATACTTGTATAAAACAGTGATGAGTTTCCATGAGTGTCAAGTGTTTCAAGGTAAAATAAAACTTTTTCCATTACCTTTGCAGCCTATTTTAGTACATGCACCTTTTTAGCAGTGAGGCCTTTACTTCATCAGAGAAAATTCACCCTACATATTTTTCACAACATAAATGGATCTTAACGGCCACCAACTACTTCACCATATGGATTGAAGCAACCCCAACAAGGAAAGCAACAGATTTAGTAATTATTTAGTTTTTGGAGACTAACATTTTGTCTCATTTTGGTTGTCCTCATAAGACCATTATTGACAATGCGGCTGCATTCAAGTCAAAGAGAATGGTTGAGTTCTGTGACAAGTAAAACATCAAATTGGGGCACTCAACTTCCTGTTATGCACAAGGTAATGGCTTATAAGAATCTTATAATAATTCTTTGATTAATATCATAAAGAAGATGATTGAGGCAAACAAGAAGAATTGGCACAAAAATATGGTTAATTCTTTGTGGGCAGACATGGTGAGTAGTAATAAATAAATACGAATGTCCCCTTTTCAACTGGTTTATGGTGTAAACACTATTTTTCCTACATCACTTGCAATCTCACTCATGAAATTGTTGCAACAAGCAAGAAGTGAGGAGAATGATGTACAACGTCGGATCAATCAGATGATCCACCTTCAACAAACAAGAGATGAGGTCTTCCAGAACACCTCAAAGCTTCATGAAAATATAAAGAATGTATATGATCACAAGACCAAGGCGGATGATTTTAAGCTTGAATATGTGGTTCTCCGATGGGATGCAAGAACGAGGAAAAATGGAAGCACGGAAAATTTGAGAATCTGTGGAAAGGGCCACACAAGATCTCAGATTTTCACAGAAAACATGATTTCATATTGAAGGAGATGAATGGAGAAGAATTCTTAGGAGGACCGATCAATGGTAGGCTCCTTAAGCATTATCTTTTCTAATGCAGATTTCAGATTTCCCAATTCCATTGTAAATATCAGTTTAAATTTTCTGCGAAGTATGAAGCGGAGAATCACTGGAGCTTGGAGCCCGAGGTGAAGGCCATAAAGTTTCATTGGTTTTCTGTTGTTTTCAAATTTGAGTTAGTTTTGAGTCAGTTTTGAATTAGTCTTGATTCAATCAGTTTATCATGTCAAGTTTTCAATATTAAGTTTGTTTTTTAACTTTTGACTACATGCCCAATGGTTAGGCTACTTGGTCTACGGTGTTGTTGAAACCTCCAAGGGGATTTCATCCCCAATTGGAGACAATGTTAGTGTTATTTTTTTCATCCTTCCACCAGTGATCAAATAAACTCTTTTTTTGTCATTCCATTAGGTCATAATGCAAAAAATTGGTCACCGGATGCAGATTTAGGTTTGATTTACCTCCTTTCAAAATTTTATAACTTGCTGGCTCATTTCAATACTTTGTTGAGTGTACCATCAGTCATGATTTTTCATCATCATTTTATTCATTTTCATCATGTCTTCATTCAGTCATAGTATCCATTAGGTCTTAGGGGTTCCAAGGTCATCAAAACACCATTTCATGCATAAATTCCAGCAAGTGAAGGAGTGCAAATAAAGAAATATCATCAGTAAGTTTGATTTGTAAATTTGATTTCAGAGCAAGATGTAATTTTATGTTCCTAACTTGTAATAAGTTCTCATATTTCCTGTTATCACAAAAATCGTACCTGATTGGCTGCTGATCAGACAACTTCAGTGTAACTATTTCAAACCAATCTTTTGACTGAGGCTTAGCCTCCTCAGCTTGAGAGGGATCTCTCAAGGGTTAATGATATGAAATAAAGATATAGATAGTTGTCTAACTCTATGAATTAAGTATTGATTTTGTATATTTGCAGGTTGAAAAGACGAAGGTTAATACTACCATTAGGCTTATATAGTCAAAAAATCAATAGGTTCAATGGCAAGGTTTTTTGACATGGAAGCTGAGGAAAATATGGGTCTTAACAAAGAAAATTCTCTCAATAACATAGGTCAACACAATCATTTCATTACTAAATTAATTCAAATGATAGAGTTATGAATTCTGAGTAATAGTAATGAAATCTATTGCTAGTGGTTCAAAGGCAATTCACTCATAAAACACAGAAAAACACAGTCACCTCATTACTAAAGGAAGTCAGAGCATAGGGTTATGAATTTTGAGTAATAGCAATGACATATACTACAAGTAGTTAAACATAATAGGTAGATCAATAAAGCATTAAAACACCATGAGAATCTCAGGTCTGTCAAGAAGAAAACCTCTCTGCATTACTGATCATACTCAATTACATAAAGAAGCAGCTTTTGCCAAAAAGTCTCCAACCCTTTTAGAATTCGACCTCATGCTCTATATAGAACATTTACAATATAGGATTCTTTCATCCTCCACTAGAGAAATTTAATTCCCATGCTTTGACACCTTTCCTAATCAAGAAACATGCTATTAATTAAAAAATGACAGTTATAACCCTAATGAGCAGTCCTATTCCAAATAGCACTAAAACTCTTTAATAACATCCTAACAACATTAGATAATATTTATTACATCTTATGCCACCTTAATTCCCATGAATTCAAATTTGGATGATCATCTTTGACTCGAAGTAACCCTGCTGTAGATAGTAATGTTTTCCTAAAAACTAGGAAACATGTTTTCCTACTTTTCAGCCCCTTTGATTCCTTTATCAGTTTTGAGTACTTTGATCATTAATAGATCAGTTTCACATGTGTCACATTTTCCAAGAATTTCTCTAAAAATTTTAATCTTCCAGCTGTGTAGAAATGCACCTCTGAAATGATGTAAAATAATAGAAAATAGGTTTGTGCTATGAAAGTAGCCTGTTTTCATAACGCAGTTTGTAGGTTAGTGTAAAACCTTTCCTTTTAATAATTTTTTCTCTTGTTTTCTTCATTTGAACCTTCACCTGTTATATCCATGCCTCCACCAGCCAATTTAAACCCAAAACTCATCAACCTTCCTTCCAAAACTTATATGAAAATATGCAAAAATACATCTTCAGCAGTTTTGTAGCGCGCTACGAAACTGCTGTGCAAGTTGATTTTTCAAAACAATCTTCAAAATTCATACCTTGGAGATGTTTAAAATTTAAAGGTGTTGGTATGATTTCAAAAACATAGAAATATGGCCCCCAAAACATAATCTTCATCAAAGTTTACCATCATCTTTCATCTATGAATTGGTCATTTTACCTTACTGTTTTTATCTGAAAAATAGGTGTTGAGACAAAGCTTGTATCTCCTCATAAATAATGTATTTTGCAAAATTGAAGGAGGCCTTTTTATTCCATTCTGTCTTGAACAAAATCCTCTCTTGGTTTTTTGAAATACCTCTCCTACTATCCAGAAATTGTCTTTAAACAACATGTGTAAAACAGGAAAACTCTGTTTTCTGAAAATATGGCTTCAAAGAAGACTTGTATATCCCAACTGGTAATAGTTGTGATAAAAGTGAGAGAGGTTTTTGTATTTGGGAATGTGATGAAGGCAAACCTCTTTCAGAATTACAAAATAATTTTTCAGTTTCCCAGAAACCCCCTTGGAAGTTGACTACTAAAACAAAACAAAAAAGAGTTTTTCTTCAAAACTAAAAAAGTTGCTACAGCAGTTTCGTAGCACGCTACAAAAGTAGCAGCACTTTCGTAGCGAATTTCCTCATTTTTGAACTAGAGGTGCTACGAAAGTGTGGATTCTTGGCTAATTGCGTAATTTCAACCCGAAACCTAATGGAATGACCCCTAAATGAAAAATATGACTTTTTAATCATGGAATGGACCTAGAAGACTTTATTTGAACTTGAAATATAAACTTTAAAACTTATGAAACTATGACCTACCCTTTACCAAGACTTAAAATTACTTTTAGAACTACTTGAAATCATGACCAAAAATAGAGTTGACACAATGATGTTTTGAGAATTTTTGGGTGATAACAGTGGCTCCACTTGGGATAGTGTGCCCTTGTGGTACACTAAGAACCAATAGTTCCAGTGCTGCTATCCATTTTCTTGACAAAAAATAGAAAAAACTTTGAAATTGACAAGCTTCTCCTCAAGCTCTAATGGTCTTCACCTCGGGCTCAAGCTTGATGGTCACTGCAGAAAAACCAACTTCATACCTACTGAAATATGCCCATTCATTTTTGAGCTTATTCACATACTCCTACCTACCCTATCAGCTACAACTCTCCACTTTAACTAAATCAAAATGAAACTTACAATGAAGCCAATCATTGATCTGATCTGACGCTTGAACCTCTTGATTTCACTTGAACCCAAAGTGGACATGATAATGTGATGACCAAGGTAACTTAGAATGTATCTGATCTTCATAATGAAAATGAAACTGTAAAACTGGAGTGTAAAGCTCTTCCATGTATTTAGCTATAGGGTAAAAGAAGACATGATTAGTTTGATGTTTCTCATGACATTCTACAGCTTTGGACAACTCATCCATGTTTTTATCAACCACACAAGACTTCAGTTGTGTACTCTCAAGCTGCTTTTCAAATTGATTTTCAAAAACAATGTATTCTTCCTCAAACTCAAAAGAGAAATGAAGCGACACCCTCTCTTTGTGTTCTGCCATAGAGCTTTTGAAAAGAATGATCATGATCATGAAGACTATATGATTGAATTTGACCTTGTAAACCTTCAATGTCTTTCTCAATGTTCTTAGCAACTTCATCCAAAAATTTAATCTTATCTTCTGTCTTGCACTCAAATGATTTTAGATAAAAAGACAAGGACAAAGAAAAATTTTCATCTATTTCTTCATTAATATGATCATCATTCCATTGTTTGAAACCTTGAATTCAAGGAGATTTTTCCACCAACTCTGTTCTTTCTATCCATTCCTCCAAAAACCTAAGCCAAAAGTCTGCAAATGACTTAATAGATCTGACAGGAAAACTTTCAATCCACTATTTACATTTCCCTTGAAATGAATCATAGAAAAACATAATGCAAACATCTTCATGTTTGACTCTAAGAATCTCAGTAAAATCACAGAAATTTGATATATGCTTCAAAGTCAAACTCAAATCTTCTCTATTGAATTTTGGACCATTCCTTAAAAAATATGTATCCTTGGGAAGATGATTTGGGAAACCATGAATTCCTGAAAAATTTATACATGCATACCTTGAAACAAGAATGGCAGTATCTTAGTTCTTCATAAGTCCAGTGGAATCACCATGAATCTATGAATTTTGAATTCTTCAACAATGGAGTTTCCAAGGTAGTTCTGCAGCCTCGAACAGATTCTGAGCTCCTGCTACCTTCAATAGTTCAGCTTCATAATTTTCGGGAGATGTATATCTTCAGACTCCCGGCAGACGCACCAAAATGTTAACACCAAAATCAAACCTGATAGGTTGTTGATCAGACAACTTCAGTGTAACTATTTCAAACCAATATTTTGACTGAGGCTTAGCCTCCTCAGCATGAGAGGGCTCTCTCAAGGGTTAATGATATGAAATAAAGAGATAGATAAATGGATAACTCTATGAATTAAGTATTGATTTTGTATATTTTCAGGTTGAAAAGATGAAGGCTAATACTACCATTGGGCTTATGGAGTCAACAAATCAGTAGGTTCAGTGGCAAGGTTTCTTGACATGGAAGCTGAGGCAAATAGGGGTCTTAAAAAAAGAAAATTCACTCAAGAACATAGGTCAACACAATCATTTCATTACTAAAGGAAGTCAGAGCATAGAGTTATGAATTCTGAGTAATGGTAATGAAATCTACTACTAGTGGTTCAAAGGCAATTCACTAATAAAACACAGAAAAACGCAGTCACCTCATTACTAAAGGAAGTCAGAGCATAGGGTTATGAATTCTGAGTAATATAAATGAGATATACTGAAAGTACTTAAACATAATAGGTAGATCAATAAAACATTAAAACCCCATGAGAATCTCAGGTCTGTCAAGAATAAAACCTCTCTGCATTACTGATCACAGTCAATTACATAAAGCAGCAGCTTTTGCCAAAAAGTATCCAACCCTTTTATAATTCGACCTCATACTCTATATAGAACATTTACAATATATGATTCTTTCATCCTCCACTATAGAGTTCGAATTCCCGTGCTTTGACACCTTTCCTAATCTAGAAACATGCTATTAATTACAAAATGACAGCTATAACCCTAATGAGCAGTCCTATTCCAAATAGGACTAAAACTCTTTAATAACCTCCTAAAAAACTTATCTAATATTTATTACATCTTATGCCACCTGCATTCCCATGAATTCAAATTTGAATGATCATCTTTGACTTGAAGTAACCCTGTTGTAGATAGTAATGTTTTCCTAAAATCTAGGAAACATGTTTTCCTGCTTTTCAGCCCCTTTGATTTTTTGAGTACTTTGATCATTAATAGATCAGTTTCACACGTGTCACATTTTCCAAGCTAATCTTCCATATGTGTAGCAATGCATCTCTGAAATGATGTAAAAGAATAGAAAATAGGTCTGCGTTACGAAAGTAGCCTGTTTTCGTAGCGCAATTTGTAGGTTAGTGTAAAACCTTTCCTTTTAATCATTTTTTCTCCTGTTTTCTTCACTTGAACCTTCACCTGCTATATCCATGCCTCCACCAGCCAATTTAAACCCAAAACTCATCAACCTTGCTTCCAAAACTTATATGAAAATATGCAAAAATACATCTTCAACAGTTTCGTAGCGTGCTACGAAACTGCTGTGCAAGCTGATTTTTCAAAACATTCTTCAAAATTCGTACCTTGGAGATGTTTGAACTTTAAAGGTGTTGGTATGGTTTCAAGAAAACAACAATATGACCCCCAAAACATAATCTTCATCAAATTTTACCTTCATCTTTCATCTATGAATTGGTCATTTTACCTTACTGTTTTTATCTGAAAAATAGGTGTTGAGACAGAGCTTGTATCTCCTCATCCATAATTTATTTTGAAAAAATGAAGGAGTATTTTGTAGGCCATTATGTTGTGAACAAAAACCTCTCTTGGTTTTTTAAAATACCTCTCCTACTGTCTATAAACTGTCTTTGAACAACATGTGTAAAACAGGAAAACTCTGTTTTCTGAAAATATGGCTTCAAAGAAAGACTCGTATCTCCCAAATGGTAACACTTGTGAGAAAAGTGAGAGAGGTTTTTGTATTTGGGGATGTGACGAAGACAAAAGTATTTTAGAATTCCAAAATACTTTTTCAATTGCCCAGAAGCCCCCTTGGAAGTTGGCTACTAAAACCAGAAAATAGAGTTTTTCTTCATGACTGAAAAAGCTACTACAGTAGTTTCGTAGCACACTACGAAAGTAGCAGCGCATTCGTAGCGAATTTCCTCATTTTTGAACTAGAGGTGATACGAAAGTGTGGATTCTTGGCTAATTTCAAAATTTCAACCCAAAACCTAATGGAATGACCCCTAAATGAAAAATATGACTTTTTAATCATGGAATGGACCTAAAAGACTTTATTTGAACTTGAAATATAACATTTAAAACTTATGAAACTATGACCTACCATTTACCAAGACTTAAAATGACTTTTAGACCTATGTGAAATCATGACCAAAAATAGAGTTGACACAATGATGTTTTGAGAATTTTTGGGTGATAACAGTTCCAAGTAGCTATACACTCAAAGTTCCATCAGCAAAAGAGCAAAGTTCCAAAAAAGTCAATCAGTGTTCCTAAGCCATAAAAAGATGACGTTAAAAGATAAAATACATAAATTAAAGGTAAAGAAGAAATGCAAAGTTGATCCAGGTTGATATTGGTGGCCACCCACCTATTCCATTTGAACTCGCACCATCAATTCTTGCATCTTTTCACATTCAGCACAACTTACTAATTTTAGCAGGTTTTCGGGTTCTGCACTCCTGGAGCTGTTTTGGGGCCTTAATGATCCAGGTGGAAAATGGTGGCCACCCAACTATTCCATTTGAACCCCCAACATTAGTTCTTTCAGTTTTTAAGTTGCAGCACAACTTACTATTTTTTGAAGTCTTTCAGGTCCTGAACTTCTGAAGCCTTTTTGAGGCCCTAAATGAATTTTTTTTGGGAAAAATAGGAGCAAAATGAGTGCATAGATTGATGTTTCTCACATCTAAAGTTTTAATCCTCGAATAGATCTTTCTAACGAGGTATGATATGCGTCGAACAGAGATCGTATGCCAAATTTACGTCCCCGGGAAGTTGAAACACCAATTTACCCAAATGGGGCCCATAGTTTTGGTGCTTCATATCCTAGGGTTAGGTTTTTGGACGTTTAGAGTTATCCATTGTTTCCCAATAATAAATAGGCCCTTGACCCTCATTGTAACACAATTCAGAGGTCTGTAGCTGCCACATCTCTTCTCAGAGATACGCTACCAGCACCCTAGCTATTTTTATTTCCATTATGTCTGTAAGCATATTTTAGTCATTCTTTTATTAATAAAATGAAGAATTATTTCCATTGCATCTCTGTGTTTATGTTTATATTTGTATTCTGTTCTGTTCTTGCATAAATCCGGATCAGTGGTATCAGAGTGGTCTTCTCTTTCTCTATTTTTCTTTGCATGTCCGCAACACGGTCAGGGTATAAGGATTTAGGGCTCGAACTGGTTGAACCCTTGCAAGATCAGCGTCGCAAACCCTGACGACCTCCCATGGCGGAAGAAAAGAAAGACGAGGGAGCAGGAGATCCTATCAAAATATTGCTCAAGGAGGCCCTCGAGAAACAAAGGAACGTGATGATGGATAAATTTTCTTAGATCCTTCAATGACTACCCACCTACGACGCATCTGAATCCAACAGCCACTCTGGAGGTGCCACTCCCTTCAAGATACAGGTAAACTTTGACATTCCTGTATTTGAAGGCCATATAGATGCAGAGCCCGTAAATAGATGGTTGAATTTGTTGGAAGGGTATTTCTCGGTCCATGATTTCTCCGACCGAGAAAATATTATTTTTGCACTCCTCAAAGTCACTCCCCATGTCAAAGACAGGTGGGAAACCTACTGTGAGCAAGAGGATGAAGGGGAGCCCTCTCTATTCTCGGCCACACCCACTTGGAATTCGTTCCGAGACGACATCAAGGAACAATATTTGTTAGGTATCTATATTACTAGTATATTCCCTTATTGTTGTTAGTGTAACCCCCTTATTGTTATTATTGTACCATTGTAACCCCCATATTGATATTATTGTTCCCTTAAATTATTATTCTTAGGTCGGCTAGGATTACATTGTGGCCCCACTAGGGTTACATTATGGCCCCATGGACTCCTATATATAGAAAGGAAGTTTTGTAAATTGTATCATCCAAGAATTTTTCATTTATGTAATGTATTGGAGGTTGCCCCCTCGAAGTGTCTTATTTCTAAGGTGTTGATATCTCTTTTCCTCTATTTTTGGAGCTGGTTACACAACATTTGGTATCAGAGCTTTGGATTCTAGGGTTTTGCTGCTCTAAACAGGTCATTGTGGCATTTTCGCTATAAATGTTTTTTCTACGAAGGTTCTGAATATGAAATTTGTAGGGTACGAAGCCGAAATCATAAGGAAACTCGTCAAAAAATTTCAGAGCTTGGTTCGCAATATTTTTGGAGATATGATCTGTGGAAGGTAGTGCTCTTTCAGGCTCCCGAATTTCATCTCAAAGAGGTGATAGTGGGAAAAGATTCACAACTCTCTCTTTGAGCATCGGATTGGAGTGTCGTAAAACGTGGTCGCAAGTACACGGACTATAGTTTCTTGGCTATCAATTTCAGGGCCGAAGGATGAAATAGTGACACATGGCAAGTCGTACAAGTTCTCTCTACTGAACCAGTCCATAATTAGGTCATTATGGGAGATTGGACACAACTTTGTCTTGGAGAATCCAAATCAGGTCAGACCTATGGCATTCGAAAGATAATTTAGAGGGATATGTCAGTACCGAAATTCAAATATTGAAGTGTTGCAATCACAGAGATAATCCAATTTCAATTTCGAGCTCCTCAAAAGAAAGAAAAAGGTGTGTTTTTTTTTTTTTTTTTTTCCAAATTGCGTAAGTTTTGTTTGAAGAATCAATTTGAATTGATTCCAAGGGCATATTTTAGAATAGATATTAGTATTGGGTTCTAAAATATGCCCCATAAAAATAATTCAACACCCATTAAGCCTTCATAAGGCTCTACTATGACTCATGAAGATGAAGAACGCAACATGATCTATCAAAATTACAAGAGAAAGTGCACCAAATTTCGCTTTCGCAAAGAGAAAAAAAAAATGAAATGGAAGTTTTGAAGAAAGGCGTGGAAGCTAAGATGGATGGCATGGAAGTTGGCATGGAAGCTAAGATGGATGACATGAAATACAACATGGAAAACATGAAGAATGATCTAAAAGCAGACATGGAAGGCTTGACAAAGTTGATACAAGAAATGTTTCATAATGGTGAAAAGATAGTAGAAGAAACTCATGATTAGAACAAAATAAATGTTACTCATGATGATAACAAAATAAATGTTAATCGTGATTTCATAAACTCTAATGTTGGCGGGAAGAACCACCATATTCCAAAAATGGAGATGAGGAAGTTTGATGGAAAGGATCTTGTAACATGGATACTACAGATGGTGCAATATTTTGATATCCATAACCTGTAAAACACAAAAAAGGTACGCATTGCAACTTTACATTTAGAACAAAATACATTTGTATGGTATCGATGGCTTTGCTCTCATAAAAAAATTGTCACTTGGTCAATTTTTACGGAGGAAATGATAGCACATTATGAGGATACAAAGAGCAACACCTTCTTTAGCCAATTGATAAATCTCAAACAAAAGGGTAACTGATATTCTAGAGGAACACAGGATTGATATCTTCATAGGCACTTTAAAGGATAACTTCCAACATGAAGTTCGCGTTTTGGAACCTGATTCATTGGAGAAGGCATTCAGGTTGGCAAGAAAAATTGAATGTAAAATTATGGCGACAAGGAAGCCTACCACTCACTTCTATAAAGAAGGAAGTGTTGCTACGCCTAGATTTCCACAACCTACAAGGTTGAAACCACAACAATTGGAAGAAAAAAGAGCAAAAGGGCTTTGCTACATTTGTGATAGCAAATACACTAAAGGTCATAAGTGTGCTGAGAAGAAATTATTTTACATAGATTGTGAAGAGGAAGAAGAAAATGAACAAGAAGAGGATATACACGAGGAACCAGCCCCAGAAGAGGAAGAAATGAATCCAACCATATCGTGTAATGCACTGGCAGGAATTACCACTCCTCAAACTCTCAAGATAAAAGGACAAATCAAGAAGAGAAAGGTAATAGTGTTGATTGATTCGGGTAGCACCCATAATTTTATTCATTGTAAGGTAGCCAAGGAATTAAATTGTTTCCTATACCCAGCACCAGAATGTCAAGTGATGGTTGCAAATGGAGGAACTATAAATTTCTCTGGAAAATGCCATAATATCAAGCTAACCATGGGGGAATATGTATTGACTAGTCCAATGCTTTCCATTCCTATGGGAGTTGTTGATGTTGTACTAGGAGTACAATGGTTACAATATTTGGGGACAGTAGCTTTTAATTTTCAAGAACTTTTCTTGAATTTTTTTTTTAGAAGGAAAGGAAGTCGAATTACGGGGTATTGCGGGGAAGCCGAGAAAGATAATAAGCTCTAATGTCATGACAAAGCTTCTACAGAAAGAACAACGAGGCGTAATTTCACAATTATGCTCACTAGAAGTTCCAACATAAAAATCATCTATTTCTGCAGATCTCCAATAAGTTTTTGACAATCATTCCAAGGTGTTTGAAACTCCCAAAGGACTCCCACCTATTCGTGATCATGATAATGCTATTCATTTGATTCCAGGAAGTGTTCCTCCAAACATCAGGCCTTATAGATATCCTTACTTCCAAAAGAGCGAAATTGAACGTATGATTGCAGAAATGTTAGAGGTGGGTATAATTCAACCTAGTCAAAGTTCTTTCTCTGCTCCTGTAGTATTGGTACACAAGAAGGATGGATCATTGTGAATGTGTCCGGATTATAGGGAGCTCAATAAGCTCACCATTAAAGATAAATTTCCCATTCCTGTGATTGATGAATTATTGGATGAATTACATGGAGCAATTTATTTTACCAAGTTGGATCTTCATTCGGGATATCATCAAATTAGAATGAAGTCTGAAGATATTCCAAAAACAACATTTCGAACTCATGAGGGTCATTATGAATTTTTGGTCATGCCTTTTGGCCTTACCAATGCACCTTCTACATTTCAAGGGTTGATGAATTCCATTTTCAAACCCTTCCTTAGAAAAATTGTGCTAGTATTTTTCTATGATATACTAATCTACAACAGGTCTTGGAAGGATTATGTTGAACATGTTGACAGGGTGCTCAAACTATTCCAGGAGAAACAATTATATTAAAAAAAATCCAAATGTTTCTTTGGAGTACAAGATGTGGAACATCTGGGTCATATTGTATCTCACGAGGGTGTTAAGGTAGACCCTGACAAAATTAAAGTCATTAAGGAAAGGAAAGTCCCCACAACCATAAAGAAGTTGCGAGGATTTCTTGGGTTAACGGGGTATTATCGCTAGTTTTTTAAGAATTATGGGAGAATAGCAGCACCTCTAACAACATTATTGAATAAAGATGAATTTTCATGGACTCCTGAAGCAACTAAGGCCTTTGAACATCTTAAAGAGGCAATGTGTCAAGCACCAGTCTTGGCTACACCAGACTTAACAAAAACTTTTATTGTGGAATGTGATGCGTCAAGAAATGGAATTGGTGTTGTTTTAATGCAGGAAGGAAGACCCATTGCTTTTGAAAGTCGTCCAATCAAAGGAAAGTATTTAAATAAACCTATTTATGAGAAGGAAATGTTAGCAATATTGCATGCACTAAATAAATGGTGAACTTACCTAATGGGAAGACACTTCAAGGTAAAAACTGATCATGATAGTCTTAAACACTTTTTGGAACAAAGACTATCTTCAGAAGAGCAACAAAAATGGGTCACGAAGATGTTGGGTTATGAATTTGAAATAATCTACAAAAAAGGAAAGCTTAATGTTGTTGCAGATGCACTCTCAAGAAAGAATGAAGAGGTGGAAGCATTTCTTTGTGCCATTTCTATTATCCAACCAGATTGGATAACCGAAGCAAGAGATGAATGGAACAAGGACAAAGATGTATGGAAACTCATTCAAAATTTGCAGCAAGATCCTAGTACATCTGATACATGTAGTTGGAAAAATGATTCCTTATGGTACAAAGATCGCTTATCTCTTTGTAGGAATTCCCAACTAAAACAAAAGATTCTTTTGGAACTGCACACTTCTCCTTTAGGAGGATACTCAGGATTTTTAAAAACTTACCACAGGGTGAAGAAAGAATTTTTTTGGGATG
The DNA here is from genome assembly GCA_034641835.2 of Pinus albicaulis. NCBI lineage: Eukaryota > Viridiplantae > Streptophyta > Pinopsida > Pinales > Pinaceae > Pinus > Pinus albicaulis. The sequence continues at coordinate 586,365,544 of CM076572.1, forward strand.
GGCTTAAATCTGATATTCAAAAGTTTGTGGCAGAATGTTTGGTTTTCCAGCAGAATAAATTTGAGACAATTAAGACCCCGAGACTTCTACAACCTTTATCCATTCCAAGTCAATGTTGGGAGGAGATTTCAATGGATTTTATCACAGGTTTACCTAAGTCCGAAGGAAAGAGTGTCATCATGGTGGTAGTTGATAGACTTACCAAGTATGCACACTTTTGTTCATTATCTCATCCATTTAAAGCAAGTACAGTTGCCACTACATTTATGGACACAATTCAAAAGCTACATGGAAGCCCAAGGGTCATTGTGAGCGACAGAGATCCCATTTTTACTGGAAATTTTTGGACAGAGTTATTTTCTTGTTTGGGTACTCAATTAGCTCATAGCTCATCTTATCATCCTCAATATGATGGTCAAACTAAGATAGTAAATAAATGTTTGGAAGGATATATTCATTGTTTTGTATCTAATAAACAAACACAATGGGTCAAATGGTTACCTCTCGCTGAATGGTGGTATAACACTTCCTTCCATACTGCAGCAAAAATGACCCCATTTATGGCACTTTATGGATATCATCCACCATCCATCACATCATATTTAAGGAAAAATTCGAAGGTTCAAGCAGTGGAAGATCACATCGAGCATCAGCAAGAAGTTCTCCAACTCTTAAAGGATAACCTGAATTTGGCACAAAATCGAATGAAACAACAGGCAGATCAACATCGCAGCGAGAGAAGTTTTGATGTAGGGGATTGGGTATTTTTACGGCTACAACCATACAAACAAATGTCCCTCAAGCAAGCTAAGAAGGATAATAAATTATCACCAAAGTACTATGGTCCTTACAAGGTGTTGCAAAAGATTGGTACTATGGCATACAAATTGGAGCTTCCTGCTTCTTCACGAGTGCATCCGATTTTCCATGTTTCATGCTTAAAGAAGGTTATAGGTGAAAATCTTCCAGTTCAAACAATATTGCCAGAACTTGATGAGGAAGGAAAAATCATATTGGAACCTGAAGCGGTCACAGAAACAAGAACTCGACAGCTACGGAATCGATCAATTTCAGAGTATCTCATCATGTGGAAGAACTTACCCACTAAATATTCTACATGGGAGGATGAGAATTTTATACAGAAGCACCCAGAGCTACTCAAGCATTAAGGACAACACTTTTTTGAAGGAGAGGGGCATGTTAGGTCCCTATATTACTAGTATAGTCCCTTATTGTTGTTAGTGTAACCCCCTTATTGTTATTATTGTACCCTTGTAACCCCCATTTTGTTATTATTGTGCCCTTAAATAATTATTGTTAGGTCGGCTAGGATTACATTGTGGCCCACTAGGATTACATTATGGCCCCATGTACTCCTATATATAGAAAGGAGGTTTTGTAAATTGTATCATCCAAGAATTGTTCATTTATGTAATGTATTGGAGGTTGCCCCCTCGAAGTGGCTTATTTCTAAGGCATTGATATCTCTTTTCTTCTATTTTTGGAGCTGGTTACACAACAATATTACCTTGTGGGGAGCTATGAGGACAAATACATCCAATGGACCATGCTACAGCAGCAAATGGATCAAGATCTGCACAAACTGAAGAATTTTTTCCATACCTTGCGCACAAAGTTGGTTATTAAAGATTCAGAGAGAAATTTGGTGCTCAAGTACTGCGGCTGTCTACACAAACACATTTAGGAGGAAATGGAGTTCCTTGACATTACATCGCTTGGCACGACATATCGCTATGCTGCCAAGATCGAGCAGAAATTTAAGCGGAAGAAGTGAGACTTTGGATATGCGAATCCGAAGCCAAGAAAAGGTGTCCCCGAACTATAGAACAAGGGGAAATGCCAAAGCGGGGAGACTCAGAACAACACCAAAAATCCAACGAAGGACATGGGGAAGTGGTGTGAATTTCATAACAACCCCACTCATAGCACAAACGATTTTCGAACCAAAAAGTAGTTGGTGGCCGAACTAAAGGCACCCAAATCAGATGCATTTTCTGATCCTGAGTCAGAACCAGACAAAGGAAATAACAAAGGGAAGAAAATAATTGATGCAGATCCCAGTGCCATTGTTACCACCACCAAGATCTAGAGGGAGGATCTAGAGGATCCAGAGGAGGGGGAGCACCTCTTCCATTCATAGATGTGGGTGAAGGTTTCTCCACTGCAATTCCTTGTCGATAGCGGAAGCCAAAAGAATCTCATTTCAGTAGAGGTCATGAAGCAGCTCGACCTATCGACCATAGCACACCCGTAGCCATATACCATGGGGTGGCTTCACCCAGGGAGATATATCCGCATCCGCCAATTGTGTTGCCTTCGGTACAACATCAAGCCATTCGAGGATGAGGTATTATGTGATGTTGCTCCTCTTGATGTAGCTGATGTATTATTGGGCCAACCATACTTGTGGAGGCGACATGCTGTGTATGAGTGTAGGCCTTGTGTTGTTATTATTACTTTGGGAAATGGGTTGTACAGGATACCGGAGGTAGTACCACCTCCTGTCATCTCTTTGACTACTGCAAAACAACGCAGTAAGATTGCTTCCCAAACCAAGAAATTTATTTTCCTTACAACTCGCTCACAGGGAAAGAAGAATATTGTGGCCACAACCTCAAAATAGGGCTCCCCTGCACGGCAGCAGTAGATGGACAAAGTCATGGAGGAATACGAGGACATTTTCTCCTCACTCACAGAGGTTCCTCTACACTGTCAAGACAAGCACTCCATTGATCTACCCCCGACGCACCGCCAACTGATGTTTCCATACCTCTTGCAAATACACATACAGAATCCACACATGTACTGTCTAAGTCTGATAAAGAAACCAAAATTACTAAATGCATCCAGCATGTCCGCCTGCAGGTCCATGACATCTTCGATGAATCTAATACCCAGTTCAACAAAATTTGCCTCATCTCATAGAGGATCTCAACGCAATGGGGACCATTGCTTCCTAAGGAGGGAGGAATGATCCAGGTGGATATTGGTGGCCACCCACCTATTCCATTTGAACCCGCACCATTAATACTTGCAGCTTTTCACATTCAACACAACTTACAATTTTTAGCAACTTTTCAAGTCCTACACTCCCGGAGCCGTTTTGGGGCCTTAATGATCCAGGTTGATATTGGTGGCCACCCACCTATTCCATTTGAACCCCCTCCATCATTTCTTTTAGTTTTTAAGTTGCAGCACAACTTACTATTTTTGGCATTTTTTTGAGTCCTGAACTTCCGAAGCCGTTTTGAGGCCCTAAACGATGTTTTTTGGGAAAAACTACAACTTGCATAGATCAAAAGTTGTACTCCTCATATAGATATTTCTAACAAGGGATGATACACGTCAAACATAGATCATATGTCGAAGTTACGTCCCCGGGAAGTTGAAACACCAATTTACCCAAATGGGGCCCATAATTTTGGCGCTTCATCTCCTAGGGTTAGGTTTTTGGATGTTTAGAGTTCTCCACTGTTTCTCAATAATAAATAGGCCCTCAAGCCTCATTGTAACACAGTTCAAAGGTCTCTAGCTGCCACATCTCTTCTCAAAGATATGCTACCAGCACCCATGCTATTTTTATTTTCATTATGTCTGTAAGCATATTTCAATCATTGTTTTATTAATAAAATGAAGCATTATTTCCGTTGCATCTTTGTTTTTATGGTTATATCTGTATTCTATTGCGTTCCTGCATGAATCTGGATCAGTGGTATCAGAGCGGTCTGCTCTTTCTCTATTTTTCTTTGCATGTCCCCAATGCGGTTAGGGTATAAGGAGTCAGGGCTCGATCTGGTTGAACCCTTGCAAGATCAACCTCACAAACCCTGAGGACCTCCCATGGTAAAAGAAAATAAAGACGAGGGAGCAGGAGATCCTATCAAAATATTGCTAGAGGATTCCCTCGAGAAACAAAGGATTGCGATGATGGATAAATTTTCTCAGATCCTTCAACGACAGCCCACCTACGACGCATCTACATCCAACAACCACTCTGGAGGTGCCACTCCCTTCAAGGTACAGGTAAACTTTGACATTCCAGTATTTGAAGGCCAGATAAATGTAGACACCGTAGATAGATGGTTGAATTTTCTAGAAGGGTATTTCTCGGTCCATGATTTCTTCGACCGAGAAAATATTATTTTTTCACTCCTCAAAGTAGCTCCCCATGTCAAAGACTGGTGGGAAACCTATTGTGAGCAAGAGGACGAAGGGCAGCCCTCTCTGTTCTCGGCCACACCCACTTGGAATTCGTTCCGAGATGGCATCAAGGAATAATATTACCCCATGGGGAGCTATGAGGACAAATACATCCAATGGACCACGGTGCGGCAGCAAAGGGATCAAGATGTGCACAAACTAACCAATTTTTTCCATACCTTGTGCACAAAGTTGGGTATTAAAGATTCAGAGAGACATTTGGTGCTCAAGTACCATGGCTATCTGCAAAAAGAAATTTAGGAGGAAATGGAGTTCCTCGACATTACATCGCTTGGCATGACATATCGCTATGCTGCCAAGATCGAGCAGAAATTTAAGCAGAAGGAGCGAGACTTTGGATCTGCGAATCCGAAGCTAGGGAAAGGTGCCCCCGAACTACAGAACAAGGGGAAAGGCCAAAGTGGGTTGACTCAAAAATAACACCACAAATCCAAATAAGGACATGGGGAAGTGGTGTGAATTTCATAACAACCCCACTCATAGCACAAACGAGTGTCGGGCCAAACAGTCGTTGGTGGCCGAACTAAAGGCACCCGAATCAGATGCATTTTCAGATCCTAAGTCAGAACCAAACAAAGGAAATGACAAAGGGAAGAAAATCATTGATGCAAATCCCAATGCCATTTTTGCCACCACCATGATCTAGAGGGAGGATCCAAAGGAGGGGGAGTGCCTCTTCCATTCGTAGATGTGGGTGACGGGTTCTCCACTGCAATTCCTTGTTGATAGGGGCAGCCAAAAGAATCCAATTTCAGTAGACTTCGTGAAGCAGCTCAGCCTACCAACCATAGCACACCTGAAACCATATACCATTGGGTGGCTTCACCCAAGGAGAGATATCTGCATCCACCAACAGTGCTACCTTTCGTACAGCATCAAGCCATTCACATATAAGGTATTATGTGATGTTGCTCCTCTTGATGTAGCTGATGTATTATTGGGCCAACCATACTTGTGGAGGAAACATATTTTGTATGAGTCTAGGCCTCGTGCTTTTCTTATTACTTTGGGAAATAACTTGTACAGGATACCAGAGGTAGTACCACCTCCTGTCATCTCTTTGACTACTGCAAAACAACGCAGTAAGATTGTTTCACAAACTAGGAAATATATTTTTCTTACAACTCGCTCACAAGGAAAGAAGAATATTGTGGCCACAACCTCAAAACAGGACTCCCCTGCACGGCTGCAGAAAATGGAAAAAGTCATGGAGGAATACGAGGAGATTTTCTCCTCACTCACATAGGTTCCTCTACACTGTCAACACAAGCACTCCATTGATTTGACCCCCGACACACCGTCGCCTGATGTTGCCATACCTCATGCAACTACACATATAGAATCCACACATGTACTGTCTGAGGCTGATAAAGAAACCAAAATTACTAAACGCATCTAGCATGTCCGCCTGCAGGTCCATGACATCTTCGATAAATCTAATACTTAGTTCAACAGAAATTGCCTCACTCATGGAGGATCTCAACGCAATGGGGACCATTTCTACCTAAGGAGGGAGGAATGGTCCAGGTGGATATCGGTGGCCACCCACCTATTCCATTTGAACCCGCACCATCAATTCTTGCAGCTTTTCACATTTAGCACAACTTACTATTTTTAGCAGGTTTTTGGGCCCTGCACTCCTAGTGCCGTTTTGGGGCCTTAATGATCTAGGTGGATATTGGTGGCCACCCACCTAATCCATTTGAACCCCCACCATTATTTCTTTCATTTTTTAAGTTGCAACAAAACTTATTATTTTTGGCAGTTTTTCGGGTCCTAAACTTCAGGAGCCATTTTGAGGCCCTAAACGACATTTTTTTGGGAAATCCAGGTACTCATCGGATAGATATTTCTACCGAGGTATGATACATGTCGAATGGAGATCGTATGCCAAAGTTATGTCCCCGAGAAGTTAAAACACCAATTTACCCAAACGGGTCAAATAGTTTTGGTGCTTCATCTCCTAGGGTTAGGTTTTTCGACGTTTAGAGTTCTCCATTGCTTCTCAATAATAAATAGGCCTTCGAGCCTCAATGTAATAGAGTTTAGAGGTCTGTAGCAGCCACATCTCTTCTTAGAGATACTCTACCAGCACACTAGCTATTTTTATTTCCATTATTTCTGTAAGCATATTTCAGTCATTCTTTTATTAATAAAATGAAGCATTATTTCCACTGCATCTCTGTGTTTATGGTTATATCTGTATTTTGTTGTGTTCCTGCATAAATCCGAATCAGTGGTATCAGAGTAGTCTTCTCTTTCTTTGTTTTTCTTTGCATGTCCCCAACACAGTCAGGGTATAAGGAGTTAGGGCTCGATCTGTTTGAACCCTTGCAAGATCAGCCTCGCAAACCCCGATGACCTCCCATGGTGGAAGAAAAGAAAGGCAAGGGAGCAGGAGATCCTATCAAAATATTTCTCGAGGAGGCCCTCATGAAACAAAGGAATGCAATGATGGATAAATTTTCTCAGATCCTTCAATGACTTCCCACCACGACTGCCCACCTATGGCGTATCTGTATCCAACAACCACTCTGGAGGCACCACTCCCTTCAAGGTACAGGTAAAATTTGACATTCCTGTATTTGAAGGCCAGATAGATGCAAAAGCCATAGATAGATGGTTGAATTTGCTGGAAGGGTATTTCTGGATCCATGATTTCTCCGACCAAGAAAATATTATTTTTTCACTCCTCAAAGCCGCTCCCCATGTCAAATACTAGTGGGAAACCTAATGTTTGAAAGAGGACGAAGGGGAGCCCTCTCTGTTCTAGGCCACACCCACTTGGAATTCGTTCCAAGACAGCATCAAGGAAAAATATTACCCTGTGGGGAGCTATGAGGACAAATACATCCAATGAACCATGTTGCGGCAGCAAAGGGATCAAGATGTGCATGAACTGATGAATTTGTTCCATACCCTGTGCACAAAGTTGGGTATTAAAGATTCAAAGAGACATTTGGTGCTCAAGTACCACGGTTGTCTACAAAAACAAATTTAGTAGGAAATGGAGTTCCTTGACATTACATCGCTTGGCATGACATATCGCTATGCTTCCAAGATCAAGCAGAAATTTAAGTAGAAGAAGCGAGACTTTGGATCTGCAGATCCGAAGCCAGGGAAAGGTGCCCCCGAACTACAAAAAAAGGGGAAAGGCCAAAGCGGGGCGCCGCATAAAAACAACACAAATCTAAAGAAGGACACAGGGAAGTGGTGTGAATTTCATAACAACCCCACTCATAGCACAAACGAGTGTCGAGCCAAACATTCTTTGGTGTCCGAACTAAAGGCACTCGAATCAGATGCATTTTATGATCCTGAGTCAGGACCAGACAAAGGAAATTATAAAGGGAAGAAAATCATTGATGCAGATCCCAGTGCCATTGTTTCCACCACCAAGACCCAGAGGGAGGATCCAGAGGAGGGGGAGCGCCTCTTCCATTAGCAGATGTGGGTGAAGGGTTCTCCACTACAATTCCTTGTCGATAGCGGAAGCTAGAAGAATCCCAATTCAGCAAAGGTCGTGAAGCGGCTTGGCCTACCGACCATAGCACACCCACAACCATATACCATCGGGTGACTTCACCAAGGGAGAGATATCCGCATCTGCCAACAGTGTCGCCTTCCGTAGAACATATAGCCATTCACGGATGAGGTATTATGTGATGTTGCTCCTCTTGATGTAGCTGATGTATTATTGGGCCAACCATACTTGTGGAGGTGACATGTTGTGTATGATTCTAGGCCTCATGCTGTTATTATTACTTTGGGAAATAGCTTGTACAGGATACCGGAGGTAGTACCACCTCATGTCATCTCTTTGAATACTGCAAAACAACGCAGTAAGATTGCTTCCCAAACCGGGAAATTTATTTTCCTTACAACTCACTCATAGGGAAAGAATAATATTGTGGCCACAACCTTGAAACAGGGTTCCCCTACACAGCTGCAGCATATGGACAAAGTCATGGAGGAATACGGGGACATTTTCTCCTCACTCACAGAGGTTCCTCTACACTGTCAAGACAAGCAATCCATTGATCTGACCCCTGACGCACCGCCGCCTGATGTTGCCATACCTCCTGCAACTACACATACAAAATCCACACATGTACCATCTGAGGATGATAAAGAAACCAAAATTACTAAATGCATCCAGCATGTCCGCCCGTAGGTCCATGACATCTTTGATAAATCTAATACCCAGTTCAACAGAATCTGCCTCATCTCATGGAGGATCTCAATGCAATGGGGACCATTGCTTCCTAAGGAGGGAGGAATGATCTAGGTGGATATTGGTGGCCACTCACCTATTCCATTTGAACTCGCACCATTAATTCTTGCAGCTTTTCACATTCAGCACAACTTACAATTTTTAGCAATTTTTTGAGTCCTGCACTCTCGGAGCCGTTTTGGGGCCTTAATGATACAGGTGGATATTGGTGGTCATCCACCTATTCCATTTGAACCCCCACCATCATTTATTTTATTTTTTAAGTTGCAGCAAAACTTACTATTTTTGGCATTTTTTTGAGTCCTGAACTTCCAGAGCCGTTTTGAGGCCCTAAACGATGTTTTTTGGGAAAAAATATAACTTGCATGGATTAAAAGTTGTACTCCTCGGATAGATATTTCTAACGAGGTATGAAACGCGTCAAACAGAGATCATATGTCGAAGTTACGTCCCCGGGAATTTGAAACACCAATTTACCCAAACTGGGCCCATAGTTTTGGCGCTTCATCTCCTAGGGTTAGGTTTTTGGATGTTTAGAGTTATCCATTGTTTCTTAATAATAAATAGGCCCTTGAGCCTCATTGTAACACATTTCAAAGGTCTCTAGCTGCCACATCTCTTCTTAGAGATATGCTACCAGCACCCTAGTTATTTTTATTTCCATTATGTCTGTAAGCATATTTCAGTCATTGTTTTATTAATAAAATGAAGCAATATTTCTGCTGCATCTCTATTTTTATGGTTATATTTGTATTCTATTGCATTCCTGCATAAATTTGGACCAGTGGTATCAGAGCGGTCTGCTCTTTCTCTATTTTTCTTTTCATGTCCCCAACGCGGTCAGGGTATAAGGAGTTAGGGCTCGATCTGGTTGAACCCTTGCAAGATCATCCTCACAAAACCTGAGGAACTCCCATGGCGAAAGAAAATAAAGACGAGGGAGTAGGAGATCCTATCAAAATATTGCTCGAGGAGGCCCTCAAGAAACAAAGGATAGTGATGATGGATAAATTTGCTCAGATCCTTCAATGACTGCCCACCTACGGTGCATCTGCATCCAACAGCCACTCTGGAGGTGCCACTCCCTTCAAGGTACAGGTAAACTTTGACATTACTGTATTTGAAGGCCAGATAGATGTAGACACCATAGATAGGTGGTTGAATTTTCTGGAAGGGTATTTCTCGGTCCATGATTTCTTCGACCGAGAAAAGATTATTTTTGCACTCCTCAAAGCCGCTCCCCATGTCAAAGAATGGTGGAAAACCTACTGTGAGCAAGAGGACGAAGGGGATCCCTCTCTGTTCTCCTCCACGCCCACTTGGAATTCATTTTGATATGGCATCAAGGAATAATATTATTCCATGGGGAGCTATGAGGACAAATACATCCACTGGACCACGATGCGGCAGCAAAGAGATCAAGATGTGCACGAACTGACGAATTTGTTCCATACCCTGTGCACAAAGTTGGGTATTAAAGATTCAAAGAGACATTTGGTGCTCAAGTACCATGACAATCTGCACAAAAAAATTTAGGAGGAAATGGAGTTCCTTGAAATTACATCACTTGGCACGACATATCGCTATGCTGCCAAGATCGAGCAGAAATTTAACCAGAAGAAGCGAGACTTTGGATCTGCGAATCCGAAGCTAGGGAAAGGTGCCCCCGAACTACAGAACAAGGGGAAAGTCCAAAGTGGGCCGACTCAGAAACAACACCACAAATCCAAATTAGGACACAGGGAAGTGGTGTGAATTTCATAACAACCACACTCATAGCACAAACGAGTGTCGGGCCAAACAGTCGTTGGTGGCCGAACTAAAGGCACTCGAATCATCTGCATTTTTAGATCCTGAGTCAGAACCAGAAAAAGGAAATGACAAAGTGAAGCAAATCATTGATGCAGATCCCAATGCCATTGTTTCCACCACCATGATCGAGAGGGAGGATCCAAAGGAGGGGGAGCACCTCTTCCATTCGCAGATGTGGGCGATGGGTTCTCCACTGCAATTCCTTATCAATAGAGGTAGCCAAAAGAATCCCATTCATCAGAAGTCGTGAAGCGGCTTGGCCTACCAACCATAGCACACCCACAGCCATATACCATCGGGTGGCTTCACCCAAGGAGAGATATCCACATCCGCCAACAGTGCTGCCTTCCGTACAACATCAAGCCATTCACGGATGAGGTATTATGTGATGTTGCTCCTCTTGATGTAGCTGATGTATTAATGGGAAAACCATACTTATGGAGGAAACATGTTGTGTATGTGTCTAGGCCTCATGTTGTTATTATTACTTTGGGAAATAACTTGTAAAAGATACTGGAGGTAGTACCACCTCCTGTCATCTCTTTGACTACTTCAAAACAACGCAGTAAGATTGTTTCCCAAACTATGAAATTGATTTTCCTTACAACTCGCTCACAGGGAAAGAATAATATTGTGGCCACAACCTCGAAACAAGACTCCCCTGCACGGCTGCAGCAAATGGACAAAGTCATGGAGGAATATGAGGAAATTTTCTCCTCACTCACAGAGGTTCCTCTACACTGTCAAGACAAGCACTCCATTGATTTGACCCCTGACGCACCGCCGCTTGATGTTGCCATAGCTCCTGCAACTACACATATAGAATCCACACATGTACTGTCTAAGGCTGATAAAGAAACCAAAATTACTAAACGCATCTAGCATGTCCACCCACAGGTCCATGACATCTTCGATAAATCTAATACCTAGTTCAATAGAAATTGCCTCATCTCATGGAGGATCTCAACACAATGGGGACCATTGCTTACTAAGGAGGGAGGAATGGTCTAGGTGGATATCGGTGGCCACCCACCTATTCCATTTCAACCTGCACCATCAATTTTTGCAGCTTTTCACATTCAGCACAACTTACAATTTTTAGCAAGTTTTCGGGTCCTGCACTCATGGAGCCTTTTTTGGGCCTTAATGATCTAGGTGGATATTGGTGGCCACCCACCTATTCCATTTTAACCCTCACCATTAGTTCTTTCATTTTTTAAGTTGCAACACAACTTATTATTTTTGGTAGTTTTTCGGGTCCTAAACTTCGGGAGCCATTTTGAGGCCCTAAACGAATTTTTTTTGGGAAATCTAGGAGCAACATGGGTCCATGGACCAATGTTGCTCACATCAAAAGTTGTACTCATCGGATATACCTTTCTACCGAGGTATGATACGTGTCAAATGGAGATCGTATGCCGAATTTATGTCCCTGAGAAGTTAAAACACCAATTTACCCAAACGGGTCCCATAGTTTTGGTGCTTCATCTCCTAGGGTTAGGTTTTTGGACGTTTAGAGTTCTCCATTTATTCTCAATAATAAATAGGCCCTTGAGCCTCGTTGTAACATAGTTCAGAGGTCTGTAGCCTCCACATCTCTTCTTAGAGATACTCTACCAGCACCCTAGATATTTTTGTTTCCATTATGTCTGTAAGCATATTTCAGTCATTCTTTTATTAATAAAATGAAGCATTATTTCCACTGCATCTTTGTGTTTATGGTTATATCTGTATTCTATTGCATTCCTGCATAAATCTGAATCAGTGGTATCAGAGCGGCCTTCTCTTTCTCTGTTTTTCTTTGCATGTCCCCAACGTAGTCAGGGTATAAGGAGTTAGGACTCGATCTGGTTGAACCCTTGCAAGATAAGCCTCGCAAACCCCGATGACCTCCCATGGCGAAAGAAAAGAAAGATGAGGGAGCAAGAGATCCTATCAAAATATTGATCGAGGAGGCCCTCATGAAACAAAGGAACGAAATGATGGATAACTTTGCTCAAATTTTTTAACGACTTCCCACCTACGGCGCATCTGCATCCAAAAGCCACTCTGGAGGCGCCACTCCCTTCAAGGTACAGGTAAACTTTGACATTCCTATATTTGAAGGCCAGATAGATGTAGAAGCCATAGATAGATGGTTGAATTTGCTGGAAGGGTATTTCTCGTTCCGTGATTTCTCCAACCAAGAAAAGATAATTTTTTCACTCCTCAAAGCCGCTCCCCATGTCAAATACAAGTGGGAAACCTAATGTTTTCAAGAGGACGAAGGGGAGCCCTCTGTTCTAGGCCACACCCACTTGGAATTCGTTCGGAAATGGCCTCAAGGAACAATATTACCCCGTGGGGAGCTATGAGGACAAATACATCCAATGAACCACGCTGCGACAGCAAAGGGATCAAGATGTGCACGAACTGACAAATTTTTTCCATACCCTGCGCACAAAGTTTAGTATTAAAGATTCAGAGAGACATTTGGTGCTTAAGTACTGTGGTTGTCTACACAAACACATTCAGGAGGAAATGGAGTTCCTCGACATTACATCGCTTGGCACAACATATCGCCATGCTGCCAAGATCGAGCAGAAATTTAAGCAGAAGAAGTGAGACTTTGGATTTGCGAATCCGAAGCCAGGGAAAGGTGCCCCCGAACTACAAAACAAGGGTAAAGGCCAAAGTAGGGTGCCTCATAACAACAACACAAATCTAAAGAAGGACACGGGGAAGTAGTGTGAATTTCATAACAGCCCCACTCATAGCACAAACGAGTGTCGGGCCAAACAGTCATTGGTGGCCGAACTAAAGGCACCCAAATCAGATGCATTTTAGATCTTGAGTCAGAACCAGACAAATGAAATGATAAAGGGAAGCAAATCATTGATGCAGATCCCAGTGCCATTATTTCCACCACCAAGATCTAGAGGGAGGATCCAGAGGATCCAGAGGAGGGGGAGCGCCTCTTCCATTTGCAGATGTGGTTGAAGGGTTCTCCACTGCAATTCCTTGTCGATAGAGGAAGCCAAAAGAATCCCATTTCAGTAGAGGTCATGAAGTGGCTCATCCTACTGACCATAGCACACTCACAGCCATATACCATTGGGTGGCTTCACCCAGGGAGAGATATCCGCATCCGCCAACAGTGTTTCCTTCCGTACAACATCTAGCCATTCAAGCATGAGGTATTATGTGATGTTGCTCCCCTTCATGTAGCTAATGTATTATTGGGCCAACCATATTTTTGGAGGTGACATGCTGTGTATGAGTCTAGGCCTCGTGCTATTATTATTACTTTGGGAAATTACTTGTACAAGATACCGGAGGTAGTACCGCCTCCTGTCATCTCTTTGACTACTACAAAACAATGCAGTAATATTGTTTCCCAAACCAATAAATTTATTTTCCTTACAACTTGATCACAGGGAAAGAAGAATATTGTGGCAAAAACCTCGAAACAGGGCTCCCCTACACGGCTGCAGCAGATGGAAAAAGTCATGGAGGAATACGAGGACATTTTCTCCTCACTCACAGAGGTTTCTCTACACTGTCAAGACAAGTACTCCATTGATCTGACCCCCGATGCACCGCCGCCTGATGTTTCCATACCTCCTGCAACTACACATACATAATCCACACATGTATTGTCTAAGGCTGATAAATAAACCAAAATTACTAAACGCATCCAGCATGTCTGCCCGCAGGTCCATGACATCTTCAATAAATCTAATACCCAGTTCAACAGAATTTGCCTCATCTCATGGAGGATCTCAACGCGATGTGGAACATTGCTTCCTAAGGAGTGAGGAATGATCTAGGTGGATATTGGTGGCATTATATTTGTATTATGTTGCATTCCTGCATAAATCTGGATCAATGGTATCAAAGTGGTATGCTCTTTCTTTGTTTTTCTTTGCATGTCCCCAACGAGGTCAGGGTATAAGGAGTTAGGGCTCGATATGGTTGAACCCTTGTAAGATTAGCCTCACAAACCCCGACGACATCCCATGGCAGAAGAAAATAAAGATGAGGGAGCAGGAGATCCTATCAAAATATTGCTCGAGGCCCTTAAGAAACAAAGGAACGAAATGATGGATAACTTTGCTCAGATTCTTCAACGACTTCCCACCTACGACACATCTGCATCCAACAGCCACTCTGCAGGCACCACTCCCTTCAAGGTACAGGTAAAATTTGACATTCATGTATTTGAAGGCTAGATAGATGCAGACACCATAGATAGATGGTTGAATTTGCTGGAAGGGTATTTCTCAGTCCATGATTTCTCCGACCGAGATAAGATTATTTTTGCACTTCTCAAAGTCACTCCCCATATCAAAGACTAGTGGGAAACCTAATGTGAGAAAGAGGACGAAGGGGATCCCTATCTGTTCTAGGCCACACCCACTTGGAATTCATTCTGAGATGGAATCAAGGAACAATATTACCCCATGGGGATTTATGAGGACAAATACATCCAATGGACCATGCTGTGGCAGCAAAGGGATCAATATGTGTACGAACTGATGAATTTGTTCCATATCTTGCGCACAAAGTTGGGTATTAAAGATTCAAAGAGACATTTGGTGCTCAAGTACTGTGGTTGTCTACACAAAAACATTCAGGAGGAAATGGATTTCCTCGACATTACATCACTTGGCATGGCATATCGCTATGCTGCCAAAATCGAGCATAAATTTAAGCAGGAGAAGCGAGACTTTGGATCTACGAATCTGAAATCTAAGAAAGGTGCTCCTGAACTATAGAAAAAGGGGAAATGCCAAAGTGGGGTGACTCAGAAAAACACAAGAAATCCAAATAAGGACACGGGGAAGTGGTATGAATTTCATAACAGCCCCACCCATAGCATAAACAAATGTTGGGCCAAACAATCGTTGGTGGCCGAACTAAAGGCACCCAAATCAGATGCATTTTCTGATCCTGAGTCAGAACATGACAAAGAAAATGAAAAAGGAAATAAAATCATTGATGCAGATCCCAGTGCCATTATTTCCACAACCAGGATCCAAAGGGAGGATCCAAAGGATCCAGAGGAGGGGGAGTGCCTCTTCCATTCGCAGATGTGGGTGAAGGGTTCTCCACTGCAATTCCTTGTCTATAGTAGAAGCAAAAAGAATCCCATTTCAGCAAAGGTCGTGAAGCTACTCTACCTACCAACCATAGAACACCCGCAACCATATACCATCGGGTGGCTTCACCCAGGGAGAGATATCTGCATTCACCAACAATGTCGCCTTTTGTACAACATCAAGCCATTCACGGATGAGGTATTATGTGATGTTGCTCCTCTTGATGTAGCTGATGTATTATTGGGCAAACCATACTTGTGGAGGCGACATGTTGTGTATGAGTCTAGGCCTCATACTGTTATTGTTACTTTGGGAAATAACTTGTACAGGATACCGAAGGTAGTATCGCCTCCTGTCATCTCTTTGAGTACTACAAAACAACGCAGTAAGATTGTTTCCAAAACTAGGAAATTTATTTTCCTTACAACTCTCTCACAAGGAAAGACTAATATTGTGGCCACAACGTTGAAACAGGGCTCCCCTGCACGGCTGCAGCAAATGGATAAAGTCATGAAGGAATACGAGGAAATTTTCTCCTCACTCACAGAGGTTCCTCTACACTGTCAAGACGAGCACTCCATTGATCTGACCCCCGATGCACCACCGCCTGATGTTTCCATACCTCCTGCAACTACACATACATAATCCACACATGTATTGGCTAAGGCTGATAAAGAAACCAAAATTACTAAACGCATCCAGCATGTCCGCTCGCAGGTCCATGAAATCTTCGATAAATCTAATACCCAGTTCAACAAAATTTGCCTCATCTCATGGAGGATCTCAATGCAATGTGGACCATTGCTTCCTAAGGAGTGAGGAATGATCTAGGTGGATATCGGTGGCCACCCACCTATTCCATTTGAACCTGCACCGTCAATTCTTGCATCTTTTCACATTTAGCACAACTTACAATTTTTAGCAGGTTTTTGGGTCCTACACTCCCAGAGCCATTTTGGGGCCTTAATGATCCAGGTGGATATTGGTGGCCATCCACCTATTCCATTTGAAACCCCACCATCATTTCTTTCAGTTTTTAAGTTGCAGCACAACTTACTATTTTTTTCCCTGACCTAGTTCTT
Source organism: Pinus albicaulis (assembly GCA_034641835.2). NCBI lineage: Eukaryota > Viridiplantae > Streptophyta > Pinopsida > Pinales > Pinaceae > Pinus > Pinus albicaulis. The sequence continues at coordinate 586,381,995 of CM076572.1, forward strand.
CCCTGACCTATTCACCATCCAACACTCAAAATCAATCAACCAAATGCTAGTACTACTATAACTACCCTAAAATCTCATTGATCTAATCATCTTGGCTGTGATCTCTTCGAGAGAGCCCTCTCCTACCTAGTAGGGTTAGAGACTTGGCAAAAGATTGGCATGTGGTTACCTTTAATGGTCTCTTTCTCAACCTCAGAGATCCGATGGAGTGATAGCAGTACCTATGTTTATCACCTCTCATATCTAGAGTTTCCAAGAACCTACCATATCTGATCATATCATCCCTATCTAACCTATGACTACCATGAGACCATATGCCCCATTAGTCTCATCCTCCTATCCATAGTTGATCTAGAGTGGTCCTTGTTGCTACAACTCTGACAAACTTTGAAGGATTACTTCATTAAATTTTGCTTGTTTTTCCCATGCATGTATGATTCTATCATTATATTCTTTAAAAATCATTATTTAGTCCTTCAAAATTCTCAATGTTTCTGCTAAGTCAGAAGAGTGCCCAACACCATGCTAATAATCCGATTCATAGGGAGAATATATGTAGTCTACCATCTTGCTAGTCATCTTTGATTTCTTCCTGCAAGGCATCTCATGTCATCTAAACCAAATCACAACAAACCAACATACCTTAGCATAATTCGAGGAGGATATCTCATATGCAAGATCAAAGAATCGTCATAATTCATGTATAGACATATTCATAACAACATATAGACATCTAACACATAGTAATATCAACACATAAACATAATTCTATATAGAGTCCAGTCATCAATGCATGACCATATCAACTACATACCATGACCTCACACATGAAAAAAGAAATCATATCAATGTACACTCACAATACGTGAGCACTTGAAATGTATAAACAACACATAACCATTCAGGCACTCATGACAACACAGTGCACACAACACCATCAACCTTCACATTGCGACGTCACTGCAACCATGTCTAACACCATACAGATGCAACAAGAACATAGACCACAAGCATAAGAAACACATATGAAACCAACATGAATCAATGACCAACACACCTCCTAGTCTAAGGGGTGAACCATGCTCTGATACCACTCTATGGTATTAGATATTGAACAAGGAGAATGAAAAACAGACATCACCAAAAGCGAATGGATCTCGCTCTGATACCACTATGTAACCCCTCCTCCCAAATCTACCCAAGTAACCGACCAACTGGGGTAAACATGTGATGAAGAGTTACTATGATATGATTCAAACTCCTAGGTCACCTTAAGGAAATGGAACCAACACTGCACAACAACATAGACTTTCTGAACATGCTGCAAGACACCCAAGAGCCATTCCAACCTTCCAAGAGGCTAGCCCCTCATCCAATCTCAACTTTTCATGCATCAATCACTGCGTCACTCCCTTGACATGGGAAAGAGTGTGACTGGAAACCACCAGTCGCACACAATGTAGGTATGCATGCGATTGGGGACCTTTCACATTAGTTTTGAGCCTGCAGCCTCGATTTCTATGCCACTTTTTCAAGCCCAGAGCTCAGGCCACAACCCAAAATTCCATGACACTTTCCAAACTGAAAGATAGCATCGAAATAATAATGTAAATACAAACAATTGAACAAGGACTTGACTGGACCCCTACTAGCCATGAAAGACGTTTCTTCAAACATGTCACAAATATGTAATCTACAGGTTTAAACAACATATATGATCATAAGGGTCTCATACTTATCTAAGAATCACTAAGAAGTAGTTTTTACTCATCACATTAACGGTGTTATCATCTATTTGGTCATAGATACATTGTTCATTCATTTATAAATCAAAACATGATGAGAGGCATACATCATTACTGACATAGAACACATTCGTAACCAAAATATAATAAACAAAAAAGATAAGCATATAACAACCATAAAATCCACATAATGGAAAGCATATTTACCCATCAATATAAGAGGAAAATAGTTCTTATTGCCATAAGAAAAATGCAACCAAGTCTGGTACTTCCACGTTCCACCCCATCATAGACATGGCTGAGCCAAATATCTCTTCAACCATTTAGCCCCGTGACATATTCCAAGCGTTAATGTGGGATATCATAGAACAAATCCATCAAAACCAAACCATGGCTTCTATATGCCAAACCACCTCAATCCTCAACCAATGATTCTACTTCACGGTCGGATGCCACAACAATCATCAAATTGGTGTCCTCCCAAGCTGTCTAGGGCTCCAAAGTGTTTTTTCAAACCAAGGCTCCAGGACTAGTAACTCAACCGACAACTGAAGGAACAGAAGAACCAACCAGAAAAAAAAAACAATGAAATGAACCCACGACACCATGGCTATCTAGGAAATGGCAAGGATAGGCAAATCCACTGTCAATCCAAGCAATCCTCCATGCCAATGACATATCATGACCAAGAAACCACATGCATATCCCATGCATGCCAAAAATAGTAAGGAAAACATACATGCAACTCGATATCTACAAACAAAACCCATTGTAGTTGTCTATCTTTATGTCCTCTTGCGCTTTCCTACTCTTCCTTTTCCTTCTTGCTCCAAAATTCCAAATATTTCATACAACTAGAAGAGTGCTCCGAGAAAACTCTAAGTATCCAAGAGTATGTGTGAGAGAGAATAGAATGAGAGCTCCAAAACTGATTTGACAAAATTCTGTGAACTGATCCTCAAAATCCTTTTTATTAATGAGGCCTTTATTTTCTTCAATTTTCCTTCAGTTTCCTCCTCACATGCAACATGTGACCTTTCACCTCCATTTTCTCTTTTATCCATTATTTTCATAAATAAATGCCACTTTGCCTTTCTAAAGCCTTATCCATTGCCTTTGCTAATTTCCATAGCCATAATAGACCATATGAAAACCCACAGTAGGATGTTTTGCTCAACATTAAGTTTGGAATACGTGTCCCATGACCTTGGTTATTATTTTTCCTTTATTAACTTTTATTACATGAAATTTTCACCAGGGATGTTACACATTCATACAATACTAAAATTTTAAAATACATATAAGACATCTTGTCCACCATGGATATACAATAAATTAAATATCCTCTCATGAGTATTGTTGACCAATAAATATGCCATTAACATATCAAACAATGGCATTAGCAATCTTAATTCATGCATGAGTCATTATACTTATCTGAATAAATTGGAATGGTTGGAAAATGAAGTAGGGGATTCAACCCAACCATAGGATAGCTACACCACAAATTTTCTTGTATTTGATCACCCTTAAGTTGGATCCAAATTTTGAGGGGATTATTGCTCAAGGAATTCACTCAAGGCTCAACTAGGATATTCACTACAAGAAAAAAGCACATTGGTGAGGGGCGAAAATGGTCACCATAAGCTCATTGGTGAGGGTCAAAAGAGCCTTCATCACCAAAAACTGAACGTCACCAAAGGTGGCGTCGCCGAAAGTATAGGTGTTGTGATGACATTCAAGGTCCATCACCAATAATGATTTATAGTGAAGAATAGTGACAGTCACCATTTCATATGAGCAATGGTGACAGACAATAGCCTCCATCACCAAAAAAATGAACATCACCAAAGGTGGCTAAGCACAATATGATATTATGTTGTTGTTCAAAATTAATGCAAATAATTATTTTTAGTGATGGATAGTGACGTCACCATTTCATATGAGCAATGGTGGGATAATAACCTCTATCACCAAAAAGCTGACGTCCACCGGTGTCAAAGGTATGTGTTGTGGTGACATTCAAGGTCCGTCACGAATATTGATTATAATGATTGATAGTGAACGTCACCATTTCATATGAACAGCAACGATTTTTCGTGATGGACCTTTCATGGCCGTCACTATTGGTGCATATATATGGCGACATTCATTGACCATCACCATAAACTCATTGGTGACATCAAGGTCCATCACGAATATTGACTATAATGACAAACAATGACCCTCACCATTTCATATCAACAACAACGATTTATGGTGACGGACCTTTAATGGTCGTCACTATTGATACGTATATATGGTGGCGTTTGTTGACCGTCACCATTTCATATTTTTGTGAGGGTCAAAAAATGTCACCATAAGCTCATTAGTGATGGTCAAAAGAGCATCCGTCACCAAAAACTGATCTTCTTCATTCCCTATATATGAATATCAGGGCACGATGGAATCGAACCACCAACCTCCTGCTTGTAAAGCAGGTGCTCTTCCATTGAGCTAGCACCCTTTAAAGAATTAGACTTTAAACTAGAAATTGCCCCTAAAGGTGCAAAGTTACACCAAAGGAATAAGAACCAGGAAAGCTGAAAGAATTCAGTGTCCTTACTCCTATTTTTATTCTACGACACTCTACAAAGTATGATCTTGATCTATGACATATTTGTGTCGAGTGGTTCTAATTTAATGGTAAATGTTATATTCAGATAAAATAAATGAATAACTGAGAGGCCTTACGTGCTAATTTTTAATCCTTACACCAAAATCTCTTAATATTCAAGTCTATGGAACAACTCATTCAAAGTTCAAACTAAAGTAGATTTTAAATGGAAAGCCGAAAACCAGCTAAGTAGTTTACAGGTTAATATTTTGGATATAGCTTCTGTTCAATTTATATGAAAAGTTATGCCATAACCTTGAAACTAGTTTCATAGCTAAAAGACTTTCTTAAGTCAACAATGACAAAGAAAGATAGTCATGGCAAGCAAAATTCTCTTGTTTTTTCTAATGAGGGTGCATGTAACTTGATAAAGGTTGTATGAGAGTATCAAACCATAAAAAGGTTCACTAAAACATGGAAATGACAAAGTCTTGTTCAGCAACAAAAGTTTAGTTGAATATATGAAAAACATCAAGCTAAATGATATAATTAAACTAAAAGTAACTGTAAAAAAATGAAATTGCCATCATATATCATATGGTTTGGTTAGTTCTTCAGAAAGAGAAAGTGTAATTCCATGATCCAGCTCCTCATCTTGATTATGTAATGGACCATCCTGAACAAAAATGTCCACATACAACAATCAATGTTATTGTACTGGTAAGACTTTTGATATAATCTATCAAAGCATGTACTATGTAGGAGAATAACTGGAAAGCACAAATAGAAATTTGAATCACAACATAACAATATAAAACAACATGCAACAAGAAAGGAACAAATCCACAATTTGAGAAATATGAACAATCCATGAACTCGTTCTTATATATTGATATAGATAACGAAATAGAAATCTAGATTTATGAAATTCAAGTATCACACAACAATGTCTTGAACAAATCTCAATATGTAAAATAGTATTTTTTGCATTTGGATTTACCTTGCAGAACCTCAGGAAAAATTTTCCACAGAAACAGCCAATAAACACAACAACATGGACCTCAGGAGCATTTGTGCAGGGGATAAAATATGAAGGTAAAGCACTAGAGAAGTATTCAAATAAAATGATGAAAAGCGTATCTAGAAATAACTAAGAACCCTCTGAAGTAAACCACACATTTATCATCATGACTTGTATACTTGCAAAAAAAGATAAGAATAATTTATGAACTATTCCACCAAAAAGCAGTGAATTTTTCCACTAAAATACAGTTTCAAAATAATCAACTTTGTTAAATTTAACAAATAGAAGATTGAAGTTTAAAAGACAATACACTCTGATGAATTAGGGATTACAGTGGCATTAGAGGGCACATGCCAAAATACATTATCATCTCCAAATGCACCCCTACGTAGTGTCCATCTGACACTTTGTGACTTGAACCTTTAAAAGGCTTGCTCAACCACTTCATCGTTCGAGATTTATTGTGAGTATGATGGTTATAAAATGTGACCTGCATGTCCCAAATAACATGAGCCAACAATGAAAACCATAATTAAATTACTAATGCCTTACTAATTTAATCCTTGAAAAGACGAAAAACATGAATCCAAAAAAGAAAATGATAAGGTTATCGTTAACCAACTATTATATTTACAGATATGGCAGAATTGTTGATTGACTGTTTCAGAATTTAAAGCATTTTACGTATTCTCTCAAACATATGAAAAGACACTAAAATTACCAAGGTCATATTTCAACATAAATCTTGTAGAAAATATTTTTCTTTGAAATTTTTGTTTTCGTTTGGGTTCAGGTTTGATCCGTTTCGACTTCAGGTTCAACTTGTGATTAGATTTGGATCAGGTTTGGGCTCAAGTTTGAGGTTCAACTTTGACATTTGCCGAACCTCGACAAATTTCAATTTTTTTTAGGTTTTCCAAATTCCGAACCTGAAGTTTTAGGTTCGGAAAAAATTGAAAGTGACACATTCACAATTGCACCCCTAGTCATTGAAATCCTAATTTTTTCACCCACAAATGTCAAATTATATGTTTTAGAAATCTATCCGAGCTTAAAATGAAATGTGCAGTGGAACACACTTATAATGACCATTCAAAACTGTCACACTTGAAAATTCCCTTTGAAACACACCAAACCTGCAATATTCACAAAATATTAAAATACGACCTTGGAAATATAGTCAACACGGTATGTTGTATACACTAAATAGATTTGGACAACTATATTTAGGTTAAAGTTGACAGCTAATCCACATTTTAAAGTTTCAAACAAAAAGGCAAAATATACTGCATCACAATCTAACCCAGATCAAGATGAACATAAGCTTTATCAAAATATTATATACAATTAAGTCGCCCATTTACAATTTTAAATCTATACAGCACATGGCCATCTTGAGAAAATGAATCATTCACCTAGGTCAAAAAAGGAAATTGCATTTTTTCATTTGCCAAGCAAAACGAAGACCAAATATAGTTTCCATTTGCCTGGCCCCCTTGACCAAATGCGCTGTCCAACTAGATCGTATGATGAGGAATTTGCATCCCTGCCATTTTAAGTAAAACACAAAACTGCATGTCTATGTGGTTCAAATGAGCTTCATTCCTAAAATACTATTAGCAAGCCTAGTAAAACATTAAACTGATCCCAAAATCCTACCATCAGCTAAGAAAATGCAGCAACCACAATGAAATGCTTTGGGGTTAAAATGACCAAAAAGACATGAAGGCACTGGTTACTCTTTAAATAAAAGAGGCAATTGAAAGAAAAAAAAAATGTCACAAAAGAGAGACAAAGAAAAGCCGAGGAACCTAACAGAAATAGAGGAAAAGAAAAACAAGACAAGGAAAAACTGAGTATAACTGATGAAAAGTGAAATAATCGATAATAAAATTTCAACAGATTTCAACAACAAAAATTAGAAGCACCAGTCAAAGAATGTGAAGCACCACAGAAATTAAGTGACTAGCAAAACATCAATTTCGAAGTTCACACACTGGTTCAAATCCTCTATATCATATTACTTTTTCTTGTCAATTGACATTCCCAATCTGGTTAGGGCATCAAGAAATTCCAACAGAAGGTGGATAGATGAGCAATTGAAAGCAAAACCAAAGACAATTTGACCTTGCAGATTAGAAAAATTTTAAAAATGTAAAATATATGGTTAAAACCTAAGCGGCCACAACAATAACAAAAAAAGTTTCAAACACAAATAAGATTCCATGTAAATGTAAGCACTGCAAATATTAAATTAAAAGGGGGCAGAAAAGAGTAAAGCTAAACGAGAAGACTATAAAAAGGGTAAATGGGAAGGCTAACAACAAATCAAAATGTAGCAAAGAAAGACACCAGAAACAAGAAAGCTAACCAAAACATAAAAGCAAAACTAATTAATGATTTTACCAAAATGGAATTCATCCTCAACCAAAATTTAATGCAATTTGTAGCCCCACTAGCCTATTTTTTATCATATCCATTATCTAACGTTGCCCGATTGTGTTGTGTTGCAACAAGAAGAGCATCTTTGCCTTGGAATCCCAAACTTGAATCATAAATAAAGTAATCAACTGTGTTTCTTTGTATCATGCAACAAAAATCAAACTAAATTAGGATTTATGGATCAAGGAACTTACACTCATCATTCATGTTGATGCCACAGTCCCTGCCAGGTTTGGTTTTAGCTTTTTGTTTACCTTTGAAGTGCTTCCATCCAATTCCGAGGCAAACCTAAGATAAACAAACAATTTACAATCATTTTTCAATATTACACAAGGAATTTCCCTCAGGTATGCTTACATATATAATAAAGTTCCAATTAAAACTTGATTTATGAAAAGAACAAAGGCAAGAAATAGATATGATCTTGATCATAAAATACAAAGAAAACAAATAATACTTTCAGAGACAATCATTGAAATAGAGTTTACCTTGCAGCCCTTGCTTTTTTCTTGTCATCTTCCAAGGAAGCAGATTTCACATCTACTCCAAATCTAGCCAAATGTGCTTTCTTCTTTGCTTCATCATCAGCAGATGAGCGCAAAGCATTTCCAAACCTGTTTAATAATTTGGGCATTGTCAGATTCCAATTATTTTGGAGTAAAACAAATGCATATCATAATTTTGGAAAAAAATATTAAGCAAATTATGTTGCAAGTAAATTAGACACACAAGATAAGGAAAATAGCATCATCATAATCTCAGGAATCTGAAGACAGAAAATAAATTCCTGAATTTTGGAAGAACAAACCTCTCGGCCCTCGCTTTCCTCTTTCTTCTTCCGATATTTTTTCTTCTCCTAGTCCAGGAGAGGTAGGTTTTGGAGTACCATTTTCTAACTCACCAAATATGTCAATAAAACATACCTGAAGGTAATTTCTATCAATTAAGAGATGAAACATATTGACTGATAAGATTGGGAACCATGTGCATTGATCATTCAATACAGAAATTACTTTCATAGCTATTAATCACTTTAAATATTAGAGCAAAGTCCAGTAGCACCAAAACTGACACAGTCCACCAAACTTAAAAAACACCATTATGTCCAAACATTGTTTAAAATAAAATACAACATATATTTGATAGAGATGCCGAACATTTAAGTTAAACAAACATAAGCCTTGAAAATGCCAAAATACATAGAACCTAAATCATACAACAAGATTTTTCCACCATTCCAAAGGGTGGCATTCCAGGTCTGCAACAGTAATTAGTGCCAGAACAAGAGGCTAATCATATATACTATACAGAGATTATCCATTGCACTCCATGCCTTCGATGACCACCCATTTTTGCTAGCTGTAGTATCAGTACGAGTCTTGAGAATGATCTGTCATGATCTGTCACACATGAGGTGTTGCCCTCTGACTGCAGAATCAATGTAAACAGGGCTTTCATAGTATCCAAAATGATACAAGAGCCTCATTGGTTCATGGGCAATCCTCACGGCCAAAAACAAATTTTGTTTCTAGTTAATATTTTGATAGATTCTCCATTGATCTTAACTGAGTTGAGAATTTTTACATTGTGATTAGGATTTAGTTGTAGAGATCATACGCTGTATAGAATTCTGGTTTTTTTCAACACTACCAAGGGTTGCATCACATTTTGAATGGGTTACATTCTCAACAATTGTGATTTGTAACCTTGGTTATTGGGTTGAAAAGCCACATGTGTCCTCATAGTTGGGAGGTAGTGTGTGGCACTTACAGAGGCAAGATTGACTCTGACAACCATTACCTTGGAGGAAGATAAATGGTCCAAGATTCATGTCGGGACCTCTCAAGGGAATATCAACTCCAACACTTTGTATTTCTGATAGTCACTAGACTTTGATAACCATTACCTAAGAGAGAGATAAACAGTCCAGGATTCATGTTGGGGCCTCTCAAAGGAATATCAACTCCAACACATTCATAATCACCGCATGGTGCCTTCATAACCAATGCCTAAGTTAATTTGGGCTGCCAGGATATGTAACACATTTTTATTTGGGAATTGAAATAGGTCAACATGGAGTCAAGGTCTGAATCACTGATTCACATTTGCTGGAGGAGGTGGCTTATTTAACTATTTAATGGCTTCTTAACGTTCCAAAGTTTTCTACACTTTAAATAGTTCCTAAAGTATAGTTAGACATAAATTCGAAAGGAAACATGTCTTACTGGCTCTTGGCCCTCAAGTCTGTGCATGAAAATAAAGCTTATGGTTCTGTAGTGGCAATATGGCTTCTATGTTGTTTAAATTTCTGCTGTGTGTAAATAATTGATTTGCTTCCAGAATTTTTGTGCACTAACTATTGCAACCTGTAGATGCACCATACAACAAGTTACAACAAATATGAAGCATAAGAGTTTTTTGCCTTCACACAACTACTGTGTAAACATGTAACCAACCAAAAACTTATGCTGAGCCCCAGACAACCATACAAGTTGAAAATAAAGTTATAACATCAAAAAAACCCAACTTGAAAATAAATAGGGAATAGATGCAAAACAAAAATGAAACTCAATTCAAGATATCATTACAAATCCTCCGATGGTTATAACTTATCACAGGTGTGGGTCAAGTAAACTCCATATAACCATATAACCTATGATGGAGGTTTAACAAGACCATTTTCAAATTTCAACAATCCTATCATGCCAATCAGGTGATTTTATAGCATTTTCTTATTTAGCTATATTGAACCAACATAACTATTCAAAAAAGGGTTACCACAGCTCTAAATCAAGAGAAGCTACTTGAACTGAACCAGTAAATTCCGTGTAAACATAACCTCTGAATGAGGTTCAACAAGACCATTTTCCAATTTCAACCATGCTATCATACCAATCAGGTGCTTTTATAGCATTTCTTGTACTGCAGAAACATAAAGATTCAAAACAGAAATCATCAAAAGGATTTTTATAACACAGTAAAGCTCAAGGAAAAAAAATGCTACCATATATTTCTAGATTTTTAATCAAAACATGGTAATATAAAATTCAGGCTTCAACAAATAATTTGGGTCTTAAAGCTTCATACAATGCACTATAATCTTATTTATCCAACTTCGTTTTTTTCTTGAATCAGGTAGCAGTAACACTAAGTTACATTGGGTTGACAACAGCAAAATTTTAAATTGAGAAACTTCATAAATTTGCTCACAAACCAGTAACACACATTCCAAGTTAGCCTAAGGCCTTGTGCAGCGATTATCCCTGAATTACCCCTTTCTAACAAGAGGCAAACAACTCATCATGGTTATAAGGGATAGAAAATATAGGAAATACATCAACTAAAACATGCAAGATAAATATACTGAATGTTAGATTTTTTGTTAATCTTCACATATCCTGTAGACCTGCATCTCCTACAAAGCAAGGTTTTGTCTTACTGTCTATGTCAGGACAGTAGAATAGTACTTTAGGAAGGTTAACTAACCTTTACTTTATGAATAGTCCTTGAGGAAGAAAAAATTCCTTTTAGCCTTTATCTATAGAGAAGTCTTGAATACATTTAACTAAATAATATAAAAAGATATAATGATACAACAAAAATTGTCACAAAAAAGACAGACAGAGGAGAACACAACAGAGAAGACAACGTGATAATCAAGAAAATTTCATAGGTAAATTGTAGTCACAGTCTGGAAGTGTTGGAGAATTCCAGATTATGTAAGGTTGACTCATGCATTTTATTTCGAAAGCACTACAATTCTCTATCATATATTTTACTCTCTAATATTTGTCCGCTGTGAATACATCATACTTTCTGCTAAAATTAAAATATTTCAGTGGATGGTATGCCTTTTATTTGGTGTGCATTCATGCCTTAATCTATAAATTTGATTCCAATTTCTGAGCACTCTAGTGTTGCGAACACAAGATCAATATCTCTCTTAGAGCACTAAATTTTTTTCCAATATTTGATAACAAAGCTAATGGTTTGTTCATAAGGAAGGTCGGAAAATTTAATTTGCAGGTTGGTTGCCTAATTGAAAAAGAACAAGCAATACACAACAAATGCCCATGCAAATTAGAAGGCACAAAGTACACCAGAGCCATGGCTGTAGCTAGTGTGACTTTCTTCTTTGTCTAAAATGGATCTGGTTGAAACCACAAAAGGCCACATATAAAGCCCTGAAAATTTCAGGATTAAATCTCATTGACTTGAAAAGGAAGAAAAACGTATTCCTTGAAACCTTTATTTTGAGAATTCACTTTTATAAGACTCTACACACACATCATACTACCCAAATTCTGAAAAGTAAATTTTCAACTGTAAATTCAACATGCAAACCCTTGAAATTCTAAAGGGAACAGAAACAGAAGATGAATACTGAAGAAAACGTAAGTGCATACCCTTCGTTCACTAAAAAAACCCTAACATAAAATTAACTAGCAGTTGCCTACAAAATCTTTACTCTCACCTTGCTGCTCGTGAATTGCGCTTCTCTTCCTCTGACAATTGTAACGCCAAGCCAAACCTCTCGGCACGCCAGTGCTTCTTTTCCAAGTCCGACAACTGTAACGACCCTGCAACGCTAGTGAATCCGTTATCTTCCCCTTCATTTGACGGCTTCTCCATGGATGCCACGACTGCCATGACGATAGTGACAGTGTCCACCAACTTTGCCATTATCGAATCTTCACACTTCTTGGTGATAGTCTTGAGTTGGGATGTTTCATCTCCAGAAGGGGGTTCCTCCATGTTAATTGCCTCAAATTTTTCTGGTGCATATTCTAATGGAGGAACGACATGTTTTACATCAGACTCAGGGCCCTTGCCTACAGCATTTTCTGGAAGATCTGAAGAATTTCCCAAGCATTCAGTTTTCGAAGGACCGAGAGCGCCGGGGTTCGAATCCCTCTTAGAAATTTCATCGCGCAGCTCCTGGATCTTCAATTTCTTCCATTCTTTTTTGACCTTCGATGAATTTTCCATCATTGCCATTACCTGAAACCAAATAATTATGTAATAGACAACGAAAATGAACCCATAGAAACCTTCTACTGAAACCCTCAAATCCTAGTTCACAGATACCACACAGATTTATGGTTTTATTGTTGGCCTTTTGAATTTATAGGGATGTTATCAAAGTTGAGCCATAAGCCTCACAATAAGTGGTTCTGGGATGTGGTTTCTAGTTTCCAATGATGGTTAGAGGGACCGATGTTTACCATGATACTTACAAGATCCTAATTTTTCATTCGTAATCGATAACCTACTTTTATTACTGGGAAAGGTCACATGTCAAAATGACGTGGTGAGACCAACTTTTCCCCTTTACCTTTTTTATTTTTTCTTCCCTTCTATAACTTCACATTTATGTTAGTGAAAAAAAAAGGAAGCATTTCATATATAATATTTTATTGGTTGTATGATATTTTTTAATTTTGTATTTTTGGTTAAAAATATTTACTAGCAATTGCACCGGGAGGTGTAAGGGAACGCTGAAAGGGGATATGAAACTCAGTATGTAAAATCCCTCCATTCCAAAGGCTTCCTCCACTCATTCTAATACTCTTGAAGAATCCCATCCACTAACCTCCTCGAGCCATTCGAAGACCCAAAACCCAATGCCTACACTACCCACTTCATCCTTCACCTTGTATTCACTACTAGAAGTGAATCTACATAGGGAAGATACCGTATAAGTATTGAAAACAGGGTAACTTTTAAATTCGTTTTGGCCATACTTGTAGCTACCCTCATTTCAATTTCTCACACAAGGATGATGAATTTAGCTCAAAACACCTGATCAGATGGTGTTAGGTAAGCTAAGTGATAATCCAAGGCATCTAGAAAAATTAAAAGCCTACCCCATAATTATTCCCATTCTTCTCTTTACAGCGGTCATACAGAACATTACTGCTGACTTTTCCATCTTCCATTCAATAGTCCTCCAAATTACCATGGTTCTTGCTGAGTGTTCTCAATGAGTACCTTGATCCACAATATTTTCTGAAACGGAGACACTAGGCATACCCTCTTCTTCTAGAATTTAGAGAAATGTTTGTACGAAAGAGTCATCATTGAAGCTATTGTTTCTATATATTTTATTGTTCTTATTATAATTTGATCTTGGTGTTATATTGAAAATTAAACTCAAGGAGTATCTGATATGTGTGTAAAAGGAAAATTGACATTATACATAAATCATTACCATCCAGTCCAGTTTTCAGTCCACATCTTTGGCTTTCCAGGAGAAATAGGTTTAAAATAGTCATAGTAGAAACCATTGCAGGTATTGATCCACAAAAAAAGGATTCGTATATTAGTAAAAGCCCTAAACTATTAAAAATTTCTAAATAGAGTTTATGTGGAAAGCTAAACTTCTATTAATGGCAAAAGATGTTAAAAAAACTTCTCACAATTGGGTCTGGAGCATCGGTTTGTTTACACATCACCTAGGGAGTACTTGTATTTAATGATAGTGCCATATTTTCTGCCCAATTGGCATGTAACTTTCCCTTCTCACCACAATATTTCTCTACTTGTTGATATTCATTCTCTATCTGCACAGGACTATGAATCAAATCAGGGTGCCATAGCTTATTAGTATGAATCAAATCAAAGTGGCATACATCATTATACACAGAACAGTGTAATAATCAAATAAATACTAAATTAGTATGAATCAAGTCAAAGTGTCATGCATCGTTATACTCAGAACAATGTAAAAAACTATTATAAGAGGATAACATACTTGTGTCAAGATAATGGGTCCACCTTGCCATGCTAAAAGGTTTTCTTCTTTCATCATCTCTATTATCTTTGCTGTAAATTTTTGCATATGGTACTAAAGAAAACAAAACAAATTTGTACTTAGTGGTGATGTTTAGAAAATTAAACACAAACATAAACATTGAGATTGCAATTGAAACTTTATGATGCTCCGCACTTGAAACCTTAATAATGGCATTAAAATTTGTTTAAAACAAATTTTCAACAATTTCAAAGTTTTTTTATAAAGAAAAGTAATTCTAAATCCGTTTCAGGGTTCTAATAATCTTTTGACTCAACTGAACTTAGAACCTTGGTCATATTCAATTTTTAAACCTTGCTTAATAGATAAATTTAAAAAATTGCATATGAAAGACCATATACAGATTTGTATGCTCATTAAATTTTGAAAATGGATTGTCACAGGTATTTCTTGGGAACAAAGATCTTGTCTACTGTCAAAATTTTCCTCTTTTTCTTCCTTATTTCTATCCATCCAGCTTATTGATTTGAAGGATGCAGCTAATCAAAGTATCCGATCATGCTATTTTCACAATGTCTATGGTTACAACAACCATTAACGAGCCAAATCCAAACCAAAATCACCATGAAAGTTTCGTTGCCTATTCTCAGCTTGATTCCTGGTGCAGTGGCATTTAAACAAATCTGTATGAGATTCGCTACTTACTAGAAATAAATCTATGTCTAACTCACAGATAAATGAAGCGATATATAGAGCTATGATAAGGAAATTAGGAAAAAACCTGATGTGCAGATGCTACCTTAAGAAGGTATGAAACATCAGCAATAGGCCCAACAGGAAAGCGGCGATGAACAAGACCATCGTGGACAAACATATATGCCATCCCAAAAATGGTGATACCAAGCCCCTGAGGAACTTTTCAAAATGCACGGTAGGTTGATAATAGAGTGACTAACATAATACTGTTGAAAATCACCTTGACATAGCTGTTAAATCAAACTTGGTTTAAATTTACAGTGATCACATCATTCTTTAAAGAATACTGTAAATTTAGTACTCTGTGAATTTCAATGGTAGCAACAGTCAAAACAGAGGCCAATACTTATAGCACCAAAACAAAGGCCTATCACAAAGCCTTTGTTAAAGAATCCATAAGCCATTAATGCAATGGTCGGACCAGCATTGATAATGGCAAACACGTCATTCAACTCAAAAGGTCCCTCCCTTGGCCTGTGATGAGACTGCCCAAAGAAAATGGATTTTCAATTACAATCTAAAACTAACATCTCAATAGTCCTGTAATCAATGGAACAAAATGGGATTGCATAGTGCAAAACATATCTGCTATGTTACAGCTGGATTGTTTTAAAAAAAAAAAAATTCTTGGTCCACCTTTCTGTAAACTGTAGTTATACCTCATGCATATGCCACAACAAAGCATGCCAGAGAGCTCGGTGAGCCTAGCGAGCCCAGTATTCCATTCCAACCTATAAAAGCACATTTGGAGTCATTATTTTCTGAATATTTAGTTCCAAATCTAATACCAATAGCTCAAGTAAATAAATTGCAAATACCGTGGCTCCCACTGCTAATGAAAATGTGCCAAACATCTCGATGCAGGGAATATCTGCACCCTGCATACAAATTCCATCAAAGAACAAGAAAGGTAATATACCCATGTCATCTCATACATATGATCATAAAGACAAGAGTGACAGAACTACTGTAATATTTATTTGCAATGATAATGGTTAGCACCATTGAGTATGAACTCAAAATTCATGTTGCAAAAAAATTATTAAATACAAGTATTTCTGTGACTACCAAAGAGAGCATGACCCAAAGCTTAGCAAAGCACATGTTAGGTAAGAATCATGTAACTAAAAAATGCAGAATTATATTTGTTATGATGAAATAGATCCAACATTTTTGTCTGGGCCAACTAAATTTAGTTATATTGCAACATTTAGTGAGAGATACCATATAAGTTCATCATAAAACTCATGGTAAACATTTGTAACAAGAAGATATCTATACGATCAGTATGCCTAGTGGTTATGACACTATTAAAAGGAGAATCAATCTGCTTACAAGGATAATCCAGTTTCTCATCAAAGATACAATCTGGCCCTTTCCAATTGGAACTAAAGGATTAGGGACGTGTTTAGAGATTTCTGGAAAATTTCCATAACTCATATCTACAGGGTTCAAATTTGTGAGGCAGACACACTCTTTAAGAAGGTTTGCAGCGCGAAGTCGGCTCACAGCTAGATAGATGCAGAGACTCTTTTAATATAATAAGAGGATGATCTAACGAGTACCCCAAGTCTCTCAAACCCCCTAAGCAAAACCATAATAGACCATAAAATAAAAACTGAAAGGAGCACAGCCATGGTGAGAACATGGGGCCTGCTAAGGAGATGTAGACTTTGTCAGCTCAAACAATATATTTCAGAGAACATTATCTCCAGGAAAGAGAGGAGAAACCCATTCGAAAGCTGTTTGAATGGAATACATCAAAAGGCATGTTTCACCAGGAACAACTAAAATAGTTACTTCAAAAATTAACATTTTGATAGAACAATATTACAAACTGGTTAATGATTCAATCCTCCGACCTACCTTAGGATGGACAGATCTACAGGCACCACAAACAGGAGCGTAGAAATATAAAACAAAAAGCTTGTCTCCAGCAATTAGAAGAGAATCAATCAATTCCTGGGCTGAATGAACTTCTACCATATTTTATGTCACTCCTTTTTCCCACCATCTTGATAGGCGGGGCATACATTCTGTGCTGCACGAACCTGGTAAGAAAATCACCCAACCATAAGCAATGAAAACCCACACTTTGAAAGATTTTATAGCAAAATTAGAAATACCATAAAGTATTTAAGCCTAAAAAAGATCCAGATTCACTTCATGCCAAGTAGTTTCAAAAATAAGCCAACCAAACAAAAAAAATCAAGACTATTTTTCTCATGGTTGTGCTCCTTTCAGTTTTTATTTTATGGTCTATTATGGTTTTTCTTAGGGTTCCGAGAGACATTGGGTACTCATTAGATCATCCTATTATTCTATTAAAAGAGTCTTTGCATCTATCCAGCTGTGAGCCTAGGTATATAGAAATTCCGATACTTCTAAAAAACAAAAGAGAAATACCTTAATACTGGTAGCGTTCACATACCTGAAGTCAAACCCCTGACGATCGTTCACTTGGAAACACTGGGAAACCCTGAATCAATTCCACTCTCTGAAAATTTTCCTGATATAACAAAGAAATACTCAAGAATAAGAAATGATGGGAAAAGGAAGACCTTCATAGGAAGGGCAAACTGTGAAAGTTGCTCAAGGTTTTTCCCTTAAAACAGTGCCGCGCAAGCTATTCTGTTCTCTATCATCTCAGCAGTGTTAAGTGGGTCGACTCACAAAGCTCTCATACTTGTCCCTCTATTCCAAATTTCTCACTGGAACCATTGAACCATTCCTCCCTCCATTTTTGGGCTTCCTCTGTTAGAAGAAATTTATTTGAACCAAAACATATTGACTGGAGAAATTCCATCAAATTTTGGAAATCTCACTGCGCTCTCCAGCTTATGGTTAGCAGAAAATAAATTATCATGGGCAATACCCACTTCCATAACTAATTGTCGTCGCCTCTCAAATCTGTATCTCCATCACAATCAACTGCATGGAAAACTGCCAGCAAGGTTATGCAGGCTACAGAATTTGGCATACCTCTACCTTACCAGTAATATGTTTGAAGGCCCTATACCCAAACAACTTGAAATGAATGGCAACAGTCTTATACAAGTTGATCTATCTGATAACATCTCTATTCGAACCCTTGGGGGACAAAACTGAAGGTTTATCGGACACCGTGATGACCCAAAACCCTGCTCTCTTAATCTCCCCTGGAAGCCCATAGCCCACCTTAGGCACCAAAACATGTCTGAATGCTTCCCTATATTTCTGCTGTTTGGGTCCTATTTTAGCCCTAAAAGAATCCTTCTTCTTCCCTTTCAAGGAATTAAGACGCCTCAACCGCTTGAGCTGCTCTCTCTCCCTGAAGTGTTTCTGGAATTTGATGTGGGTTTTGAAATTTTCACCGCAGCGCTTTTGGAATTTGATGTGGGTTTTGATTTGTCACCGCAGACTTCACAGATGTGGGTTTTGAACTTGACTACCAGAGCCTCGGCCTCCACCGCCACCTCCACTGTTGCCCTGTTCGAATCCCTGAACACAGACCTACAAACCCTGGTCTCCAAACCCTCTCGGCGTCTCTCATGCCCCTATTTTCAAACATTTAATATCTTAAAACTTATTTTTCAAACTAACAACTGGTAACAGGCCAAATGGAAGATTTTCATTGGTTGGAGGAGGTGCCACATGTCTAAATTTTATTGGTTGGAAGGGCGATGAGAAAGGCTTCTCATTGGTTGGGGTGAACAGTGTTTTCTCACCCAAGCCAACAAAGAAAACGCCTCTAGCGTAATTATATTATCATAGCATAAGTGCCAAAAAAATACATTACCACCAACAAAATATAGTAATATAGATTGGTTTAAGAGCTGGCACAAGTCTTGCTTTGAAAAGTAAGAAGCCTAGAGAGGAGCCAAGACAGTCGGTGTTTTTGGTCATTGTCAACACAAAAAGAGAAAAATTACAAATCTCAGAATTACACATTAAGGATGGAGATTGGGAGGAAATGCTTGAAGTGCAGCAAAGAGAGCATCACGTTCATGCATATGGTAATCAATGTGTTCCACTCGACTCTCCAAGGTGCGAAGATGGTCATTTGTGCGTTGTTGTTGGCACCAGAGTCCTTCCACAGAGTCAAAGGTCTCATTATGCACATGCTCGAGGTCGTTGATATAGGAAACCAATTCGTTCATGTCCTCGTACCTCTGTTCCCTCAGCGTATCAATGTTGAGATGTATGTGATCCAGCTGGGTCGTGATGGACTCCAAGTTGACTAGACTTCTATGTGGCTCAGTGAGTGGGCTGGAGATAGGGCCATATCTTTAGTGGAGTGGCGACTCTCAATCGACTTAGAGTCTGAGCTAGGCTCCCCATGTTTCTGGCGTACATCCATGTGTGGCCCAACACCCCCCCTGCAGACTCGCCCTCTCTATTGAGGCATACTACCAATTCCAACACCACCTGCAACACTGCCATGGACTGCGTACTACTTTACCTGAGAAACACCCCACCAGACATTGAATTGACAATATTGAAATAACACACCACTGACAATTCCAGAGTTGTTGAACACGATTACCCAACTGAGAAGGATCTCGAAGTCCCGAGCACCAACACCACAATGATGAGTAGTGAAGACGTAGGAAGACACAACACAAGCCCCGGGGCCCACAAAGTTCATACATCCCCAGGAAAGGCACCTGAAAATGCTCCCCCCATCCGACTAGTGATCCAGTGAAGTGTGCGCTAACCAAAGAAGAAGTCGGGTTGAGGAAAACTCTGTGTCTACACCCGACCCACACAGTCCAGGCCAAAGACCAAATAAACCATTACGTCAGACAAAGAAAACTTTCCTCGTTCCCATGGCCATGTTGGATGCAGGCCTCAATTTCCCTCCCCTCCACATTCAACATTCAAAAGCCTCATCTTGTTCTGCTACCCCAAGCCACAACTTGAGCCAGGATGAAAACAAGCCACACCTTGTTCTCTCTCGACACTCTCTCCTCATCGCCCAACGCCTACGAATGATTTCTTTTTGGTCCTTGTGCAATATTAAACTCAACTCGCGAGGAGCAGGATGCCAGTTCCGAAGCCCATTCATTGCATTCGTGCGGCGTGTGGAGGCCCCTCTAGCTCGACAATCCAATGCACCGCCAACTAGCCCCTTAAATGATCACCCCCATTGGGGATGTTAATTTTGTTCTTTAAATAATATTTATAATAAATTTCTTTGAATAAGAAAGGATGATATCCAATTTTAAAATCACTATACAAATAGTTTAATGGGTTATATGATATTTGAATGGAGGCTCTTATGAGTAGAATTATGTAGAGGTTTTTCTCCTGAATCCATCACATAAATCTTATAGATTCCTAATGATTTTTGAACGAGCTAATATAGTTCATCTTCACGAGAATTAGTAGGTTATATGATATTTTTTATTTTATTTTTTAATATATTTATAATTAATTTTATTGAGCCTAGCAGATGGTGATAGAGTGTTTTGTTAACGCACTTTGTGGTGTAAAGGTGACTTGTATCATTGGTTCGAAACTCCGTGGGAAAAAATCCAACCATACTAAAGGCTAGTGTGGCTCAAGTCAGATGCAATTCTTTCCTAATTTAGAGAGCTTAAATACCCTTAGATCATGGAGACTTAAACCACAGATTAAACATGCCAGAACTCACATAACTTAACAAACAAACAAATAATAATTTTATTCATTAAATTTAAAAATAAAAATAAAAATAAATAAATTCCCAAATAAATGTGTTTCTTTGCTTGACATTCTACTTTACTATAAAATATCTTTTGAATTTTGTGATTTTGTGTATATGAAATAATAATGATATACATCTTATTTTGTAGTGTTTTAAAACTAGCGATTGCACCGCATGTTGCAAAGGAAACTTCGTAAGGCAATAGCATAGGGATAGGAAACTATACAGAAATGGGGGCTGCACAATCATTGACAGGAATACATATCCTTTAGTAGCTCCAAGGGGCATAGAAGTAAACTATATTTTTTAAGCATAAAAAAAAAACTTTAAACCACATGTTAGGCATGCGTATGAGAATTATTCACTAAAGATTGCATTACTTCTATCTATGTTTCGAGGACAACGATATAATCTGTTGTGTCTCTCAATAAGGAGGAGGAATTCATCGATCTTTGGAACTGTTTCATGCACTTGTTTACCACCTTTCCAACAACTGTAATAATAATCATGTAAAGAGGTTCAAAACATAATAATAATTCTCCCCTCATCACAATAAACCTCTCCCACTCACGTGCAATTTATTTTTATTCTGCATGGCTTCCCGCGGGGTTGCTTCCAATTGCAAAGAAACATGAGATGCCAAATTTATATTCCTGGAACCATTTAAATCATTGTTTGGTTTCTTAGGCGAATTGAAGTTTCAAAGAAAATGCTTCAAAAAGAGCCACTCCAAGGTTGATTATGATCAATTGCTCATCTCTGATTCATAAATAGGTTACACATCATACACAAAGCTTGCTTTCTCTTTAAATACCCTAACATATATTCTTAACCATTATAATCTGTGATCATTATATCCTTTAAAGCCCATATATAAATTTTCAAAATGTATATTCTTTAAAACTCATATATAAATGTTTAAAATGTATACTGAAACATGATTGCAAACCCTATGAGCCTAGGTCATTATATCATTTTCTTAATATAAAATTATAAATAAATATTTAAATACAAAATTAAACTCTAAAAAATATATATAGATAATAGGTTTCTTAGTATCAATGAAACACTTTTGGTCTTTCGGTTTTTTTTTAATGTTAATCCCATTATCAATAATAATTCTCATAGGATTAATTTCATTTTCACACCAACCTTCACATTAAGTAATCTCATTGATAAGACCGTTCAAATCACAACATCTCTGACATTATATGATATGTGAAATAAATTTTTTTTTACTGAACATTTAGTTGCAATTTTGTTGGTACAAATTTAGTTAATTAATTTATCTAAGATCTCATCCTTCTAGAGAAACTTACTCACCTTATGATTAGGTGGGGGAGATTTTTTTTAATTTTTTTTTTCTTTTATTCATTTCCTTATGAAATGTATACTATTTACTTTTTAAAATGTAAATTCATTTATGGAATATTTGTTCTCCTCTCTCATTTTTGTCCAATGGAGGCAGAGATTGCTATAACTATAGAATATAAGTTTAAAATATAAAATCTAACTTGAGTTTATGATGGAGGCAGCTAATCACACTTGACTTAAACCTGGTTGCCCATGTATAAGTATTTTGGAGTCAAGTTGGAGGGCATAGTGAAGACTTCCCAATCGTTTTGATTTTTAATTATTCATAGACCATCAAGAATTCAATATGGAGAGTTTATATGGTAGGAATATCCAAAATCATCTAACCGTGCCTCCCCATGGGAATTGGTTAGCAAACATGGTGAAGAGAGATACATATTGAATTCAAAAGTAGAAATACCATTAGTTGAATTTCCCTCATTTTGTTCTTAATCCTTTAAACAATTGATTATACGATAGATTTTCTTCAAACAATTGATTATACATTACACATATAATGGCTCAAATTTTCTTGATTTTTGTCCTTATTGTCAATTATATGAAGGACTTTTAGCATACTAGGGAGGTAATTTCTATAAATTTAATGCTTAGGTTCTCTCCAAAATGCAAAATAAATTTTGAGTCCTTTGAAAGGAAGGGCAACTAAGAAGGATTTTTTCATTTTCATTGTGTGTATTTTTCTCTTATTTTGTTTTTTGGGATTCCATGGGGTTGTTGATGCATCATGGATTCATGATTCCATTTTCTAGGAAGATTATGAAGGATTTTGTCATGTTCATTATGTGTATTTTTCTCTTATTTTTCTTTGTGGGATTCCATGGGGTTATTGATGCATATGGATTCCATTTAATAGCAAGATTATGTTATCAACAGATGGTGAAGATGAAAATATTGGAACTCATTGCGTTGTTCTCTTTGCTGGATCTTCTGGATATTAAAACTATAAACATCAAATGATTTTCTACATGGTTTTCCATACTAAGGTCTACATAATGCACATTGTATAAATCTAACATGTAAGGTAATTAAGCAATTGCTATGTTTCTGGGCAGACAATTAGGAACACATGTCTAGCTCAATTTTAGATATGAAAATCTTGGAACTCATTGGGTTGTTCTCTTCCCTGGATCTTTTGGATATTAAAACTATAGACATCAAATGATTTTCTGCATGTTTTTCCATACTAAGGTCTACATAATGCACGTTCTGTAAATCTAACATGTAAGGTAATGAAGCAATTGCTATGTTTCTGGGCAAACGATTACGAGCACATGTCTAGCTCAATTTTATATATATCTACTGCTGAATTAGATATGCTTTGATACATTTGGTTATATATGATTTACAATGATAAATATTATCATAGGTAGAGGTTCACTAGTGAGGTTGGGGGAGTTTTAAGTAGCTCACTGGAATTGCATCCTTTTTGTTTCATTCCTCACCTACATGCCATGAACTTCACAAGATGAGGCTCGATGTAATTTTTTGATGATTTTGGTAGAGCAGATACCACTAATAGATACCACTCTTTGCCCAAATTACCAAATAGACCATATTTTTTAAATCACCTTTGGCTCAAAGAAGATGTGTATAGATCTAAATATGTTAAATCTATGCTTCTAGCTTATATACCTTTGGTATTTAAGCTACATAGAGATGTCCATGTAGGGTAAGATTATGATTATAGGAATATTTCAAACTCTTGATGCATTCAATTTATGTTACTTATAACTTTGGCATAACTCTGCTAGGGGTTGAATCACTCATTTAGAGGTTGGTGTTTGGCATGCATATTAAATCATTAAAATATTTACACTGAAAGATGAGAATATTATTGTGTTTATATATGATGGAATAACAAACCAACATTTTTTGGCTTGATGCTACTATAAAATGCCAAACATTTGATATCATTATAAATATTAATACCAACTGAAACTATTATCACATAAGAGTAATATACCCACCCAATCAAACTTAAAAATAAGTGTTAAACAACATTTTGTCACCGTCCCTGCAATCCCCATCCCAAACATTGGAGGGCCATTTATGTGACTTCTATGTAGTTTCATGCCTTGAAAAAAGTGTCATTGCATCCCTTTCCATGAGAAGAACATTTCCTCTTTTGACTATTCCTAGAACAGGCTCTCAAAAACATTTGATTTTGGGTCGGCGCTAGCAGGCAGTTATGGCCTCGCGCCCATTGGCACTTTGTCCCAGTGGACTGCCCGCGCTGAGCTGTTTTTGGAATTTTTTATAAAATAGAAGCAAAGTTTCCATTCCCAACCACTTCGTGAGCATAGTCATCATGGGTTGTTCAACTGAATAACGTCGAAAATCTTCCTTTGGCTTCTTATTTCCTACATTTGAGTAACCTCCCAAAGGATAAGGCCTCCCTTCCACCATATGAGGGATCCCAACCTCCTTCATAAGTCTTATTCTTCTCCCTCAACCCTTCAATCCCCCTCCTCTCTCCCTAGAAGATAATTCCCTTGCTTAAAAGGAAAGCAATTAACACTCTTTATTTTATCTTAGGGAAAGGGTTTCGACCCTTCCCACCTCCCACCTATTCATTGACCTATACTCTACAAGTGACTTCCTAAACTACCGGGACTCCACCCATCGGTGAAATTCCGTGAAGAGCAAGGAGCCTTAGCTGTGGTGACAATGGGATAAGCCTCCATCATTTCACTTGTCCTAGCAGTTGCCCTCTTAGGAACCCCTTTTAGATCCACTACTAGTTTGAGTGGTAACAAGTTGTTCACAATTCCATTTGTGAACAACTCTTTGGTATGCCCACTTTTTCCATACTACAGCTCCATGATGAGAAGTCCAGGGCTATGGAGGCTGCCCTTCTTCTCACTGAATCAATCCTCTACAATATAGTGAACTAGGGCTAGTTGGTTGGCCCACTTGACTGTTACTTTAGTCCTTAAAAGTCTGCAAATCCTTAGGCCCTATACACCTGCCCTTCTACCAATTTTGTTGTCCTTCACCAGAATAAGAGTCAGGGCTCTTCTTTGATAGTAACCTAACAAACCTCCAACTGTACTTGGCTTACCATCAATCTGCCCAACCACAGTCAATTCCTTTTACTGATCTAGGGCCCACAATATTGTCTTCATCTAGGGCTCTTCAAATTTTCCACCTAACAATGGTTTGAGTCCTCTCAAGATCATTGTTCTTGTGTATCGAAAATTTGATCTTTGTTGTCCAATCTATGAACACATATGAACTACTCCTCTTATCATACTTCTAAAAATTTGTAGATGACTGAACTAGGGTCACAAATCAGCCACTAACAGTCCATTCACTAATTTTTTATATTTTTCTTCAGATCTTTGTCTAAAACTCTATGGAAAGTCCACCAAAATCAACTCCTATGCATGTCAATCCATTCTTCATATGGCACATTTCTTCTGCATGCTCAATCTTCTGCTCAAGTTCCACCCTCCTTTGGATCTGTTGTCTCCACACATACTGAATCTACAAACCATATTCCAAATATGCAGTCTTTATTGCATAAATAAACCTCGCTCTAAGGGTCACAACCCGTCTTCTTCTATGCAATTTTTCACAGTCTTAAGGTCATACCTTATGAACTAAACATGCTAGGAAACTGTCCTAACTAGGGCATTCTACTTATGTACTTCTAATTGTTGTAGAACAAACCCTATCCACACATAGAAATAACATGACTCTTGCCTCCATAAGAGACTCGACCTAGCTCATATGGATCCATAGATTCTAGGAATTTCTTTGACTAAATCTTGACATGAAATTCACATCTCAATTTCGATCCTCAAACTAGGGTTAACTCAGTCAATATTACGCCTGTGTCGACTTCTGTTATGGCTCTAAATTACAGTGCAAGCCCTCCTTTTATCACAGACCTTGCGGCCTACTAACCACCACAAGGCAAGATGGTATCAACCCTCTCTTCTATTTCATGTAGAAAATCTAACCAACGGGATTCAATCTGATCTTGTGATCATGTACTAAAACAAGATACCGAATCCTTCCTACAATTTGTGGAAACAAAAAACAATCGCAAAATCACATATAATAAGAGAAACAAGTTATCAATCACACAACACAAGATGTATCTAAGGAAGCAACTGCTCAAAACCCTCTATCTCTTTTTTTTATTAAGTTAAGGATTCATGAAACAATACAATGCTTAATCTCTCTTGAGATTCTCCAGCACTCTGCCAATTGTCTCCTGCTGATCTAGGAAAAATCGGTCTAGTACTTAGCCAATTCTCAGCCTTCCTTCAGCCTGCCTTGCTCATGCAATTCCTATGGAATTATCTCCATATTAATTAGGAAAATCAACCTTCCTTGATTGCGCAATCCATCATGGCACATGGGAAATTTTCTATAAATACAACTGATAGTTATAGTCCTCTGAACTGTGTTACAATAAGGATCAAGGGTCTTTTTATTATTTAAAATAAGTTAAAACCCTAAACAACCAAAACCCTAACCTGAGGAGATGTAACACCAAGATTTTATGGGCTCCGTTGGGGTTAGTTGGGCAACCAACTTCCCGGGGTCGTAACTTGGTCATATGATCTTCGTTTCACGCACATGATACCTCGTTAGAAAGATCTCTCAGAGGAATACAACTGCTATTACAATTTCTAAGAAATCACCAAACCTTTCATGCCCAAAAAACATCGTTTGGGGGCCTCAAAACGGCTCCAAAAGTTCAGGACCTGAAAAACTGGCAAAAATAGTAAATTGTGCTATAATTAAGGAAACTGAAAAACTGAAAGAGACAATGGTGAGGGCCCAAGTGGAATAGGCGGGTGGCCACCAATATCCACCTCGATCACCTTAAATCAAATTTCTTGAGCTAACTCAATCATCATGACTTAGTTAATTGACACAAGTTGTTATGAGACGAAATTACAATTTATTGTCCAATTTATTTAAAGGAAAAATAAACTAGACGCCTCAAATTCCTCACTCCTGGTACATCAAAATTCCTCACCAGTGTGGATGCATTTTTTTTGTCCTTTCTAGTCGCCAATTTAACTGTTTCTTGTTGCAAATTTCAACACTCCCTCTCAATAAGAAAGGAATTCAATCTATCCCCATCTGATACCTTTGGAATGTTCTGCATGCTACACTTCTCTAGTGTTGTTTGCACCTGCAAATCATAAAACTGAATAGCCTCTGAAAAACTGAATCAGTATAATGCATTTGTCATCAGAGTATTCTGACTATGGCTATCTACTGCACCTATCTAGTACTGGATTTTATGCATTGCTACTGACATCTGCATCCGTGCCCTTTGAACTATTGCTAACTCTATTTGTGCTCCAGTATTTGACATATGTCACTCTGATTTTTGTCTTGTTGACATCTGACTACATCAATATAACTAATCCTTCCTACTACTATTGTACTATGGGCTTCTCATAGCTAGGTTCGATCCATGAGACACACCATCTCAATGGACCTTGCCCAAATTTCTTATCTTGGGATTATGTCTACACATAACCCCACCTTACACCTCGAGGTATGGCTATCCCTCTTCCCATATGGCTCGAAATCTCCCCCTCATGGAGGTCTCTACTTGAGTGGACGTTTCCACTCAGTCTCCTCTCTGCTTCTCCAATTGTGGTAGCTACTCCACAACCTTCTAAGACTGCTTCTCATGAGGATGCATGTTGAGAGGTAATTTATGCTCCCTCTAAACCACCAAGTCTCTAACTTCTGCCTTTCTCCTCACAGCTTTGCATGCATCTGGTACCTCAAGTGCATATAGGTTCTTGACTCGCGCACAATGTAATTGTCCCAAAGTTACAAAAAGTTTCTAAAAAAGAATTGATTTTAAGTCGATGATATCTCTCTCATCCGAGCTCCGATTTGACAATTTTTTTTTTCCATTTGGGTATATTTTTGCAAGGAATCCAAATATTCTATTTGTTTTCGAAAATTTTACACCAAATCTTCAGATATTCTCTACAAACTCGCCGCCCAAAAAATTCCTGCTCTGATACCATGTAGAAAATCTAACCAACGAGATTCAATCTGATCTTGTAATCTACTAAAACAAGATATTTAATTCTTCCTACAATTTACGGAAACAAAACACGATCACACAATCACATATAAGTAAGAGAAATAAATTATCAATTGCACAACAACATGATGTATTTGGGGAAAGCAACTAATCAAAACCCCTCTATCTCTATTGTGTATTAAGTCAAGGAATCATGAAACAATACAATGCTTAATCTCTCATGAGATTCTCGAGCACTATGTCAATTGTCTCCCGTTGATCTAGGAAAACTCGGTCTAGTACTTAGCCAATTCTCATCCTTACTTCAGTCTGCCTTGCTCATGCAATTCCTGGGGAATTAACTCCTTATTAATTAGGAAAATCAACCTTCCTTGATTGCACAATCCATCATGGCATCCCAATGACTTTATAATTGTACATGGGATTTTTTCTCTGAATACAACTGATAGTTATGTTCCCTTTAACCTCTGTCTCAACTGGGTATTCCTCGAAACTAACATGATTGCAACTATTAATAGTGAATTATCAATTATCTGATTGATCACTCATTTTGAGTTAAATCTAATTTAATTCACTGGACCTCTCACTAGGTCATCACTCAGTTAGAACTAGCTAAACTGATTTTAACTCATTTAATTGAGTTAATTACATTTTCACCCCACTAATGCATCAACTTCAACTGGACCCAAAAAATATTAGAATCCCTCTAAATGCCTCATATTAGACCCTCAACTCGAATTTATTGAGCTAACTCAGTCATCATGAAGTAATTAACTGACACAAGTTGTTATGAGATGAAATTAAAATTTATTGTCCAATTTATTTAAGGGAAAAACAAATTAGACGCCCCACATTCCTCACTGGTGTGGGTGCATTTTTTTTGTCCTTTTTGGTTTCCAATATCACTATTTTTGGTTGCAAATTTCAACATTTCAGAATTTGATGCGGTCTTCACACAAAGACACCATTGAAATCACATGCCCATATTCTCATGAGAAACATCTCTTAAGATCGATCTGCCAGAAGAGAACCAACAATATGCCATCCTACTTCCTAGCGCAAACCGACCATTAAGGTATGCAACATTCTTCTGAACCCTCACATGATGATCTTGCTCTTGGAGGATGATCATGACCTCCCTTTAGAAACCCTTACTCGGCCCTCGTACTCGACCTACTTTAAGACTACATCTCTCTTCACCTTGTTGATGTGCCAAATAGTGGGAATACATGTCAATCATGCTAAATGTGCCAAGTGATAAGGCATGCCAAGATGTGCAAGCTAAGGTTGTGTGAATGCGTGTCAGGGACTGTCAAGACAACAAAAGGGAGAAAAAAGTTAAACTATAAGGAACTAAACACATAAGAGGGTTAATAAGTCATCAATTTACCTTTTCCAAGAGGGGCATGCTAGGCACACCAACGCTAGGCAACAATAGGTGCCAAGTGCAAAGTCTTAATGCATTCTAAGTGCCAAGTATTCCTTTGTTGCTTCTCATCTACTTTCCAACAATTGATCATCACAAATAAATTTAATATTAAACCATGCTAAATCATACCAAGGCATCTCAACGTATTCCATACATGCTAAGACTTTGCAAGCACCAACACGTGCCAAGCACCAATATGTGTCAGGGACTAGTGTTATGCATGTTATGAAGTGGAAGGGAATGTTGAAGAGTGCTAATTAAGGTGTGCTAGAGAGTGATAATGCATGTTGATGAGTGTTAAGGAGTACTAGGAAAAAACATTAAGGGAGCATGCACTAGGTAAAAATTCATGGAATTTAATGAATATGAGGAACGTGTACTGCCAGAGACTAGTGTTAATGGTCAGTGTTAGTTGTCATGCCAAGGAGGGAGTGACAAGGTATGCTAAGCATTGGTAAGGCATGTTAGGGAATATCAAGGCATGTTAAGAATTCCCAAAGTGTGCTTGGGAGTTCCAGGGTGTGCTAATTATATCATGTGCCAATTAATAGTGCCAAGATATGCCAATACATGCTAGGTGCTAAGGATGTGGCGCAGGGTGCTAGGGTATGTCAATATGTGTCAAGGCAACAAAAGGAAGAACCAATAAGAGGGTTAATAAGTTAGGACTTTATATTTTTGAAAAGGGGCATGCTAGGCACACTAATAATAGGTCCCAATACATGCCAAGTGGCATTGTGTGCCAAGTGCTAATGTATGTCAATGCATTCAACCAAGGTGTTCCAGGGCATGCTAGGGACTATATGCAGCATGCCAACACATGCTAGGAGAGTTCCATGTTGTGCTAGTGCATGCCACCATGTGCTTGGGTGTCAGTGTCATCACAAGATGTTCTAGGTACAAATATGTTCCAAGACATGTGGGGTGCTAAGAAATGTTAGTGTGTGCCAAAGCATTAATTTAAGGTGTGCCCAGATTGTTGAGGATTGGTAGGTCTTTCTCATTAATAGAATTGTCAGAGCTCGATTATGTATTAAATAATATATTCCCTACACACAATAGTGGAACTTTATCTAAATGGAATTTTCTAGATAATAAACTTAATAGATATGAATCATGTGTTGACTCGTAGGAAATCTCTATTCGACTAGTCATTACTTGAGGGAAATGATACACGTTTATTACTTCTTAAAAAATTGACTGACCCTAACCACTATGGCCTTGGACATATTATAAAAAATGCTCCACAATAATGGTATTAAATCGTTATATTTTGACAAAAAATACATTAACAGGCACATAGCGTCATCAAAAACTCATTGGAATGATCAATGATGAAGAACATTTTTTGATCGTCACCAAAAGTAACAAAAAAAGCATTGTTGAGGGTCATTAAAAGTTCGTCACTAGAAGTTTCACCAAAGAGAGAATTAGTGATGGCCCTTTAACGACCCTCACCAAAAGTGAAATGTCTTTGGTGACGGACCATAAAGGACCATCACTATATACACTTACAGTGATAGTTTTTTAATGATCAATGATGACAAACATTTTTTGACCGTCACCAAAGTAACAAAAAGAGCATTGGTGAGGGTCATTAAAAGTTCGTCACTAGAAGTGTCACCAAAGAGATAATTAGTGATGGGCCTTTAATGAACCTCACTAAAAGTGTCATTGAAAATGTCTTTGGTGACGGACCATAAAGGACCATCACTATATACACTTACAGTGGCGGTTTTTTAATGACCGTCACCATATGTGACATTGGTGACAAACCTTAAAGGTCCATCACAAGCATGACCCTCACCAATGTGTTTTTTTCTTGTAGTGATTTCTCAATTCCAAGAGTCTGAATCTACAATATAGGTGATTTATTAGCTATATTTTCAAGGCTGGCACTGTAGGAATCTATAGCTCACTTTCCAAGTGGTTTAGCAGCTTACATAGAAAGCACTTAGTGGTTTATCAACTCTTTTTGGTAAGCAAAACAATGGTTTAACTACCTTTCCTAGTGGTTTATCATCCTTAAAACAAGAATTCTAGTGGTTTATCATCTCTTTAAACAAGCAATAATAGTTCAATCCTCACTTGCACCCCCCATTGGTCATTTAGGCTTGGACACAAAAATACAATGGCCTCAACACGCCAATACAAGGGAACATACCCGAATTTTTTGAGTATATATCTTCACTAAAACTCCAAAATTTCTCCTATGCTCATGCTAAATGTTTCAATACTCTCTCTCTCTCTCTCTCTCTCTCTCTCTCTCTCTTATCATTTTTTTATCACTTTTCCTTTCTTTTTCTTGATTTCTCATGCATCCCCTCAAATCCTGAGAGATTGTCTATTTTACCTTCCCTAACTTTGCGAGACAAAACATCTACGCTTTCCTCATCCAATCACATATTTCCATATGTGAGGTGGTGGCTTGGTCTGCTATGCCACCAAACACCACTCTTCCACCTTTCTTCTCTTCTTCATACTTATATCAGCGTGTCCTCTCTTTAAGGCAACCAATTAAAATTAACGTTTAATTTATTTTATGATTACACATAATGTCTCATCAAGCCATGGTCTCCATGTTGTCTTTACATAGTCACAACATTAACATTAAAAACACACGGGGTAACATGAGGGATGTTACAATATGAATATCGAAAATCTCTTATGGCATCTTAAAAACCATATGTTTCCCTGGAAAACTATCTGAAATGTTATGTTTAGACCATTCGTCTTCAAAATCATAACAATAATTATCAAATCTTCCAAGGATTTAATCTTGTTATAAAAATGGAAATAATGGTCATTAAAGCTACCATAATCAAAAGTGACAAAATGTTACATAATTTAATAGGTGAATATCCAATATGCACACCCATGAGTTCTTCACTGTTAATGACAATAATCTTGTTATGATTTATGGAGTTTTACATCAGCCAGTTTGGAAAAATAACATTTTTAGAAACACGAAATTTCTCTTCATTATTTGAATAATCCCATTTCCACCTTTGATTCAACAATGTGAGCCAATTTTCTTCTTTGATGCAAATTTTGGTACTTGTAGTGAAGATATAACTTTGAGTTGTAGGGTTTTAGGGTCTTGATTTTTAAGTGTACATTTTCTTGCGAAAATATAACATTTTAATATGGTAGGAAATAGAATGTTAGGATCCACACACTCCCTTCATAATAAATTTGTATATGGCGTATTGTAAGGCACTAATATCAACCTCAAAAGGCTTATGTAGGTCAAGGAGAACCAAAACTAGGGTCAAACAAAGAACAACCTTAACTCTTAACAAATAGTTTCATAGTGAGGTCCTCATGTGGAAGTCTTTTAAGTTCTAACTAATTGGGAAATTAAAAAAGGAGCAATATAAGAGAAGTGACAGATGAAATTTTTATAGAAATTAAACCTCTAGAAACTCTCATCATATCTAAAAATGAAGTAAAACTTGGCGAATATTTTAGCACCTTGACTTTTTTTGTATTAACATGAACTCCATGTTGGTTTTTCACAAATTCAAAAGTGGAAAAGTTATAGGAATCATCTGGTATTTTATTTTTTTATAGTGGGTCCCAATTTGGAGAACTGAGGTATGAAACCTTTTGAATCCATTTTGAGGTATTAAATGATTTTATCTGTGTTGCAATTCTCCTAGCTAATTCTAGAACCCGTGACATTGTTCCACACTCAGAGACAACGGTGTAATAATCAAATCAATTGGATTTCATATGAAAAAGGTATGCCTTCCATAATTTGAACTCTCATGTTTCACCACCATGGTAGGAATGGATGCCACATCAACCCCCATTACTCATGCATGTGGGGCTATTCATATGGGTAATATGAATAAGAATCTAGAAGGGTCAAATTTGTGACTCTAGTTGAGAGTTGAAGGAGTCGAACCCCTGACCCCTAGTTGGCTATCAAGTTATTCCACTAGGAGGAACAAGGGTTCCATTCTATTTTACTATATCTTGTTCCATATTGGAGAAAAACAAATGGAAGTGGGAGTGAGAGAGATTAAAAAAGGGGGTTAGTGTTCTGTAGTATCTTAACAAGCCACAGGTCTAAGATAACTCATAGAGAAAAGAATGTAGAGGAACCTCACCTTCTAGCTAGGTTTTTTCCTATAAGGGTTTACCAAAGAAAATATTTGTGCTCATTTTCAATGGTATGTGATTTTGTTTTTTGTCCTCTATTTCCACATTTTATTTATTTCATTAATAGGAAAAAATTTAACAATTAACAAAGATGAAATTTATAGGAATTTAACCTTCATATTATAGGTTCAAGTTATTTGATCAGATATGTTGTGATGAACTGTCTAGTTAAATATCCATGGTATTTGATATATTATATTGCTATTAAGTCCAATATCATTAGGGAATCTCTTGTTGGAAAATAAACTAGGGCAACAATTAAAACAATTATCGTATCCTTAATTAATGCTTGTGAAATTATGTTACCTTCTTATTATTATTTATTAGATTATTTTCATCAAACAACTATCAAGACCATAATCCATGAAGATCATAAAAGATAATGGACACAAAATATATGCTCCAAGCCACGGAGAAACCACTCCAAAGGGGAAAACCTAGAAATAATTTCTTCTCTTCTATATAATCAGATCAAATGAGAAACCCAAGAACCAAAGACCAAGATCAAGACATCCTCAAAGCACCAAGTCAACTCGTCTTTCAAGCCTTTCCAACAAGTCAAATTCTCTACAAGCCAACAATGGTAAAACCCTTCCAAAATTGGTCAAAATCATATTTCAGCCCCTACAATATAATTTAAGTTTCCTAAAATAGACCTGAAATTTTTGGCCTCCCTGCAACTCTGAAATTTCACACATGTGAGTTTTTCTAGGGTATATTCTCTTTCTTTTAACTTTTCTCTTCTTCTCCTTTTTGTTTAAACTTCTTCTCTTTACCTTTTCACTGATTTTAGCTCTTTCTTACACAAGAGATCAAATTATTTTGTTTGGATGATATTCAGATGAGTTGAAGTTCCTTCTATATATACCCTTTTCAAGAGGCCGAATAGGCCTCTCCTAGCCCGACTTTTCAATAGTAGGGCTGACTTGGTATTGAAGGTCAATTTGAATTTATAGACTCAAAAATATTTTTTCTTTCTTGTTAAAAATTTCCCAAATGGGTCCTACACACATGGAAAATATTCTCTTGACTCAATAAGCCATAGGAGCATGGAAAACATGTTTGATCTAGATGACAAATCAATTTGAGCATGAAGCCCTGGCTAAAAAGAATAATTTTTTTTTTTTTTTTACAAATATATACATTGTCATAAGTACAAAGGTATTTATGAATAGTGAATCTAGTTACATTCTCCAACACTCCCTCTTAATTAGGGAGGCATTCAAAATTACATAGTTGGTACAAGGATTTTCTCAAACTAAAATATTCTCATAAGAAGAGTTGGAATTATAAACCATTCTCAAGAATGAACATTATAACCAAAATTATCAACATAGCAATGCTTTACTAACAATCTCTATCTCTTCACTAGATCAGAGCACATTGTTGGTAGGCTTTATATGAGACATCGCACTACCTCTTAAGGCACATACCCCATCCATATGTTCACCAGGTATGTCCTTCTAGGGATATTCTTATCTTAGATTCTAAATCATTAAATAATATTGGTCCTCTTCAACCACTCTAGTCTTGGATACCATGTCCAATTATCAAAGAGTGCTTTTCCATGAGAATACTTCATATCTTCTATTCTCTATCCTCAAGGAGTACCAATCCTAGATGCTTATCCAATCCTTCATCCTCCCTCCTAGCGCCTTCAATAGGCTTACGACTGTTAGTCATTGTATAGTGCACAACACATGGAGAATATGATGTCTAACATCACTCCCTCTCAACCAGAGAGGAGATCCTCATTCCCTCTTGATCAGGCAATTAATTTTTTATCTTTCTCAAACATTTTTAAGGAGATGTATTACTCCCTCTCAAGCATAGAGTAGATTTTGTACTTCCTTTAAACTACAAATATATAATCACAAGCTCTTTATATTGTCTAAAAATTCATTAATACACCAACTACTAGTCCTTACATTGATGTTTTCAAGTAGTAGTTGCATGGATCCTTCTTTCCTTTACATCTCATCATATTTAGCTTTTATCTTTCTGGATATAATGGAGCCAAATTTTTTCTTTAATATGTGACAGGGCTCAGGCCATCAACCTTTCATATCACTTTCCTCCATTCATCATCAAAAAATGAATTATATTGATCCAATCAAAATAGAGATAATCATAGCTCCCTCTAATCATGAAAGCATTATTCATTGTCATCAAAACATAAACATCATGTTATATTTTTGTACTGCTACCTTTCAATCCCAAGATGATGTAGACATCTTGGCCATATAATACTCTAAGGATTACCAAATCTATCCACTCAATCCATGAATTCATTAAATTGATCTAAAAAACAAACAATTGTAGATACACTTGCCTTAACTTCCATTATGCATTTTTGCAACATTCTTCCTAGTAGAAAAACCATGTACCAACTAGATAACCAACACCAAAACATCAATATCATATTTTCCTCAACATGATGTCATTTTTTCAAAATATCATATTATTCTTACTTGTTTCCTTTGAGATCAAAATCCTTCCACATGGTATATCTCCATATTGTACAAAAATCCTTCTCCATGCTTTTGATTTTAATCAAAGTTCCCATTGAGTAAGCTACAATATCTTCTTCTTCGGAGTTGTCATTATCAACTCTCTTTCTCTCTTTAGGAGACCATATTTTATGTTGATCAATATCATAATTCTTAATTCATGCTATCTTATGGAAGAGTGTTTATCTTTAGTCATTCTAAAGCACACCAAACTTCTTTTTCCATGCATCGAGTAACCACATGAAAGACTTTCTCATGCTCATGTTACCGAGCACATTCTTACAAACAACTCTTTCTGCACTATTCTTGTAGACATGAATTCTACCTTCTAGAGAAGATTTACTACATAAATGCATACCTTTTATTTCATATAACCATCTAGCCATTCTTCCTTTGAATGTGCTTTCTTCTATCCTTATCGAAGATAATTTTACCTAGAGAAAGACTTCAATTATGCCTTTCATACTACAATTTGTCCATCTACATGCCTTCATCCTTACCATTTCCAAAATAAGTGGAATATACTATTCATGTCATAATGCTTCTTTCAAATATTAAAGAACCTTCCTTGAATGATGATTCTTATTGGAGGATCTTGGTGATCCTTTCTACAAGATGACTACCTCTAAAATTATGTTAGAAAATACTTGGATGAACTGTGATGTGCAATATGGTCCAAATATTCGAATTCTTGTTATCTAGATGACTTCTTCTAAAGAAATTGAACCATGTAGACTCTAATTATTCTACTATCATATTTTTATTCCTTCTATTATTCCATGCTTCACAAAAACCAAGGCTCTTCTAGAGAATGCAATGATACATGCTACTCTAACTGATATTTTCTAAAAAAATAAATGAAAACTACAAATCAACATGATAGAGGTGGAGCTCCTTCAATAGTATAGATCCTTGGGATCCTTGGGATCCTTTGGATCTTCACCTTTCAACTTCATCTCCAGCTCTTCTTTATCTTCAGCTATTTGAGCTCCACTCCTTTCCTTCCTTTTTTTTTATTGTTTGGAAAATCCTTCTTAAAATGTCCATTTTAATTTCATTCATAACATTGTATCTCGGACATATATTATTTTCCTTTTGAATTTCCAAATTCCCTTTCTTCATCTTCAATTTTACAACAAAGGCTTGAGACTTTTCATTTGATTTGGTGTCATCCTTTTCCTTCAATATTGTTTCTTCCCAGATACATTGAGCCCATATTTCATCAAAAGGAGAATTATATTTTATTAAGTGGACATTAGTTTCAAGTGGAAAAGAATTTAGTATACAAGTGGTCATCTATGAATCATAGATACCTATCCAAGCCCTTTTAAGAGGTCCCTTAATTGTGAGATATTCATAAGATATGTGGCCATATATTCATTCTTAGATATCCTTGTTTTATATAGTTTATTCCTCAAGGATATTTTCTAACCCAAGGTACTTATAGAGTACAATTTCACCAACTTATCATTGATTTCTTTAGATGTACTCAAATCAGCAAAAAATGGAATGGGATGATCCTTTACATATTCAATAAGAATCCTTTGTGACCTCACTTCTACATTCTTGTACCTTGTTGATTATTGATTCTTCTCTTTTTCTGGTACAATAACTTCACCAAGAACATATTCCATGACTTCATTTTCTATGAAAACCAAATCAATCCTTTTCTTCCATGAAATAAATTTTGACGATCCATGGAGCTTATTACTTTCCTTGCAAAACAAGGTCATTTTATTTGTATATTGAGACATGAAAGACAATATTGTACTTACTTGTCAGAAAAGTGTCCTTCTTGATGACACCTTCAACCATCTTGATGCTTTCAATATATTTCAACAGACTTCAAATACTTTCCTTCAATAACAGAGAGTCTTCAAGAGAGAGAAAGAAAAATGTTTTTTCTTAAGATGAAGAGGCCTTCAATGAGATCTTGATATATTAATCTTACTTCTAGGTTAAAAAGTCTTCTTCCTTTAAGTCTTTTCTTGTGTACTTTCGCAAATGATGCCCTTAAATGGATGTCTTCCGCTTATGAGAACACTGATCATCTTCAAGATGCCCTTTTCTCACCTTAGATTTGAAACCATGTTGGAAAATCAATTAGGGAAATAATTAAAACAATTATCCTATCCTTAATAACTACTTGTAAACTTACGTTAGCTTCTTATTATAATTTATTAGATTCTTTTCATCAAACAATTATCAAGAACATAAACCATGAATATCATTAAAGACAATGGAAACAAAATATAGGCTCCACGCTGGGTCAAAACCCCTTATAAGGAGAAAACCCTTAAATAATTTCTACTCTTCTTATATAATCATATCAAATGAGAAATCCAACACCTAAAGACCAAGATCAAGACCTCCTACAAGCATTAAGTCAAAAATTCTTTCAAACCTTTCCAACAAGTCAAAGTCTCCACAAGTCAAAAATGTTCAAACCCTTCCAAAATTGGTCAAAATTCAGATTTCAACCCCTACAAAAAACTTTCAACCTCCTACAATAGGCTTATAACTTTCGGCCTCCCCGTAACTCAGAAATTTCACATGTTTGAGGTTTTCTAGGGAAGATTCTCTCTTTTTTTACTTTGCTTTTCTTCTCCCTTTTGTTTAGACTTCTTCTCTTGACATTTTCACTAATTTTAGCTCTTTTTTGCACAAGAGATCAAACATTTTTTTTGGATGATATTAAAATGAGTCAAAGTTCCTTCTATATTTACCCTTTTCAAGAGGTCAAATAGGCCTCTCCTAGGCCACTTTTCCCTAGCAGTGTTGAATTGGTTTTGGAGGTAAATTTGAATTTATAGGCTCAAAAATAATTTTTATTTCTTGTTATATATTTCCCAAATGGGTCGAATACATATTAAAAAGTATCTTTTGACTCGATAAACCATAGAATCATGAAGAGCATGCTTGACCTAGATGAAAAATCAATTTGAGCATGAAATCCACACTTAAAATAATAATCAATTTTCTTCTTTTTAAAAATATATACAATGTCATAAGTACAAAGGTAATTAGGAAGACTGAAACTAGTTACATTCTCCAGCACCTCATGGGATGTTCCAAG
Organism: Pinus albicaulis; assembly: GCA_034641835.2. Taxonomy (NCBI): domain Eukaryota; kingdom Viridiplantae; phylum Streptophyta; class Pinopsida; order Pinales; family Pinaceae; genus Pinus; species Pinus albicaulis. The sequence continues at coordinate 586,421,570 of CM076572.1, forward strand.
GGACCCAAAACATTTTGTAAGAAAAAAATCATAGAACCTTGACCATGGCCGACGAGCTTGTTCATAATAACCTTGATCCAACATAAGAAATATTTGCAAGGTTGGAAGCATGGGTCACCAACATAAGTCACAATATGGACTTCCTTATGGAACTCTAAAAATAATATTGGAATAAAATAATATGGAGGTTCCAATGTATAGATCATACTAGAGAGAAAATGTAGGGATCATGAAGACCGAAAAAATTAGTCAAGGAAAGAACCCAAAAAAGAGCATTTGAGTTCAAGTGCCATTACTCATTCCTAGTCCCTAATCAAGATGGAAGAAAGTTCAATATAATGTTATACAAAGGTGATATTGATGCCTTAAATTTGAATAATTTTTCACAACAATTATAATATATTTTAGAATTCACCACATAGATGAGGAATAAAAAATATCATTTACTAGATTTAATTTAGAGGGCCATACCATAACCTAGTGGAAAATCCATACATAGAAAATTAGGTTGGAGGGTGATCCACCAATATCTAAGTGAGAGGACTTCAAAACTCTCATATAGTACCAATTCTACCCGATTAGGTATGTATAGGACCAATGGATTCGATGGTACAACTTCAGGCGAAGGTAAGGGCAGAGTGTATGTGAGTACACAACTAAATTTAGAGAATATGTACAAAACGTTTGATATCTCTCCCAATTTCCTAGATTTACTCATCAAGTATATAGTGGGTATACATAGCCATATATGAAAGTAGGTGATGTTGTTCTCCAATAACAATAGATGAGGCTTGCTTAGAGGCATAGTACCTAGAAAACATAGGCAAAAAGAAATGGTAGTCAAGTGGTTCAAAATAAAAGGAGCACTTGGAAGCTTTGAAGGAAGGGAAGAAATGGTGGAAAGGGGTAAAGGATAAGAAGATAGTAGCCACTACATATTAGTGCTAGGATCCTAGTAATTACTGTAACCACTACAACATTGATTGTCACACTAAGGAGGAGTGTTTGAAATTACATCCAAAGTTGAAATCAAAGAACAATAAGAAGGATGAGAAGAAAAATAATATTCCTAGCATAGAGTTAATAAATTAGGTTGAAATTAGCTCTCACATTGAAAATAAGATTTTCAAAACATCAGTACAAAAGGAGGTGAATCTGAGTAGCCTTCATCACCATCACAAGAAGAAGATGACCAAAAATTTTCATATTAACATCCAATCCAAGAAGACCTATATCGATGCCCTGTTTGAATCAAGTTAAAGATCTGGTCAAAAAACTTGGATTTGATATTCATCATCATCCTAGCCCATATCCACTGGGATGAGTAAATAAGGATGAAGAAATAAAGGTTAAAAGGTAGTGTAAAACAAAACTTTCTATCGGTGCTTATTATACTGATGAAGTAGAATTGGATGTAGTACCACTTAATGCATGTGGATTCATGTTTATGATTTTCTACATGCATATGCTAAACACAATATTCATATAGACAACCAACTAGTATCACCTCATAAAATATGGGAAATAATTCATCATCAACATGCACAAAGGCAAGTCTAATATTTCGCTATTAAATTCCAACCAGACCAAGAAATTGATTAGTTCTATCAAGAAATATGTTTTATTTTTCTTGAGAGAAAATCAATCTAGTAAAGAGTGAATAATAGAAAAGGAATCCCTGGAGGGGTGTCATAAAGAATGGAAACAACAACTATAAGGGTTTCTAGATGTATATAGGGGAGTTTTCCAGGAGCTTAAAGGGATACCACCCAAGAGGGAAGTGGAGCAAGAAATCTGATTTTTTTCAAACTCTCCTATTGAAAATATTGTTTTCATTGATGCCAAATATAGGGGGAGAATATAGAGATCTAAGATAAAGTTTGCAAGATGGATATTGTTGGAAGTATTGATTTTGGGATTTTGATTCCTAGTTTGGATACCTTATATTTGAAGCCATTTTTACTCTATATTCATATATAAAATGGGAGCATAAGATAACTTTAATAACTTATTCTGATACCTTTCCAACAATATATAAAAATCTTATAACACCATAGGAATGAGGAGATATGAAACATTTTCCAGGCCAGTCCAACCCAATAAGAAAGTATATGTCAACCCAATTAGTTTTACAAGTTATGCCCATAAGTGAACGTAGAAACACGATAAATAAAGAATATATGAGTGAATTTAAAGATCATCCAAGTAAGAAAATATTTGAGGAATGCAATAGAAGTTTGGGAATACTCTTGGGGTGTTAAAGGTGGAGCAAAAATGTGATTTGTGGAATAAAAAATTTGTCTTTTCATTTTTGCTGTACTTTTTTTATGGAATGTTTCGGACCATGAAACTCAGGAGAGATTTAAGTGATATATTTTTGTACCTAGAATAGGAATTTCATACTTTGGTTTGGTTTAAGTTTAGAGATATTCTTTCACTAATTCAAGGTTCTTGAATTCTCCTAAAATTTACTTCAAATAGGTCAAGTTTGAATTTTTGCTATAGTTTTTTTTTTGTTATGTTTCATACCATGAAACATCGAGGAGATAGATGTGACATCTTCATCTGCCTACAGTAGAAATTTCAAAAAAAAAAATTGTTTGCTTCAATTTTGGATATATTCTCTTAGAAAATTATGGTTATTGAATGTTCCTAAAATATATTTCAAATATGCCAGGTTAGAATTTTTGTTATAACTTTTCTTCTGAGTTTTTTTAGAATGTGAAATATTAAGGAGATAGGTGTGATATCTATAGGTACTTGTATAAATATTTCATACTTTGGTTCCATATAATTTCATAGATATGCCTTGTAGAAATTAGGGTTTCTGAATAGCCTTGAAATCATATTAAAATAGGTCATTTTTACACTTTTTATATAACTTATTTTATAAGACATTTTAGACTATGAAATATCGAGGATTGAGAGGAAAGATCTCTAGGCACTTCTAGTAAATATTTTAGAATTTGGTTAGATATAATTTCATATATATTCTATATGGAAGTTAGGGTTTCTAAATAATCACGTAATTAGGTTAAAACAATTAAGATTTCCATTTTTACTATAACTTACTTTCTAAGTTCTCTCAGACTTTGAAAATTTCAAAGATCTGAGCAGACATATAGAAGTACCTGACATAAAAATTCTAAAATAAGAATTTCAAAATTGGATACATGTAATGCTGTACAAGTTAGTTCTTGGGAAGAGGCCAAAAACAAAAAAAATTAAGAGAATCATACTTGGTTAATAAAAGACAACAATTTGACCTAGTCAAGGAAGAAGAAACAAGTAGAACTAGTGAAGCAAGAAGTAGCTAACATACTTGGTGAAGGTAGTAGCAAGTAGACCCAGTGAAGGTAGAAGAAACAATAATACCTAGTGAAGGTAGAAACAACTAACATACTTAGTGAAAGCATAAATATCAATCTAACTCAACGAAGGAGGTTGGTACCTACAAATATTTTTAACAATGATGATTGGTGTCTCCAATAGCTTGTTACCTACGAATTTTTGCAATGGGAGGGATTGGTGTCTCAAGTAGGTTGACACCTATAAATATTTGTAGTGGTGGGGATTGGTGTGTCTAGTAGGTTAGTGACTATAAATATTTTCAATAGAGGGGATTGGTGTCTTTTATAGGTTGGTGCTTGTAGATCTTGCAACAAAGGTATTGGTGTCTCCTATAGTTTTGTGCCTACAAATACAAATATTGTAGTAGAGGGGATAGGTGTTAGGTCCCTATAATACTAGTGTATCACCCTTATTATTATTGTAGTGTATCCCCCTATTATTATTTTTGTGCCCATGTATCCCCCATATTTTTATTGTTGTGCCCCATAAAATCCCACTATTTTTAGTTTTGTGCCCTTGCATTATTATTGTTATGTCGGCTCTGATTATATTGTGACCCCTCAGACTCCTATATATACCAAGGAGGTATTAGCATTTGTATCATCCAATAATTGTTAATTTATGTAATGTAACGAAGTTTCCTCCCTCTAAGAGGATAATTTTTAAGTCATTGATCTATATTTTATTCTACTCTGTGAGATGGTCGCATAAAATTTGGTATTAGAGCTTTGGATTCTAGGGTTTAGCTGATTCAAATAGTTCATCTTGGAATTTTCGTTGTAAATTTTTTTATATGAAGGTTTAGAAGTTGAAAGTGTGAATATGTGAAGTCAAAATCTTGATGAACTTCCTGTAAAAAATTTAGATATTTTTTCGCTATGTTTAATGAGATATGGTCCAAAGAAGTTAGGGTTTTTGAATGCTCCAGAACTTAGTCTCAAACAAGTGATCTTGGGAAAATCGCCATAACCTCCTCTATGAGAATTAGATCTAAATTTCCTAAAAATTGATTGAAATTAAAAAGATTGAAATTTTTCATGTATCATTTTTAGGGCCGAAGATTGAAATAGTGACGCGTGGAATTCATTACAAGTTCGATATACTGAACCAATCCATAATCAAGCCATCATGGGAGATTGGAATAACATTACCTTGAAGAATCCAATTTTGGTATTACTTGTGGCATTGGAAAGAAGACTAAGAGGGATACCACAAGAATTAATTTCAGACCCTAAACATCCAAAATTATAGATATAACAATCTCTACATTGAGTTCCTAAAAAAACAAAAAAAGGTTTGTATTTTTCTTAAAATTTACATAACTTTTGTTTTAAAAATTAGTTTGAAGTGTTTCAAGTGCAAAGTGAAGAATAGATATCATTATTTGATTCTAAAATGCCTCGAAGAAAAAAAATGGACACACCTAACAAGCAACCATAAATCTCTACTATGACATGAAGAAGAGGAAGAAATGCAACATTATATATCAAAATTACGAGACCAAGTGCAACAAATTTCGCTCTTGCGAAGAGTAACCAAAAATGAATTGGAAGTGATGATGAATGTTAAGATGGATGGTTTATAAGTAAAAATAAAAATGGACATGGAAGGTTCGAAGGATGGTTTAAATGCAGACATGGAAGCAATGATGAATGTCAAGATAGAAGGGTTGAAAAATTTGTTGCAAGAAAGGCTTCCTAATGGTGACAAGGTAATCCATGAAAATCATGATGAAGACAAAAGGAATATGAATTATGATTTTAAAGACTCCAATGTTGGGTTTAAGACCCACCACAATCCAAATATCGATATGAGGAATTTTGATGACAAGGATCAGTAACATGGATACTACATATGGAGTAATATTTTGATCTCCATGATGTGAAACACACACAAAAGGTACACATTGCATATTTATATTTAGAACCCAATCAGTCAGTATGGTATCAATGGCTTTTTTTTCGTAAACAAATTTTCACTTGGTAAATTTTTATGGAGGAAATGATAACACATTATGAGGATACAAAAAGAAACACCTTCTTTATCCAATTGATAAATCTCAAACAAAAGGGTTCAATGGAGGAGCATATTGAGGACTTCCAAAAATTGAATATCAAGGTAACTGATATTCCAAAGGAGCATAGGGTTGATGTCTTCATAAGGAATTTAAATAATAAAATCCAACATGAGGTTTCCTTTGGGAACCTAATTCATTGGAAAAGGCATTCAGGGTGGCAAGAAAAGTTGAAAGCAAAATTATGGAAACAAGGAAGTCTACCACTCACTACTATAAAGATGGAAGTGTTGTTGCTCCTATCCTTCCACAACCTACAAGGTTGACAACAAAAAAACTGTAGGAAAAAGGAGAAAAAGGGATTTTTTATAATTGTGATAGTATATACACTAAAGGTCATAAGTGTGTTGATAACAAGTTATTTTACATAGATTGTTAAGAGGAGGAAGAAAAGGAACAAGAAACATCAAAAGAGGAGGATATACACTAGGAACCAACCCCAGAGAAAGACGTGATGAATATGACCATATCTTGTAATGCATTGGCAAGACTTAACACTCATCAAAATCTCAAGATAGAAGGATATATCAAGAAGAAAAAGGTAATAGTGTTGATTGATTCAGGTAGTACCCATAATTTTATTCATTGTAAGATAGCCAAGGAATTAATTTTTTTTCCTATATCCAACACCAGAGTGTCAAGTGATGGTTGCAAATGGAGGAACTATAAATTTCTTTCGAATTTGTCATAATATCAAGCTAACCATGGGGGAATATTTATTGACTAGTCCAATTCTTTCCATTCCAATGGGTGGTGTTGATGTTGTACTAGGAATCCGATGTTTACAATCTTTGGGGATGATAGCTTTTAATTTTCCAAAACTTTTCTTGAATTTTTTTGGGAAGGAAATGAAGTTTAAGTAAGGGGTATCACATGGAAACCAAGAAATATAATAAACTCTAACGACATGAAAAAGATTCTGAAGAGAGAACAATGGGGTATAATTGGTGAGCCCTAGTATTGCGCCAAGAGTGCTGCAACTCCTGAGGGCTACTCAACTCTATTTATCAACCTAAGGTTCATACAAACTTATAGGTGATAGTGTTATTTTCACAAAATATGGGATTCTACGCATGCCACCCTAAAATAAGACAACTGATCAATAATTATCCAAGACCATTCCTCCTACTACATTAGAATGAAAACTAGCTAGTGAAGATGCAATTTAGAAGCTACCTTTAACTAAGAAAAGGAAAATTCCATTCGCTTCAACTTGCAAATTCTATTGAAAAAATTCATGAAAAGGCAAAAGAACTGCTTGCATAAAGGAAACTACATTATCTTGCAATCATCCATCTAATTATCGGATCTAATTCCAGAAAAGAAGCTAACTAATCTTGCAGAGCCTATCAAACTATAATTCAAAAATTCAAGTATCATCTAACTAGCTCATACTTGCATGCAAATCAATGTCCTACTTGTATTAAATTTGCAATGAAAGAACTAACACTATATTGTTTTTGTTGTGAAGGAAAAGGAGGCTTTGGAGTGACCTAGGAGCTTCCCTTGATCACAGAATCATAGTTGGGGGTCAATACTCTTCTAAACTAAGCCTAAATTGTAGCAACGATAAAAAATAGTGGAATAATGAGGTCCTACATGTGTGCTATAGGTGGTTTCTATAGGAGCCCTCTATTGATACCGGATGGCCTGTAATGTTATAGGATGGTTTTCGAGAAGGTTTAAGAGGTGAAAATGATGGTTTAAGGGTGTGGAAAGGAAAATGGAAGTTGAGTAAAATGAGTAAAGGGTGGAAAACGCCCTTAGCCAAGCTCAAATCCTCTTGAAGGTATGTTTTTCACTAGGAGGGATGCTCTCGGTTTTCCTAGGAGAATGATATCATGAAATAGAATTTTTAGGACAAAATTTGGAGTTTGTAAGAGGAAGTGAGGGAGTCCAAGATGGAGGTGGTGAAGGTGCCCTTGTCTGCATATCCGAACAACCCTTCAATCATCAAAAGCATACATCTATTTATCATTGACAAAATGAAACAAATAGTAGTGGAAAATATGAGTTGAATTTAAATTCTATCTAACTTATGCCAAAACCTTAATCTAATTAACAAACCATATCCTAAGCTACAACAAGACTATGCAAAAAAGATAACTAACACAAATACTTTTCTGAGAAATCATAAACATGATTCTTTTGGGTTGTGGTTGTGAATCCTTCCATTCATGCTCCCATAATAGAGGTGAATTAGAGGCTCCAACCACAGTTTTTGATGGATTATTTCCCACTGAAATGCAAGAAACTAATGAATACTTGAAACTAAAAGAAATAAAAATACAAAAGAAGAACCTAATCCATTGGGTTGGGCCAAAACACAAGAGCCTCAACCCTATAGAACTAACTCAGTGAAAACTCAATAAGAAACTTCTCATTATCATAAAAAAAAGTTCTAATACATCAGATAACAGTCACAATAAAAATGCCAAGTTCTTGAGCTCAATAGCTACCTAGCTGAAAATAAAACTCGAATCCTAATGATATCTTCTTATTTTTTTTTTTATACAAGCGGGTAGCTACTAGAAACTCCATAGAAAATAGGAATGTTTGTCTCCAATTCGAGGATGGTGGATCTTGTTTCTCATTACTTCACTTACACTCATAGTGGCTTCGTTGTTAATGACCTTTTGTTAATGAGAGAGAGAGAGAGAGAGAGAGAGAGAGAGTTGTGTTATTGGGCTGATTGAGGGAGTTAAGAAGATGGAAAATCTCCTATATTCTCTCCTTTTTGTCTACTTCGAGCCCCTGCATGGAAGATATCTCAAAAATGCTCCATTTCCTGAAATTAAACCACATTAGGCTACATGATATGACAAATACCTTTTACCCTTCTCACTAAGCATAATATAGCTAAAAATGTAAATAAATGTGAGAATGAGAAAGTTTAATAAAATGGGGGGTGAAATCATTACCATTATAATATACCTATTGATGAGCCTCATCATCACCCCCCTACTAAAATTGTTTTTCATCCTTTGAACAACTTAGTCATCCATGTGCACTTCTCTCATGACCTTGGTGGCCTCCTTGACATCCCAATGGACCTCGGATGGAATGGCCTAGTGGGTAAAATCTCACATTCTTCTATGCCTCGATCCACTCATTTTTCTCTTCTGCCAGGTCTTTTCCTTCCCGTAGGCCTAATAATAAAGGTGGACTTAGTTTTAGTCTTATCCATTGAATCCTCATTCTCTGCATTGCTCTCTTGTAGAATCACGTTTTCTCCAAGGCATTCTTCAACCTCTTAGGAGAGTGGTATTCTCTATGTTGCAAGTTGAGTGGTAAAGCATGCCATCTCCTCTGGGAAGTGTGTAGACAATATTCTCCCAACAACCTAAAGGTGTCTTAAAAATGAAGAATGCCCTACTCCTATGTTTCAATGTACTTTGGTGCCAAAAAAACATCATTGGAGATGAGGCTATGATTTCTAATGACAACTTTGAGGCTCATTAGCTCAGCTCTGATGTATAAGGGTTCCTTCTCCTCTTTTTCCATTACTCTTCACCTCCTCGGGGCTTATCTCTTCATGTGCTCGACAAGATTCCAAATCCACCAATTGCATGTCCCCTAGTCTTGAATTTGGATCCCAGTGGTTCATATCTGTCAGTATGAAATATGAAATTATGCATGTAAAATTCAACCATTTTTTCTCTATCCTCTATGCTAGCATGTTTCAAAAATCAAGAAATTGTTCCTATTTTTAAAAAGGTGGAGAACCGTGCTATGCTAGAGTTTTGATTTGATATTATAGCCATTTCTCTTTGAGAAAGAGAGAATAAGATTTGGAAGTTTTTCTACATTTCAGTGCCTCCATACAGAGACTTTCTATTATCCTCCTGTATTCTACAGTTTCACTAGGTGACTATGGATTTTCTACAGTCTACTGAAGATATCATTTCTTGACTATCAGTTATCTTTAGAAATCTCACTGCCTTCATTATCTTCATGAAACCTTTTTCACTATCTCTCAGTATGCCTTCTCAAAATCACTTTGCTGCTCTTAAAAACTCATTTTGGGCTTGATCCTCTCATTTTCATCCTTCTTTCCTACCTAAAAACATCATTTCCTCATTTTCCCCACTATCCTCTCCAAAAACCACACCAGACCCCCTTTCCTTCATCATTATTCCTCATTTGCACTAAAAAATTGTGAAAAGTCTCGTTTTACATTGTTTCTAATAAAAAATTAGACCATTTTAGGACCCTTTATTTTATATTAAAACTCTATTTTATTGATATAAAACCTGACTCCTTTTATTTTATAAGACCCTAACCTCTGGTTTATATTTAAAACTGTGTTTTAAATTAATTTTACCCCGCCGCTTTGTAAAATATTTAAGCCCCCCACTTTAATGTTTTTAAACCCTTGCTATTTATTAAAAACCGCATATAAACCTTCCCCCTCCTATTATAAATTAGGCACCTTCACTTGTTTTATTAACCCCTGGGCCCGCTTTTCATTTAACCTCGCGCTCTAATAAAACCCCACCACCTATCTGCTCGAGACCCACCTTTTGACCTCACCGCCGCTCTTTTTCACCCGACCACCTTCAATCTACATCCCCCACGATCCAACGGCCCCGATCCAATATCGCACAGATTCCAGCGCGGGGGTTAAACAACCTATAACCCTGTGAAATGGGCGGTATTCGCCCATGTACCCTCTGCCACACGTCAGTTGCCGAGTCGAATCGCATCTGTCTGCCCGAAACCATTTACCACCCCTCACTCTGTGCGAAAACCACCTCCCTCGCTCGCGAAAACCACTGATCCTCCTCCCACAAAATCAATATCGCCTCCTCCATTCAAAAGCTCCAAGGCCTTGTGGCTTCGTAATAAAGCTCCAATCCACCACCGCCACCTTTGTGAACACCCCTAACACCCAAAAACCCCAAATAAATGCAGAAAAGCCCCCCGACGCAGGTTTTAAAGTAACAATTTATTGTATTATGCAGGTTTCACGGTGGAAAAACATAGATGGAATTATAAATGTCCCAAAATTATTCAAATAAGCATTATGGGTGACGATCCAGAGAAATTATTTTATTAGAAGGGACGGAATCATAATACCAAGTAGAACACCAATGAATCATGATCATTGGTGGCCATTAACATGCACAGAACCAAAAGATTGCTCCACTGCACAACAAAATGCAGACATAGGCACAATGAAGAGAACAAAACAGTCAAAGGACTCTGACAGTGAAGATCAACAGATTAAAAGTTAAATCCAAGGATTAGATAGATTAATCAAAGATTGGAAGACAGATAGGTAGAGATAAACCAGACAATAAAGACAAATCAAGTTTAAAGGCCTGAACAGAGTTTAAAGGATAAAACAAAGATAGATCAACACAAAGGCAGATTCAAATGACTCAACCAAAGACATTTACTTCTTCAGAAACACATTTGGACACCTATAACATGTTTTCTTTCAATAAAAACATCAACAGTTATTACAAACAGTCATAGACATTTCTCATCTACCCAGCAGTTATTGTAAAAGTTATTGAGAAAGCCTTAAAGTCAAATATTTCCAAAAGTTAGCTCAGAAGTTAAGTTAGGAGTTATTATTACTATGAATCGCTCTCAGATATTTTTCCTTGGGCCTTGCATGGTCTCAAAGGAAAAAATTCATTAACTCTATAATAAATAACAGCTGAAACCCTAGCTTAGGATCACCTCCTCATTTTGCAGATAAATATTGCATGTATCATTCATTTTTAGTGTGGGTTGGTTGATTAGTTGGTTGATTGTTGTTGCTGAGCTAGTTTGAGGACTGCTAGGCTGGATTTGAGAAGCTCTTAGTTGCAGAGATCTATTGTATTGGAGTAATGTAACTGTTTTGAACATCAGTAATACAATTACGTTCATAGGATTCTTGAGCTATGTTAATGGAGAAGTTTTCCTTCTTTGTCATTGTTTTCCTTCTGTTTTCCATTATGTCCATTATTTCTCTGATAAAAGAATATAAATTTTAGAGTAGGATATGTTGTCTTGGCACCCTATTTCTATCTGCATTCTTTATCGTAATGTTTTCCTCTACAAGGTCTGATTATTCTCTTAATCGCTCTCTATTTCCACCTAGCTTGTTGTCTTGGAAATGATTTAATAGAGTCAAGCCAAAGAATTCTATGGTATGCCATGTCCTTTGGTGTAGCTTGAAATATTTTTTTTAGGGCCTTTCTTTGAAGTTTACTTAGTATATTCCATCCAAATAAGTCTATGGTATGTCATGTCCTTTGGTTTTTCTTGAAATATTGCTTTGAAGGTATTTAGAGTGTTTGATTAAAGAAGAAAATTATATCTTGCTATTTAGTTGCACTCATTGTTATCTTAAATGTTTTCTTTGTCTTAAAGTAATCCTAGGATTGCTGGATTGTTGTCTTAAAGGTTTTCTTATTAAATTCTGGCCAAAGAAGTCTATGGTATGCCCTGTCCTTTGGTTTGCCTCAAACAGTTACCTAAAAGGCTTTTCTTGTCAAAGTAGAGTTAAAAGATTCTTGACTGACTTTTAGTTTTGCTACCTTCATAGCTTATTGCTATTTCATATCACATCTAATCTAAGAGATCCACTTGATATAGTTAGCTTGCCCTATGGAAACCCTTGTAGAGTTGATGAAAAATTAAATCCTTTTATGACTCCATAGCCCAATGCAATAATATTTCTCATGGTCTATCTACTCAGCTGAAACACTCCCTCAATTAATCACACCATTGATCTATCAACCTATCAAGCAATCAATAAAAACAAACAAGTCCTTAGAACTTCATAACTAGCCTAACATCATAAAAAAAAGCACAAAGACATATCATCTATAAACAATTACATAGAGAGATCCATTTCTGAGTCCAGGAAGGCTAGGTCCTAGGATTCCAAAGTGGTTCTGATGTGATTCCCTGCAGAGTTTGTTCTTGCCAATATTGCAAATCATGGGGAGCTAACACTTTTCATGGTGGAAATTTGGGCTTCGTTCTCTTGCAACTTCTCTATCAACCTCACATTCTCTACCTATAGTTGTTCTTTCACCATAGACTCCCTGAGTCTAAAAAAAAAACTAATTCCTTCCCCATCTCCTTGAATTTTTCCTCCATCAATCCCAAAAATTCCACATTCTTTGATCAACAAGTTTGCAACCACCTGTGGGTCCTTCCCCTTTCTATTTCTAGCTCATAAAGAAGTTGGATTATGAAATTTTCAGGGATGATTCTCCCTCCTTCAATAAATTTATAGTAGGACTCCAAGCTAGTTTGTAAACTAGATAAGGGAGTCCTTATCTAATGTTTTTTGGGAGGATGCTTCCTCTTGTAGCTCACCTTCCCTTTTTCCTATTGTGGGACACCTTTCCCCTCTTATGGCACCTTCTTCCCCTCTGATTGAAATTTTTTTCCCTCTTATAGCATGACACCCTTCCCCTCTTGTAGCACACTCTTTTCTTATTTTTGGAGGGTTGTTGGTGTCTTGGGTTTCTTGAAGGAGGTTGATCTAGTGGTAGGCCTCCTCACATATGATATAGGAGTATTTTTTTTGGGCTTTGGAGAGGTGACCTCTTCAATTTTTCCTTCAGCTAGTCCTACCTCTTATTTCTTGCTTGGGGAATCCTCAATTTTCATGGGGACCTTTGTGGGAGTTTGTGGCTTCCCTTGCTTGATCATAGTGCTCTTCCTGGTCTTTAAATATAGAGGAGCTTGCCTTGATCTCCTTATTTTAGTTTTAAATGTAGCTCTTAAGGTAGATAACGTTGCAACTACCTTATTTTCAGTGTTCCCTGGAGACAGACTTGTTTGATGTGGGGATATATATGTTTCTTTGGGCTCAGTAGTCCTTTTAGGACTCATTATCTGATTTTCTTGTTTTTATCTTTCTTCCTTTTCATACTTTATTCCTTCTACCCGTTATCAAAAAATCAGGCTTGATGGGCTGCTCATCAAGTAAACATTGTGTAATTGTTTCAGACCAATATTTTGGCTGAGGCTTAGCCTCCTCAACCTAAGAGGGCTCTCTCAATGGTTTATGATTTTTCATAAATAAGTAGATGGCTAACTCTATATAAGGAAAAAGCAGATAAATGGTATAACTAGTTGCAAATCACATTAGAAAGTATTCATTGGGCTATGGAGTCATAATAACTTCAACAAAACCAAAACATTCTACCTAGCATGGAAGTCAAGGCATTCAGAGTTCAAGTCAAGGAACAAAACATGTAGAACTGTGAAACACACAGTCAGTTTATCTATGAAGGAAGTCAGAGCACCATTGATGAATTCTGAATATCATAAATAAACACCAATGCAATGGAATATTGAAAAGGATTCCAGAAAATAAACAAAATTCAAGAACTCTTCATGAATCTTGAGTTGTCTAAGTAGAAACTTTGTATTAATCTGTAAACAGTCACATACAAAACACAATATTTTTGATAATAAAATGTCCAACCCTTAGCATTTCGAATTCTTGATCTTTTATAGATACTTTACATCATAGGATAACCTTATCCTTAACTAGATACCTCGAAATCCTACTATTTGACACCTTTTCTAAACATAAACAAGGTCTTTATTACAAAATGATAGTTGCAAACCTAATGAGTAGTCTTATTTCAAATAGGACTAAAAATATTTAAATTTACACTTAACAACCTTATCTAAATTAAATTACATAAAATGAAACTTGTATTTTCATGAAGTCAAATTCTGAATATGAGCTCCAACCTGTTGTGACCATAAAGCTAATGATGTTGTTCTCCTAAAACCTAGGAAACTGCCTCCCTGTTTTTTAGGCCTTTGATTCCTTTGACTCCTTGGGACATTCTGACCATTTATGAAACATGATTTCGATGCCATTTGTTGTCAATAACTAAAAACATATGTCTTCAATCACTTCGATGTGCCAGTTGTGCAACATTGACTTCGAATTATCCAAAAAGATTGAAAATAGACCTGCGCTACGAAAGTAGCACAGTTTCATAGCGCGGTGTTTTAGCCCATTTCTTTTAATATTTTGATCTTTTCCCTTCAAGGTGGCTTTCATCTGTACTTGACATATTTCTTCTAGAAATTTCAGGGCAAAACTCTCAAAACTTCCCCTCAAAATTGATAAGGAAAAGGGTGAAAAGGCTGCTACAGCAGTTTCGTAGTGCTTTTCACCCTTTTTGCACTACAGGTGCTACGAAATTGTTGTGCAAGCAGTTTTTTCTAGATTTTCAAAAAAATTTAAAACAAAAAGGTATCATAGCTTCAGAAAATCATTATCCTCATCAAAACCATCAAAAATTTGAACTAAAAAAATAATCTTCACTAAATTTGATCCTTTTTTTCCATTTAGACTTTGTTTTGAATTTTTCATTTTTTACCTCTACTTTTTAGTTCATCTTGGGACTGTTTTAATTGTAGCTCCAAATATGTCACTTGGATTCTTAGCTTCCTCTTGCTTGCTCTCAAATGAGTGTTGATCACTCTAACAAACCTTGACTCTTTAATAGCTGGAACTATCCTTGTATAGAACTATTGGGCACTGCTTGGGATCTCCGACCTAGCAACTGTTTGACCTTCCCAAACAGCCTTCAACCTCTTGAATTCTGTCTTTTCAATGTTGTGTTGTCTTTCCCTCTTTCTCATCATTTCCATTTCTTGATTTTCTACTTTCAACCTTTCTTCCAACAGCTGACACTCTGACACGTGTTCTTTTCCCTTCTCTACCTTGTTGATTGCATGGTCTACCATAGGAGATGAGAGATCAATCACCTTTTCAGGGGCCTTAGCTAATTCAATAGTTACTTGGGTATATTTACTAATTTCTTTGAGTTTATTTTCATGTCTGGTTAGAGGTTTCCTAGCTTGGAAAACAAAAGTTGCATTCTCACCTTCAAAATCCAATTTCTTTGCTGATTTGATTTTTTTTTTTGTTTCAGATCATTCACTTCAATAAAATCTTCCTGCACAATGGGTGATTCTTCTATGTCTATTGCATGCATTATATCATCCAAGTTGCCTTTCATCTTTGGACTATCCTTTGCCATTGAAACAGTTTCTTTTCCCTTTGATGCTGATACTTGACTTCTTGTCTTTCTCTGGCTCTCTTGCTTACTGGCCACTTGTTCTTGTTTTGTTTCTTTGACATTTTCTACTTTTTTTTTCCAGGTGATGGGGTTTTTGCAAAAAGAACTGATGATTTCTCACTTCTTTCTTTAACCCGTTTCCTGGGTTTCAAATTTACAAACCTCTTAGCTTTGGAAATCACTGGCTGACTGGATTCTGCTATTGGTGTTGAAGGATTTCCTTTGATCTTAGGGTTTTTAGCTGGAGTCAGGGCTTCCATTTCAAATCCACTCATAAATAAAAAGGAAGAAAAATCTCTATTTATTTTCTATAGCTCATTTAAAACCAGTAACTTAATCAAACCATGATGAAACGGGGATGTTTCACAACCATCAGGTTTAGCTTAGACTTTGTCAGCCATTTTGGAAAGGCTTTTATGAAAGAAGAATGGTAAACCTAATGATATCATTCATGTGAAATGAAACAATAGCTTAAAATGATAAGTGTATACTTCATGGTACCTGCCTTCACATGTGAAATATCTTTGGATGTTGAATAGCAGCTTTGCATAGTTATCCTTGATACAGCTCCTAGGTATTGCACTGTTCAACTCCATGTCTACAAATCTAGGTTTCATAAACTCCTTGCATGGCTCCATGTCAAACCTGAAACCTTTAAACCAATATTGTTGTCCCCTTGGTATCTTTGTCACAACAGTTATGATCTCAGGTGTCGCTGGCATATTTATCATTCCAACTTTAGTGGTGGTTCCACTGAAATGTAGAGCAAACTCTTTGGACACTCGAGTGTGGCAATCTTGAAGATTTTCACATAATTTTAGATAGCCAACCTTGCTAAAAGCCTCCATCACCATTTGATATTCCATAACAATGTTATCATTCTCAGGTTCATATCTAAGACAATGTCCTCCTCTGTGGATCTTCTTTTATTCTGCCATGCTTCATGTAGAAAACCCTGTTTGTTTCTCTAAAATATGTAAATCAACCTCTCTTGACCAGATCAACAGCCTCGCTTGATTTGATGAATCAACCTTGCTTGATTTGATGAAAATTGTCTTTGGATAGAACAACCATAAAATTATCCTTATTTTTTCAGAGCTTGGACATCATATGTGAAGGTGAATGAAACAGGAATGACTCAATTAGACAAAAGAAATTCGAATTAGGGATGTCACTTCATGACCAAATGATGTTTGATTGATACCCTATCATGAAAATGATGAATGTAGGACAATTGGGTACTACGAATCTGTTAATTAACTTACTCGCCATACTCCTATCATGTCATTCCCCAATTGAAACTGACAAATCCCGGCTTATTTGACATGATAGCTACGAAACCGCGCTTTTGTAGCGCCCGCAGTGTAAATTTTGCAATTTGCGCTATGAAAGTAGCAACAATTTCATAGCGCAAAACTCATTTTTTAAACTGTCGAGGGCTACGAAACTGTGGATTTGTAGCTAATTTCAGGAAATCAAACTAAAACCTACTTAGATGACATATACATGAAAAATGTGAACCTTTTAACTATGGAATGGACCTAAATACCTCTTTTGAATTTGGATTGTGAACACTAAACCTCCAAAATTATGACATGCCCTTAACTATTCTCAAATGACCTTGAAAGCTATTTAGATCATGATCAAAACAGAGTTGACATGCCATGTTTTAAAAAAAAAAATAGTGATAACACTACCTCTGACTCTATTTCTTCTTCCTATGTTTTCAACTTTGCTTCTTCTGTTGTCTTTTCTTCTTCTTCCTCCCCCATTCTCGTATTTTCCTCCTCTTTTTTGTTTTCCTCTCTACCACCAATGCTAGAGGAAGGTGTCTCTCCAGGAGTAATGTTTTAGGTCCCTAAGAAGGTTTCTCTATCCATGTATATGAAATTGGACCATAATACAGGGATTGTAAAATTTCTCAAGGCATCAACCACTATTGGTTTCATAAGGCCATGGTGGGCTAGGTGTTGGTGTTTCCCCTCTCTTAATTTTTGAATCATTTCCCTGATGGAATGCAGGAGGAAGTATGGTACACTAAGTCTTTGAGAAAGAGGCAATTCTACCTTAAATATGAGTTCATGAAGCAACCTAAAGTAGTAGGCATATACCACACTCATTTTTCCCTCACAAGACATGTATTTTAGATTATGGTAAGCCACCTCATCCCATGGATAAAGTATAATTTCTCTCCTAACTCCATTCTTGTCCTCAATAGGCTTTTCTATGGTAATGAAGAAGTTATTTTTAGCAGTGAAATTAGTGGATTTGTCCTCTCTTCTCCACTTTATCCCTAAAGGAAGAGTGGTTACTCTTATAATTATTTCAAGGCTTAAATATATAGCCAACCCCATCATAACAGTGGTGGCATTGTCCTCTATTTGTGAATTCAAAGCCATGGAAAACTCAAGGGCAAGATCATCATCATACCCCTTCAGTAACTCAAAGAAGCCTATCCACTAGTGTCTTCTAAAAATGTCTACCACATGAGTTTGTAGGTAACTTCTCTTGGTATTTGAGGGCTCTCTTATGTTAAATCTTCCCCCCATATTTTCTTTATGTCCTTAATTAAGTGAGGGAGAGATGATTCTTTTATGGCTTCAGTGTCTAGTTTAATGGAAGTAATGAGTCAAAAAATCATTATCACTCCAATTTCCTATGTGTCAACCATTATACTTTTCAAATGGACCTTTTAATTTCACAATTACACTACCATTTTCTATAGAAATTTTAATAGAATTTGCCTGAAATTTTTATGGATGGACGAGGAGGTGGTGAAACTTACATCTTGTCAAGTAATATGAGATGAAGATGGAAATTTGGGAATCAATTAGAACCTTTATAGCTCTTTCCCACCCTCTTAATATTCCTGTATCATTTTCTCAACCTTCCTATAATAATTACAGTGCTTCCTATAGCTCCCTCCTATTGCTATTGTAGAGCAGGGTTAAAAAATCCTTGGTGGCACCAAATCTTGTCCCTTTCTCTAATTATTTTTGAAATGAGAATATATGTAAAATAATTCGAGCCCGAGTACATAATATGTCATTTTTGTGTGTGGGCTTGGAGCGTTGTGATGACATGTAAACCATATGAGGTTTCCTCTTTTGGACCATTGTCCCCACTCGGAGGAATCATTCTTCCTTCCCTCGTAATCACAACCCACTATTTATGATCCAAAGTCAGTTGATGTGACACCTCCACGTTGCATGATTTCTTAAAATCACTTTTATTTTACTAGCCAAGGGTGGCCAAGTTAACTAGCCACCTCTATCTTATTAAAACATCTCCCCTCGACATTCATACATTTTATTTATTTCACATAGGGAGAGGGTAGGATTCTTCCATACCTGAGCCTTCCTCATGTTCGATTTTTTGCAGGGACTTGCATGTTGGAGTTGGACCATATCAAGGGAGTTTGACTAATTGGATTATTTCCCTGTGTATCTCTTCATTTTTCTTCGTGATGCTTGACTGTGGTGGTTGTTGTGTGTGTGAAGGTAATTTGTTGATGTCCAAGCTATTGCTACAGGTGGAAATTCTTCCTGGGAGTGTTATTACTTCTTCAGAGTTGTTTTATAAGGTTACATTATCCCCTCTGATGAAAAATAAAAAAAATATAGTGCTCTTTGTGGTAACTATACAAGCTGTTATAGGAGGAGGTTTACTTCTTTTAGCAATCCTTCCCTTTCACCTTTGGCTCTTCAATCTGCATGGGGGTGATGAGAGAAAGTGTAACAAGACCTAAGGAAAATAATAAGATCATGAGGGAGAAATGTAAACTTGTATAAATGAAGATGAGGACCTCTGTGTTTTTTTATAACTTTTTTAAACAGTTAGTACAGAGTGGAGGGTTTGAGTGAATGTTTTTGTGAAGTGATATGGACGAGTGATGGATGTATGGTGTACAAGAATGAGAGAAAATTCTTCATCACTTTCAAGTTCATAAGGTTATTATTGGGTTTTCCTTGCCCTTGGATCTCCCTCCTGTAGCTTTTCAGAACCCTCATGTAGCACTAGAGGACCTTCCTGTAGCACTACAGGACCTTCACATAGAAACATAGAGAGGGGATGAAAATTGAATTTTAGGCTAATAGGATGGTGGATAAAGGTGATCACATGAGTGGGGATAATGGATAGGAGGTGAATGTATGGAGTAATAGAGGAAACTTTGAAAATTTTTGGGCATGTAGCCATAATCTGCCACTGTGCATAAGCCTACAAAATAAGAGAAAGGTCAATAGCCATGGTATCATCTTGTGTTTTTTTTTTTTTTTTTTAGACAAGTAGGCAACCTCTGAGGAGGTTTTCAAGCCCTAGGTGCCTCAGAGGAGGTTTTCACCTAGGGATATTTATTATTTTTCTTCCTCTTTTTTTTTACTCCAGGACTACCTCAGAGAGGTTTTCAACCTTGGAGTTTGCCTTAGATTACTCATAGAGGTTTTCATCCATGCCTTTTTATTTTTATTTTTATTTTTATTTTTATTTTTATTTTTTTCTTCCTAGGAGGGTTGTGAAATTGAATCCATGAAACTCCCAATCACAATGACTTCTATGTTGATTGTACTGATGAATTATGCCTTAGACATAGGTCTCTTGTATAACTTTAGCCTATAACCATTGACAAGCAAGGGGATCCCTTCCTCATCAATGGTTCTGATCTAGACATCTCCATTGTCATGAAATTTTTATACCATGTATGGGCTTAACCATCTTGTCATTGATTTCTCTTTAAAATATTTGAACCTAGAATCATATAACAAGGCCCAATGCCCTTATTGAAAAATATTTTCCTTGATGTGCTTATCATGCCATACCTTCCTCTGCAATTTTATAACTTCAGTGTGTAGGAGGGCCTTCATTCTAAACTCATCTAAACCATTCAGTTGGAGCAAACTGTCTTGTCGTGCTCTTGTGATATCTAAGTCTAATTGTGCTTCCATTCTCAAGGTGTTATACTCAAACTCAATAGACAACATAGCTTTCTTCCCATAAACTAAATCATATGGAGTGAATCCATTGGTTTTATTCCAAGTGGTGTTATAGGCCCAAGTTGCCTCCACTAATACGTCTACCCAATCTCTACTACTATTTCTAACAACCTTGGTGAGGATTCTCTCCAATTCCCTATCAGCGACATCTACTTGCCCATTTTCTTGAGGGTGATAAATAGTATATGTTTATGCTTGATATTGTGTTGCCTCAAAATATTCTCAATCAAATGTGATGTGAATTGATCTCCTTGATCAATGACTATCTTCCCTGGATACCCAAATTTGTAGAAAATTTTCTCCCTTAAAAACTCAAACACTTTCTACTCTGTTAGTTTTGTTGGAATTGCAAACCTCTCTTATAGGAGGGCACTCAGTATTTTTAAAAACTTACCATAGGGTTAAGAGGGATTTTTTTTGGGATGGATTTAAATCTAATATTCATAATTTTGTGGAAGAATAATTGGTTTTCCAACAAAATAAAGTCAAGATAAATAAGACCCAAGGTCTTTTACAACCATTATCCATTCCAAGTCAACGTTGGGAGGAGGTCCTAATGGATTTTATCACGAGTCTACCCAAGTCCAAATGAAAGAGTATCATCATGGTAGTAGTTGATATACTTACCAAGTATGTGCACTTTTTTGCACTATCTCATCCTTTCAAAGTCAGTATAGTCACTACTTCATTCATGGAGACAATTCATAAGCTACATGGAAACCCATAGATTATTGTAAGTGATAAAGATCCCATTTTTTACTAGAAATTTTTGGACAAAATTAGTTTCTTAACTCGATACTCAATTGTATCATAACTCATCTTATCATCCTCAATCTAATGGGAAAACCGAGATAGTGAATAAATTTTTTTAAGGATAGTTGCATTTCTTTGTATTTGATAAACAAACATAATGCGTTAAGTGGTTACCCCTGACATAATGTTGGTATAACACTTCCTTCTATCCCACAACAAAAATAAACCCATTTATGGTGCTTTATGGATAACATCCATCGTCCATCACATTGTCTCTAAGATAAATATATAAGGTTCAAGCAATGGAATATCACTTCAAGCATCAACAATAGGTTTTCAAACTCTTCAAGGATAACCTAAATTTGGTACAAAATTGAATGAAACAACAAGAAGACCAACATCGTAGTGAAAGAAGTTTTGACGTGGGAAATTGGGTATTTTTATGGCAACAACCATACAAACAAATATCCCTCAAGAAAGTTAACAATGATACTAAACTATCACCCAAATACTATGGCCCTTATACATTTTTGCAAAATATTAGTACTATGAAATACAAATTGGAGCTTCCGGCATCTTTGTGAGTACACCTAAATTTCCATGTTTCATGCATAAACAAGGGTATAGCTAACTAACTCCCAAATAAAACTATATTTCCATAACTTGATGAGGAAGGAAAAATCATATTGAATCCAAAAGCAATTACTAAAACAAGAACATAGTAGCTATGAAATTAATCAATTTAAGAATATCTTATTAAGTGGAAGAAATCACCTGTTGAAGATTCCACATGGGAAGATGAGTATTTTTGATCTAGACTTATACAGGAATGCAACAGAATAGATATTTAAAAATAAACACATATATGTAGCAGAAATGAAGCTTAATTTCATTAATATCAAAGAACTGAAATATGCTTACATATAGAATGGAAATAAACTAGCTCGAGTGATGGTAGCTTATCTCTGAGAAGAGATGTGGTGAATACATGCCTCAAGGCCTATTTATTATTGAGAAACAATGGAAAACCATAACAATCCAAAAACCTAATCCTAGGAGATGACTCACCAAAATTGTGGGCCTCGTTGGGGTAAATTAGTACATCAACTTCTCGGGGTCATAACTTTGGCATATGATATTCGTTTGACATGAAAGATACCTTGTTAGAAATACCTATGTAAGGATGAAAAATTTTAATTTACATACACTTTCCCATTTTCCAAAAAAACATCATTTAGAGCCTCAAAACGACTTCGGAAGATCAGGATCCAAAAACTTCTCAAATAGTAAATTGTGCTACAATTAAGGAAAATGAAAAACTAAAAGAAACAATGGAGAGGGTCAAAGTGGAATAGGCAGGTGTCCACCAATATCCACCTGTTTGATCCCCCCCCCCCCCCCACCTTGGAATAAATGGTCCCCATTTCATTGATTTCCTCCATGAGATGGGGAAACTTCTGCTGAACTTGGTCCTTGGTGAGCCACTTGCCTTGGGGCAGGATTTGGTCATCTGTGACAACCCGATACAGTTGTATCTACTGCTGATGACTGTTCTTGATCTACGTGTCCATGATACGATCATTTATGGAATGTTCCATGCATTCTTGATTTAGCTCCATTGGTGTGATTCGTTCTGCAATTTCTAATGTGTCCAATAATGGTGGAAATATGGTCAAAGGCAGTCCACATTGAACATTGGGTGCAGGCCAAGGAATGGGGGAATGATAAGCTAAAAACAATTGTCTCTCATAGATTTGGTGATGGTATAAGGCCCATATCAGAGTGGTCTAAGCTTCTGATGGGCTATGGTAAGGAATTCTTTCTAAAAATGCAACCAAACCTTGTCGCCCACCTGAAACTTGGGTGGCACCCGATGTTGATCATGTTGCTGCTTGTACTTGACATTTGACTTCTCCAAGATGTCATGAAACTAGTAGCAGATGTGTTGGATATGTTCAATAAATAGATTTTCTTTATCAGCCTCGAACAGTACATGGGTGGAATTTTTCTGTGTAGTCGCATGAGGCATGGCAACATCAATCAAACACAATGATTGAAATCCTAGACCCAATTGAAAGGGACTGTGACCAGTTGAGAAATGGAGAGCTATTTTATAACTCTGTTGCACATAGGGAAGCCTCTCGTCTGAGGTTTGTGGATGCTTGGAGTTGTACATGCAGAGTATGTGCACTATCTCCTGTTGATGACCTCTATCGGACCATGAGTTTGGGGATGGAATGCAGTCAAATTATTAAGCTTGGTGTCCAATAGTGTCCAAAGTCTTGACCAAAATGTGCTCAGGAACCTGCTATCTCGAACTGATATAATGGTCTGCGGGATCCCAAAATGTACCCACACTCTTTCAAAGAAGAGTTTGATAGTGTCCTCTATGATACTCTTCTCACAGGCCATCAATATAGCCATCTTAAAAAAAAATTCCACGACCAAAAATACATAGTCATTACCATGCTTGGTGGTGTTATGCGGAATTATGAATTATGGATAAATCATTCTTCCCTAGATAGGCGCTTATTTAGAAAACAAATTCAAGACTTTGTGACTACTTTTCCTAACTGTAAATAGACACACAAAACAGATCAAACAACTTACTTGGAGTCCAAGTGCTTCCTATTCTCCTTCTGCCGCTCTTGATGTAGCTTCAAATCCAAGCTAGATGTTCGAAATATTTCCTTCAAAGATGAACACTAAACAAAAAAAGACAACAATAATACAAATGTCTATTCAATTTATTTAGTTAAATCAATGAAACATAAACCATATGCATCAAATAAGAATTCGTAATATGTAAAACATGAGCTTATACAGATACATATGTGGGAAAGTAAGCAGCAATATTTATTAATGGATAGAAGGGGAGGTTACAACCCAATGATTTATTTGAAGTGACCATCTCCAACAGCATCCCAGCCTCATCACAATGTAGATCTCTCCAGCAGCATGTTACACAAGTCAACTCCTCAATTGAAATTCCACCAGCATTTGTCTACTCAAA
This sequence comes from Pinus albicaulis, assembly GCA_034641835.2. Lineage (NCBI taxonomy): Eukaryota > Viridiplantae > Streptophyta > Pinopsida > Pinales > Pinaceae > Pinus > Pinus albicaulis. The sequence goes on from CM076572.1 coordinate 586,445,819, forward strand.
TTCTTCCTTATCAAACACTAAGATCTGTGCTCAATTTATAGAGGAGCTGAAGGTAGTTTTATAATCAATGACTTTCTAGTAATAGGCAAGACATGTTCCCAATATTGTAGAGGTCAAATGGACACATGGATTTTAATTTTGACACATGTGAACTCTTCTAGAAGGCACTGGCCAAGTGGAGATTCCGGAACAAATTTCATTCCCAATGTGACCAACGCACCTATGAGTGTCGGGAAGTGCTTTGCAGAGCAGCCTTGAATGGGGCTACCTGCATATGCAATGCACTTAGTCCCTTTAGAGGCAGCGTTGGTGGGCTCTCACATGATATATCATAAACTTCAAATCTTGGAAACCTTTTTAGATGAAAGTCATGGATGATTTGTCTTGTTCTTTGTCTTAGGGCATGTAGCAACTGAAATGATAGGGGATGATAGAGCCTATTAATTGGTCTTGGAGATGATGTCCAGTTAACCAGGACATTGGCAATGATGCCTAAATTGACCTATAACAAATTCCCCCCTAAAACATGAAGTTAGAATAATAATAACAATATTTTGATTGAGATGCTTTACACTGTGATGGGCTGGAGATGAAGTGGAGTGGTGACATGCATAAATATTACAATACATTACATCATGATATATCCTATTGATCATAATTTCTGAGGGCAGGCATTCCCATGTTCAACACATAAACAATCTAATAACATGTACATAATTCAGAAAGTCGTCTACATTGGAATGTTTCCCAATATAGACATGCCTACAGATATAGGCCCATGTTCGGATGACGATCTGTATGTAAGGTCACCGTACAGATGATGTATACAACAATCCTGAAATCACAGCCCAGATGGCTGAAACTAGATCCGGGGTCTTCTTATCTCGTTCACTCGATCATTCGGGTACAAGTCTAGCCATGTGAATATATGATTTGTGGTCAAGCATGGAAAGACATTGTTTGATTACCAGCCAATGATGTGAGTTGTTAACAAACACAAGAGAACAACCATTGATGTAAATGGCCCTCAAGGTACTGTAGTACATTTCGTAAGGCGTGAATAGATGATTTGATGTCAAACGCCAAACAAAATATTTTGGTCAAAAGTCCCGAAGCGAGGATCTTGTCGATGTTGTAACAAGCCTCATGATACTAGAAAATAATGTTTCTAAGTGAACTTCCTGGATAATGATTTGTCGTCGAAAGGAAGCCACCTTATTGCGAAACAGGAGTTACTGATTTCAGAGACAAAAGGTATGACTTGATATAGCAATTTTTAGGGATGACGATCATGAGAATGAAGGTTTATGAGTATTGTAGAAGGATGAGTATTCACTGGATGACTTATCTTGAACATATCGGCGACACTGAGATGAGTTGGTAGCATTGACCCAAAACCGAATTGAAGGTATGATGAACCATAGGTATGAATGAACCATCAAGAAGATTACCGAACCCAAACATTCATGGTGATGGAGTGAAGTGTCATGTTCAAGAGCGACCTACTACCGTAAAAATTTCTGTTCACTTTCCCAAATTTTCCCCGGTCATTTGTCGACTAGTACCTCTTTATTTTTTAACAAGCTTGAGAAGGATAACATTTGCTTGATCTATAATTCAACTCTTTGGGTGAATAATGTATCGCTATTTAATAATTTAACAGGTCTAGCGATGAATGAAACTTGATTCTTGCCATGATTGACAAGACCGTCGCTATTTTATGTTTTAATGAGCTTAATGACAGTGACAACCTGGTCCTTTTTCATATTTAGAGAGTTTGAAAAAGAGGACGAAAGAAAACTCCATAAGTAGTTTTTTGTAAAGTTGTCACTCAGATCCAAAAAAGTGTAAAATAATATCTGAGAGAACCTCTTTATTCATGTTTGACCAAGGTATTCCTTTTTCGTAAATAATTTTTCTCATTCCGGAAAAGGGTTAAACTTATATTGAGCAGATATCAATTCATTTACTTTTACGAGCTTGAAAAGACAAATGCTTAGCAATCTTTTCACATTATCGGAGTCTGAAAAGAGCTGAAAGAAGACTCCAGAGGTTCCTTTTTCGTTGTTATCAAAGCTCGAAAAAGAGATAAAAGTACGCTTCAAATCCTTTTTAGTTTTTAACAAACCTCGAAAATTAAGGAGAAAAAGTATGCTTTTTGGTCAAATCATTCTTAAAATAAATCTGCACGACTAAATTGTTCATCAGTTGTAAGACCTGTTCAGAACAACATCAAATCGATTAAAAATACATATTTCATGATAATAAAAAAACATAATAAAACCATAGTCATAGAAATAAATTCGATTTGCAAATAATTAAATGACTATTAAAAAGTGTTTTACTATTCATTTTTACCATTCCATAGTTAAGTTTTGCATTTTGGAGCTTTGAACCTAATTTTGCCCCCGAACTTCAGCTGTTGATTGCAATCATTTCTGTGGACAGATTTCATTTCCGTTTGATCCAGGTTAGTGATATGAACCTCCTCTTTCCTTCAGTAATCATTTCATTTCCAATTTCTGCAATTTTTTAGGGTTTTGGGGTCCCTAGGGTAAATTTTTCCCAAAAAGAGGGCAACGCACCCTTGGATGTTGAAACCTACATTGCATAGCAACTAAATTGAAGGTTACTTTCATACACAACACACTGTCTCTTGTTAGAGCCTGCGTTGGGTGCAATCTGTATTTTTGGTTTTTGCATTATGCCCAAAATTTGCCCAATTTTTTGCATTGAATGGAATCTAATGGTTCTTATGGTTGTATTTCAGGTTTCCATCTGATTAAAATGACGATTACATGGAGGGAAATGGAACATGAGGAAAAGGATATGATTTCCCTAAATGATCCAGGTACAGTAAGAGCCCTAAGAGATTGTGGACTACTAAAGTACTTTAGGTTTTCAGGGATGAGGCAACAAATATAACTCTTGGAGTTCTTAGTTCGAGCATGGGATCTAGCTATCAAGGCATTTCATATTAAGAACCAAGTGGTTCCCATAACAGTCAAGGATGTATACTTTCTTACAGGTTTGTTGAGAAGAGGCTTGCCTATTTCACTCTCAGAGTCTATTCTTGGAGGAAAGACAGTGAGAGATTATGTTTTGCAACATTGTTATCCAGGGGCAGAGCCAAGAAAATATGGAAAGATAAACATCCGGGATGTTAGATATTTTCCTTTGAGAACTATCATTTTCACGATCGCAAAACTTGCCGGGACCGTTACACTACATATAGTGAATAGATCGTATATGCAGTATGCGCTAGAGTGTATGGAACCAACAGTCTTCAATTGGTTTGAAGCTATACTTTCTAAGATAAAAGAACAACTGAACAAATCAAAGGGAGGAAGGAAGAAGAACTTCAGTTATGGTTCAATCCTCATATCCTTCACCTTAGAACAGATCACAATGATGCAGCCACAACATGTGACACTGGATGTGTCTAATCGTAGAGATCCACAGATGCAGAGATGGGTATAACTCATGAGTAGGCACGCAGGCTAATTGACTTTTGTGTTCTCGACTGCATTCTTCACCTGGTTCCGATGACAAATTGTAACCATCGATGAGTATGTATACACCAGCATTGATTTCCGAGGAGATCCATATTTAGCATTACCAGAAGGGGCTCAGTTGGGTGCAATGGGTAAGAATATTTTGACCATGTTTTTTATTTTCCTAAGGTTTATACAATTTTTTTTGTATTTTTGATGTTTTCCCAAGATTAAACCGTATGTTTGATGTAATACAGATGTTGGGCGTGTTCAACCAGTATAGGAACCAAAGTTTAAAGCAGATGTGACAGCAGATAGGGCTGTTGGGAGAGCAGTCCTTCGGGATTTTGGATTTCCGGATCGAAGAGTTACCCATGTGACTGTAGCGACACACTATTGGGGTTCCTAACCACTGGATGCGGTTACTGTGTACGATAGCTAGATCTATTGAATGTTACCATGAGAACCACTAGTTTACTTTTAACATTTTGCATACATTTTGATGTAGATGACCAATGTGTCTTGAGCACAAATTTTTGTAAAAACCTATAAATATATATCTATATTATTTCCGTGTTTTCCTATGTTTATTATGCAATCATATTCAATGATGTGAATGTTTTCTTTACATATTTTGCAAATTTCTGTCTAAAACTTGATTAGCTAAAGAATTAGTCAAAGTGTTCAAATTTCTAGAAATGTGTTGATATTGAATAAAATAAAAGTGTCTTTCCAAAAGTCGAACTCTTAGGAAAAATATATGCAATTTTGGATTTCTAACAGTATAAACACTAGTAAGTTGTAATACCACAAGTTGTGAGTCTAACCTTATGATGATACGGTTAATACCAAATGAAATGGCATTAGAGAGAAGTTCGATCAACATGCTATAATCAGCGATATTGTTCGTCGATATAACAATACAAATCCCTTGAGAGCTCACTAACTCGTCGTTCGGAGCAAAAATGGCCCACGCTGCAGAGGATAGATTCTACTTACTACGACTAGCACCATCAGCATATCCAACAAATGGTTCCGAAGATTCAGTCATCTATGATGAAATGTAAAGCAGATTACTAACATCAAGAAAACTGTAAAAACAAACTAAGATAGTGAATGAAAATCAACAGCATATGTATACAATATAATATAAAAAATTACTACGCTCATGATTAAGCATAGTAAAGTTTCAGATAAAACCCATTTCTAGGTTGCACCAACAGAATTCCATCGTAATCAACCAACTCATAGGCACCCTTAGCAAGAACTCTTTTAACAATATAGGGGCCATGCCATAATGGCTCAAATTTTCATGTACCTATTACATCAGCTTCTTGATTGTAAAGAAGGACCAAGTCGCCTCTAATAAAATGCGAGGTTGGACATTTTTGTTGTATTACGCCTTTATACGTCTCTTATGTGCTTCATTGGACAATTGGGCTTTACGACGCGTTTCATCAAGATGGATGAGGTTAAGGAGACACGCTTCTTCTTCTGAGGTGTCAAGTAAAAAGTCGATTGCAATTTTTAACGACGGTATTTCACATTGGATTGGTAAGGTAGCTTCCAGAACATACACCAATTGAAAAGGAGTAAATCCAGTCACATTTATCACTGAGGTTCGATACACCCATAAGGCCGAGTACAAGATCAAATGCCAGTTTCTTTTACGAACTCCTATCATTCGTTGAAGCATACTTTTAAGAATCTTTTTGATAGCCTCAACTTGTCCATTTGATTGTGGATAATAAGGAGTAGAATTATCATGTGACAATCCTAACTTGGCAGTCAATTCAGTCATCATATGGTTGCAAAAATGCTTCCCATGATCTGTAACTATAGCCTGTGGTACTCCAAACCGTGCAATAAAATGATTAAAGAAAAACAATGCATATGTGTGTCCTGTGTTATTGAATGTAGGCATCGCTTCGGTCCATTTGGTAAAGTAGTCGACTGCGACAATAATATAGCCATGCCCCTGAGATGAACGAGGGTTACAGGTCATGAAGTCAATACCCCATTTTTAAAATGGTCCTACAAAGGCAACAGGATGCATTGGTGTCGGCGGTTTGCAAATTTTACGATAAAAGATCTAGCACGCATGACAAATTCTGATCACGAGGATGCAGTCTTGAAAAATTGTAGGCCAAAAGTAACTGGCACGGAGTATCTTCTGCACGGTAGCGTATCCAGATAAATTTCCACCACAAGCCCCAGCATGACAATCATTTAAAACCTTTTCGGCCTCCTCATGAGTGAGGCACCTCCTTAAAATGGTATCGACACCACGACGATAAAGTGTATCGCCGATGATCAGATAATCTTTGGCTTGGTATCGAATACGTCGTTATTTAGAGCGAGAGGTACCAGGTCGAAAAGTTTGAGTTTGGAGATAAATAATGAAATTTCCATACCAAGGATCAGGAATTGATGGTTCCGACATAGTTGCAGTACTATCAGAGGGAAGGTCACAGAGAAGCTTAGCCAAAACTAAAGACTTCTTTGACTTGGACTTGATGAATTCCAAATAAAATTCCTACAAAATGACAATCCATTTTGAATATTTCCCCCCTAGCAATTGACATGATAAGATATAAGTCATGGGGTTGCAATCCGAAATGACAGTGGTCTTTCGGAGTAGGATATAATGGCGAAATATTTGGACATCTTGAACATCTGCCAAGGCAATATTTTCTACGTATGAATACTTAAATTCCATATCATTGAGATTATGACTCAAATAATAGATCAGATGTTCAATTCCATCTTCTACTTGGAACAAAACCATAGAAATGGTTGTTTCAGCCGCAACGATATATAGGAAATAATCATTTTGATAATTATGGGGGTACATTAATGACGCTCGGACAAGAGTATCCTTGACAGCATCAAAAGAAGCTTGTGCAACTTGGTCCCAATGGAAGGGAACCCCCTTTTTCAATAGTCAAGTAAATCCTTTAGCCATTTCGGCGTAGTTTGGAATGAACCTTCTTAGGAAGTTAGCCTTTCCTTGAAGTTTCTATATCTGAAGTAAATTTGATGGTGCAGGAAATTAAAGAATGGCCTGAACCTTCAATGGGTTGATTCGAATTCCTTCTTTTGATACTACGAATCCAAGAAAATGACCAGAACCAACAAAAAACACACATTTATGTGGATTGAGGCATATTTTGTAGTGTCAGCAGCATAAAAAGATGGCTCTCAAGTGCATCGGGTGATCAGTCCGATTTCATGAATGCGCTGGTAAATCATCTAGATAAGGTTGAACAGTGTGCTTCATGTCATTGAAATCATAGTCCATTGCTCTCTGAAAAGTTTCCCCAGTGTTCCTTAAACCAAACGGTAGTTTCCTATAAGCGAATGTGCCCCAGGGACAGATGAACGATGTCTTATGTTGATCCTCTGGGCAGATATTGATTTTATTGTAACTGGAAAATCCATCCATAAATGAAAATATTTTGCATCCAGAACAATCGTCAATAATTTGGTCGATAAAGAGAGTAGGATAGTTGTCTTTTGGACAAGCAAGATTGACATCCTGATAATCGACGCACACTCTAATAGTTCCTTGCTTTTTCATGACAGGAACGATGTTGGAAACCCACTCAATCAGCGAAACAAGGTAAATGAAACCAGCATGCAAAATTTTTCCAACTTCTTTTTTTTTGGCAGCGAATTTCTTTGGATGAACAGGATGAAGACGTTGACACCCCGGTTTGATATCAGGATACATATTAATAGTGTGTTCAACAATACTAGTATCTATGCCTGGCATTTCCTCGTAAGACCAAGAAAATACATCATGGAATTCACGAAATAGAGAGAGATATGTTTCGAGTTCTAATGGAGAACAAGATACACCAACATGAATATTTTCTACAACTCCAAGCTTGGTCAAAATATCGATAGAAACTGTTTCTTCAATATTTGAGAGATTTCACTCGGAATTGATTGCATTAATAGGTAAATAATTTCAAAAGAAAATTTTGATTGATGGGTGATATAGTTCACTAAGATAGTTTTCTTCGTAATCAGTAAGATGGGAACAATGATGATAATCTTCCCATGATTCTCCTTTTGACATCATAGCTTCCAAAATATTCTCATCTGTCAAGAACATTGAGGAAAAAGCATCAGAAGGAGTACCAAAATCTAAGGAACGATCAACCCAAACACTCAGCGACGCTGATTTCGGATTCACTGCCCAAGCCAAATAGATTGATTGCTATGCCAACTCAATAGAGCTGGGCAGCAGAAACTCATCCAACATAACAATTTCAGAATCACCTGTACTCTTCCTTAGGCTAGATGGAGTGGAAGAGATCATGTATCAGGTCTCTATACTTGCAATTTCTGTCGATGTCATGGGGGCAGTAATGCAAAAGTTTCCATGAGAGTGGAATCCTTTAAGAGACCTACACCAATGTTCTGAAGTTCTAGTTGGGGTGCGTGAATGAATGGAATGCTTCCAGTTACCTGTGAAGCAGAGGCAAAGAAGGATAGTTGATTAATGACTGTGATATTACCTTTATATGGAAAAGAAATCATTTTGAAATATGTAGAAACAATTGCGGTCATTGCATATACCCATGGCCTTCCAAGTAAAATATTATAGTCAAGGGGTCCGTCAAAAACCTCGACATCAACATTCATTGTTTTTCCCCCTAGTTCAACATGCAGGTTATTAATAATACCATAAGGCTTATATGTACATCCATCAAAAGCCTTCAATGTCGTTGATGATTGTGATAAGCGCGGTGAGCCAAGTGACTTCCAACAATTTAGAGACATAATGCAAGTAGATGCTCCCTTATCAATAATAGTGTGATGAACAAGGGGATTGAGAACATTTACTTGTATGGAGAATGCCGATTCTACTGGTAGTTGTGGCACATAGCCCGTATGATTAAAGATGACAAGATTAGAATTAGTCATATCAATTCCGCCAATATCCGACAATAAAGCCTGTTTTTGGGAGGGACAATTTTGTAATACCTCAAGAGCAGACATAGCTGAAGGGGATTAAGCCAAATCTTCAACTATATTATAATTTTATGCAGCTCTTGCTCGAGGATTATATGTCGATTTGTGAATTACTCCCTTTGGTGGCTTGATTGTCAATTCAGGAATAGAAGTAGGCGGAACTGATTCTGTAGATGGATTCGTAGTAGAGGTAATAGGTTGATCAGTGGCCTGACTACCATAATATTTGTTACGCATTGACACCAAAATATCTGTTAAAGGTTTTGTGATGGATAACATAAGTACTTGCGAACTAGAAGCTGGATCCATAGCAACCATGTTTGTGTCCAGATTTGGAAATGGGTCTGTCAACACAGTTGACGCATGGGAAGTATTGATTTTTTTTTAGACTTCAGCACGGTGAGGAAAATCCCTAACAAAGTGTTCCTCATTACAGATTATTCATGGATAACAAGGTTTCCTAGGTCCAAACGATTGATCAAATGATTTTTCCTGCGGATTAGAAGTCTGCTTTTTCTTATATTTCCCCTTTTTCTTGCTTCCGGGTTACTTGTCACTTTTTCCTTTGTCAAACGACACAAAATTAATTTTGGAAGAAGGTGCAGGATCAAATGCATTAGTATGATGTGTGCTTGTAGTACCAATCAAGATGTCTCTAGCATGAGAGTCCTTTAATTGAGGAGGAACAATAAAATTAGATCTCGAAGCATTAGGAATTTTTTCATAGAGCGTGCCAAACTGAGTATAAATCAAGTCTAAATATTGTGCATGAGCAATTACTTGCTCTTCTATGATGACGCCACCCTTAGCCACATCCTCAGTTATATATGGTAACAGGGACTTAATGAACCATTCAGTAAGGACCTGATCCAGAAAAAATGTCTTAATCATTCTATGACGACGACGCCACTCATGAATATGATCAGAAATGTGAGTAGCATTAGTCTGTTTAAAATTATTCAAGAGTTTTGTTCCAGTTTCATATCGTATGGGTAACTTGAAGTGAGTCAAAAAGGAACTAGCTAGGGCAGTGAAATTATCAAAAGAAGCTCTAGGTAACTCAATGTACCATTTTGTAGCTGGACCTGTGAGCGTACACTGGAAAAGACGTAGTCGAACAAAACCATCATTCAGGGAGTTTGATGAACACCATAAATGATAAGTCATGACATGAGTCGACAGATCTTCTCCAGGGTTTCCATTGAACTTAGGAATATCCGAGCGTAATTTTGTGAGGTATCACCGGCCACAAAGGAGCATAGTTAATTGGATCATTAGTTAGCCGATTTAAATTTGGTAACCGTAAAGTTGCAACAAAAGGAAACTATCTATTAAGGTCAGGTTGAGCATAGCCAGGGTAAGATGGAATTTCTTGAGCAACAAGCCTTTCAACACCAGCATAAGGAATATGTTGTTGGTAACCCAGATAGGGTTTTTTTGTAAATGCTTGAGGATTCTGTTTACCAAAACCTGGATATGATACTTGTTGAAATGAAGTTTGAGGCATTTGCGCCTGAGGCTACCAAGGATTCTATCCACCAATGTTATAACGCAAATTAGGTTAACTTGGATTCGATTGATAATTATAACCAGGTTGTGGCTATGACATCCCATAAAATGGTAAACCAGTTGTGAATAAATGATTCTGGATACAGGTTGTTGTAAATTAACCGAAGGATTTAGAGTTTTTGGACCCAATATTTGAGGGTATTGAGTTGAAGGACCCGCTTGATAAGGTTGTTGTACAACATTTTGATTATATAACAGGGTTAAAGATGTATTAACAAGTGGAAATGATGTGGATGTAACAGGTTGAACTGGTTGATACGAGTGTACAAACGTTTGTGGTTGGATAGGTAGAGTGGGTTTCCATTGACAAACATTCATTTCGACATTAGGTTGACCAAAATGTAACAGAGTACTGTCATATTGGGTGACCAAATGTTACCCCCCAACAGGAGGAGGATAATAAGAGAGAAAATATTTCTCTCCAAATGCTGGGAGTCTAGTTGAGATGGTACTTAAAGGAATAGACCCAGAAGGACCGGCTTGATATTTCCCTGATGATGTGTAAAAAGAATCAAGTCATTTAGCACTCACTATAGAATTACCAGTTAGAATACCAGATGATGACATTGGTAAAGTCCATGGTAGTGAAGATGCACCAGAGAAAATTCTAGATAGATATTTATAACTTGATCGGACCATAGGGCCACCATGAAAATATGACTGGTGAAGTTGTAAACATCAACGGGGTAACGAGGGCAGGTGCTGACATAATTGGAACAGATGGCCCAATCGAAGATGTTGGTTCAAGCATGGTTACTTGACCAAATGTATACCCTTTTGAATCAATGGGAGTTTGAATAGGAACAGGATCAAAAAAATCAGATGGTAACGATTGAGGAAAAGACTAGTATAGGTAAAGGTCCTCCCCAAAATGGGTTGGAGTTAAAGGTGTCTCGTCTTGTGAGATTTCTTCAATCACAATTAAACCAGGTGGAAGTATTTCACTGTCAGGCCCAAAGTATATTTTAGGTGGTTGATTGTGTGATATAGGAGACTCAATGGATACAGAAATTTGTGGGATGACCAAGGTAGGAACAACTTCTGGTTGTTTGACTTCAAGATTCAGATGTTCTAGAAAATAAGAAACAGGATCTAGATCAATTTATAGTTGAACAACGTCGGGTCCAAGAGGTCTAGTCTCACTAATTGGATGGATCGTGACCACGGGTAGTTGTGAAGACTCTGTTTCGACAATAGTAGACGAATTGGGATGTGTAGAAACAACTTGAGCTAACTCTAGTTTACGGGAAGATGATGTTTCACCAGAGGTATGAATTGTACTTGATTCGGAAGACCATGATCGCCTTCGCCTACTAGAAGTAACTTCTGGTGGTAAATATGGTTTTAATGCTAATCTAAGTGAATGAAAGGGGAAAGGATTTTGTTCTTCCACGATTACTGATTTATTTTAACCAAAAACAAATTAAAAAAATAAAAGGGTAATGCTAGGCAAAAGGGTTTACCAAGAAACTGTGAACTGCAGAATACCTCCTGGCAAACCAAGAAGTACGGGCAGGTAATCTCCCCAAATGTTGTGTTCGGTGTTTCACAATTTACAAGGCAGCCGACTCGATTCGCTATGGATGGATAGCACCTAAAATTTGTCCGTATTAGCGATGTTTAATGTGAAACTGCACAGTGAGAGCACCCCTTTATACTTTTCATATTGTAACACTGCTCGATATACCCGAAAGTACGTGGACGACCTAGGACATACTTACATACGTGGAGTGAGGTATCACACTCAGAATGTATCGCAGACAAGTTGACGACAGCTGCTATGTTTTACGACTCCAGAACACGTCTCTAGCCTAGACCTTCTAAATGTTATCGTTATGGTTCCAATGCTTTGTTAGGTAAATTGAGATAAATTTTAAGTTGATCTTGTTTATCAATTCGCCTTTGAAAGGTTCACCATGATGATGTATTGGAAATTCCTAAAATGCAAAATAAGAATGATAAGCAATCTTTCACTTTTAGTTTTTCAATGAAAATCCTAGCTACTCGAGGGAAAGAGCAATCAATCTGAGAGCAAACAAATCAAAGAGCGCAAACTAAAAGGCAGCTTTCTTAATTGTTCCTTTAGAAAATCACACAATCCACTACATGCAAATGCAGGTTTTTCTTTTCAGTTCCTTTAATGTTATAAATGCGGAAAAGAAACTAAGTGCACTAAATCAACAAAAACAAATGCCTTTTACTTTTGAGAAATGAGGAATATAAAAAACAATTTCTCTTTTGAAGGAAAAATGAGGAATTAAACAAAAATTTCTCCTATCAGGAAATGAAGTATTTATGAAAATTTCCTTTTAAAAATAAAATGGATCTAATGTGACAATGAAAATACTTTGAAATTAATTCGTCAATGAGAAAGAAAAATGTTTTAAACAAACATTGAACAAACTATTCTTTCAAAGGAGGAAGAGGTAGATAAGTTCACTAGTCAATATGAGGCTTAGGCTTTTCAAAACATAGAAGAGAAAAAACGGAAACAAAATTCAATGACAAATTCAATGGAATTTGGATGGTTTCAGGAGGCAACGCAGTCTCTAAAGAGAGACAGTGCTTTGCAACGCAGGCCTGAAAGTGAGACAATGTTATGCAAAGCACAGTGTCCTGTCCAATAGTGCGTTGGGCACAGTGTAAAATGAAAAACACAGTTGTTTAACACACTTCTAATGCAAATTTGGATTTAAAAAAACCTAATCTTTCTGAGTAAAAGCTACTAGGTGAATCAACAGAGAACATCAAAGGCAAATACACCTAGGATGATGTTTTCGATCCCCAGTGGAGTCGCCAATTTGTTATGCAGAATTATGTATTACAGATAAATAATTCTTCCCTAGACAGGTGCTTATCTAGAACAACAGATTAAAGAATTTTCAACTACTTTTCATAACTGTAAATAGACACACAAAACATATCAAAGAACTTACTTGGTGTCCAAGCGCTTCCTATTCTCCTTCTGTCGCTCTTGTTGTAGCTTCAAATCCAAGCTAGATGTCCGAAAATATTTCTTGCAAATATGAACACTAAAAAACAAAATATAGCAATAATACAGATGTTTATTCAAGTTATTTGTTTAAATCAATGAAACATAAACCATATGCATCAAATAAGAATTCATAATATGGAAAACATGAGCTTATACATATACATATGTGAGAAAGTAAGCAGGAATATTTATTAATGGATAGAAGGGGAGGTTACAACCCAGTGATTGATTTGAAGTGACCATCTCCAGCAGCATCCCAACCTCATCACAATGCAGATCTCTCCAGCAGCATGTTACACAAATCAACTCCTCAATTGAAATTCCACCAGCATTTCTCTACTCAAATTCTTCCTTATCAAACGCTAAGATCTGTGCTTAATTTATAGAGGACCTGAAGGTAGTTTTACAATTAATGACTTTCCAATAATAGGCAAGACATGTTCCCAATATTGTAGAGGTCAAATGGACACATGGATTTGAAGTTTGACACATGTGAACTCTTCTATAAGGCACTGGCCAAGTGGAGATTCCGGAACAATGAGAATTTCGTTCCCAATGTGACCAACGCACCTATGAGTGTCGGGAAGTGCATTGCAGATCGGCCTCGAATGGGGCTACCTGCATATGCAACACACTTAGTCCCTTTATACGCAGCGTTGGTTAGCTCTCACATGATATATTATAAACTTCAAATCTTGGAAACATTTGCAGATGAAATTCATGGATGATTTGTCTTGTTCTTTGTCTTAAGGCATGTAGCAACTAAAATGATAGGGGATGATAGATCCTATTCATTGGTCCTAGAGATGATGTCCAGTTAACCATGTCATTGGGAATGATGCCCAAATTGACCTATAATAGGTAGAATGAATTCCATACATATAGTCGATGGAGATGGATTCCCAAGGCTGGCTAGGAGTAGGAAGAGGAGTGTACAAGCCTTACTTCTTTATGGTTAGCTTGGAAATGGGGCAACCAATGTAGGATATGATATATTTCTGAACATCATGTTGGATTTTCGGCCAATAAAAGTAATTTTGTAGTACGACCACATTTTTCTCCACACCAAAGTTTCTTGCGACCTGATTGTAGTGCGCCTCCAAAATCAGCTTGGAACGCTCGCTTGAAGGAACAAAAAGGTGTCCTAGGTAGCCTAATAATGTGTCCTAGAGGTGGAAATCAGGAAATGTCTTGCCATATACTACCATCTGGTATGTGGAGGTGAACTCTAGATCATTTTTTTATAGTTGCAGCCATCCATAGGTCTCGTAGCCACAAGAGTTGAGAACAGTAGTCTGTGCTGCAACTGGGGGTCGACTGAGGCAACCTGCAACATGATTTGTGTTGTGTTTTTTGTATTTGATGTTAAAGTGTAATTTTTGTAGATATGTATACCACTTTTTATTGCGATCGTTCTGCAACTTTCCTTGTGTCTGTACAAAATGGAGAGGTTGGTTATCGGTATCGATGATTGTCTCCTTCCCCAAAATGTAATTCTTCCATTGTCAGAAAGCTCGCACGAAGGAATACATCTCTTTATCATAGGTGGGGTACTTCTGAATTGTATTGAAAAGTGTTTCACTATGATAGACCACTGTATTCCTGTGTTGGGTAAGGACTACACCAATAGCATAGTAGGAGGAATCTGTCTCAATTTCAAATAGTTTTTGTAGGTCTGATAATGTGAGTACCAGTGTAGAGCAGAGGTGGCACTTCAACTCAATGAACTCCTCCTGTTGGGACTAATACCAGGAAAAATTTATGTTCACTCTACCCTTGGTAATCTGACTCAAAGGCCAAGTGATATGGGAGAATACCAACATGAACCTCTGATAAAAATTTGCACGAACCAAAAATTTGTGAAGCTCTATTAGAGTGGTCAGGGATGGACAATCTTGAATGAATTGGATCTTATTCAGATCCACATGCATGCCTCTCTCATATATGATGTAACCCAGATATTGGACGTAGCTCATGCTAAAGGTGCATTTCTCCAAGTTGGCGCACATTTTTTGTTACCACATGGTTTGAAGGACCTGCCGAATGTGTTACAAGTGTTCTTCCCAACTCCTGTTGAAGATCAGGATGTTGTCCAGACAAACAAACATGAATGAGTTGTTGAAGGGTCGCAATATGTCATCCAATAGCCTCAAAAAAGTAGAAGGGTAACTGGTAAACCCGAAGGGCATAAAAAACCATTCAAAAAGTCCTTCCTTGTATTTGAAGTGGTCTTCCATATATTTGTGGCCTCTATTAGAACTTGGTGATAGCCAGACTTCATATCGATCCTGCTGAAATACTTGGCCCCCTTGAGTTGGTCCAAAATGTCATCAATTCATGGGATTGGATACCTATTCCTGACAGTGATTTTGTTTAGTTCCAAATAATCAAATGGAGAGCCTCTAGGTCTCATCCTTCTTCTATACAAGTACAATCGGGCTCCCACAAGGCGATGAACTTGGTCAGGTGTGACCTTTTTACAAGAACTCCTAGATTTACTGCTTGATCTCTTTATTTTATAGAATGGAGAAATGATATATTGTCTCATTGGGTAGAGGTGCTCCGGGAGTCATATTGATTGAATGCTTGACCTAACAGTGCAAGGGTATCCTTGTGGGAAAGGAGAACATGTCTCTGTATTCTTCCATAACCTTATCCACCTACTTCTGCTGCATGTAGGAATCCTTCCTATGGGCCATGGATGTGCCCATCATCTTCCCCTTACTTTGAAAGTGAATCAGAAAGAAAACAAATTTCTTGGTCTGGGATATGATCTTACTGCATTTATTACAAGAGATAAAAGTGATGATGGTAGGTGGGGCTACCTCTAGTATCCTGTATAACTTATTACCCAAATAAATAATAAAATTTTGAGGGCTCGACTCATACAAAACATGACGCTTCCACAAGTATGGTTGGCCTAATAATACATCACAAAATTCAATAGGAGAAACATCACAAATTACCTCATCTGTGAAGGGATTGATTTCGTAGGGAAGGTGGCACTGCTGGATGACGTGGAGTTCTCGTCCATGGTGAAGCTACCCGATGGTGTACGACTGCGGGTGTGGTGTGGTCGGTAGGCCAAAATGCTTCACAACCTCTGCTGAAATTAGGCTCTTTTGGATTCCACTGTCGAAAATGAATTGCAACGTCAAACCCTTCACCCACATATGTGAGTTAAAGAGGCTTTCCCCCTCCTCTAGATCTTCGGGTTCCGCCTTTTGGAGCTTTTTGGTGGCTATTGTCACATTGGGTTTTGCATCAATGATATGCCTACCCTTATCGGGTTCTGGATCAAAATCAGAGAATGCATCTGTATCTGAGTCTTTCAGCTCGACCACAAGCGCCTACTCTGCGCGAAATTCATTCGTGTTGTGAGTGGGAGTTTTATGGAACTCACACCACTTTTTAGTGTCCTTCTTTGCCTTCTCATCACCCTTGGCTTGTGGCTTCGAGGAGTTTCCTTTGGGGATCCCAAAAAATATTTGTACTTTTCTCTGTGACTTGGGGACGCCTTTGCTCTGCTTTGGGTTCAAAGATCCAAAGTCTCGCTTCTTCTTCTTGAATTTTTGCTCAATCTTGGTAGCATATCGATATGTTTCACCAAGCGAGGGGATGTACAGGAACTCCAACTCCTCTTAAAAGTATTTCTGCAAACAACTGCAGTAATTAAGCACCATATGTTTCTCAGAATCTTTGATACCCACATTTATGTGGAGGGCATGGAAATGATTCGACATCTCATGCACATCTTGATCCCTCTGCTACCGTAGCGTAGTCCATTGTATGTACTTGTCGGCATAGCTCTCGACAGGGTAGTATTATTCCTTGACGACATCTCAGAGAAAATTCCAAGTGAGTGTGACCAAGAACAGTGAGAATTCCCTCTCCTCCTTCTTCTCAAAGTAGGTTTCCCACTTTTCCTTAGCATGGGGTGTGGCTTTCAGGAGTGAAAAAGTAATATTTTCCCTATTGAAAGTATCATGAGCCGAAAAATATCCTTCCAACATATTTGACCATTTATATATGACATCTGCATCTATCTGGCCTTCAAATGTGGGAATGTCAAAGTTTACCTGTACCTTAAAGGGAGTGGCGCCTCTAGAGTGTCTTCTAGTTGAAGATGTATCGCTTGGGGGCATCCACCGAAGGATATAGGAATAATTGTCCATCATCGTGTTCCTTTATCGCTCGAGGGATTCTTCGAGCAATATTTTTAAAGGATCTCCTTCTCCCTTGTATTTCTTTTCTTCCTCCATGGGAGTTCATCGGGGTTTATGAGGGTGGTCTTGTAAAGGTTCAACCAGTTCGAGCCCCAACTCCTCATAGCATGATCTTGTTTGGGACATGCAAAGAAAAACATAGAAAGAGAAAACCACTCTGATACCACTGATCCAAAATTATACAAGAACACAATAGAATACAGATATAAAAATAAACACAGATATGCAGTAGAAAAACCTTCATTTCATGAATATCAAAGAACTTAAATATGCTTACATACATAATGAAAATAAACTAGCTCAGGCGATGGTAGCTTATCTCTGAGAAGAGATGTGGCAGCTAAATTCCTCTAAAATGTGTTAGAATGAGGCTCAAAGGCCTATTTATTATCGAGAAACAATGGAAAACCATAATCATCCAAAAGCCTAACCCTAGGAGATCAATCGCAAAAATTGGGGGCCCCGTTGGGGTAAATTAGTACATCAACTTCCTGGGGTCGTAACTTTAGCATAAAATCTCTGTTTGACATGCACAATACCTCGTTAGAAATATCTATCTGAGGAATACAAATTTAGACCATAAAAAACTCATGTTTTCTTGTTTTCAAAAAAAAAACGTTTTTTAGGGCATCAAAACAGATCTGAAAGTTCATGATCTAAAAACTACCAAAAATAGTTAATTGTGCTACAATTAACGAAATTGAAAAAAATGAAAGAAACAATGGAGGAGGTCCAAGTGGAATAGGCAGGTGGCCACATAGAAGCCCACTATTTTTATTGTTGTGACTTTACATTATGTTGACAGTGTCGCAAATTCCACCAACATTATGGGATATCCCCATTATAAAGTAACAATTAGAATCTACATTGTTTGGAGTAGGAATCCCATCCAGGGTGATGACTTGGCTACCATTTGTTGAGTTTATGATTTTCCTTGGTGAGAATCAACAACATAAGAGAGAAACCGCAATTACTTTTGAGACATGCAAATACTTTAGCTTTTTGAAATGTACAAATACAGTTTGCATAAAATTACTTCCATGAACAAGTTGAATAGTATGAACCTGTATAAGAACAATACTAGTACTATTCTAATAAATACATGTGTATAGAAAGCGTAATTACTTAATTGGGAAATATTTTTCAGTCAAACACGATCATGAAAATACGAGGACATACATTTTCATTAATATTTTTACTCAAGATAACAAAATAGTTCATTCCTTTAATACATATAAACACAAGCACATACCATAACCATTACAAGAACAACCTTATAATAATATTGATACATGTGATAAAATGATGTTTTTCTCTATGAGCTTCTAATGATTATGTAGGAGAAATAAGATGCACCATTACATAGACATTTCACTTGTTCCAATACTAGAAGATGGAAGCCACAAATTTCTTCTCAAAAGAAGAATCTCCCTCTCATATGCTAACTTGAGAAGCAAATTTTAAAAGTACTCTTGCTTGAGATATGAGGGTCAATATATAACAAATGAGGTCACCTTTCACCTTCCATGCGACTCTACAGCTCCCTTAACACTCTTAGGCTTCCAAGTGACTCATGGATTTCTCAATGAATTTTCAACGTCTACATGAATTTTAACTTTCTGTCTATTTTCTAATTACAAAATTTATCCCCTTTACAAAATTTTGGCTAATATTCACAAAATGAAAAATAAAACATATTTATTCTACAATTTTAGTAAATCATAATTTGGGCATAATGACATGGACTCCTTTTTGATGAACTGGTACCAAGCTTTGTACTATGTTGTTATGTTTTTTACCTTTAGTGGTAGCTCTGGCCCACACCTCATCCTACCCTCCAAAGCATCTAGTGGTATTGTTTTAGAGCCCATTTGTATGAATTTCCACAACATATTCATCTTCATGTGCATCTTAACTCATTCAACGACATATTCCAGAACGATGTCCTTAGTTACTTCGAGATCATATTAGGTATCTACATGTCGTATGATTTCCAAAAAAATCCTTCATCTCCTATTTGATGGCATCTTTGTGTTTCACTTCTCTGGGCGCACCTATTGAGGGTATCTTATGCATTTGACCTAAAGCTTTCAACCCACAATGAAATTTCATGTGTGTAAACATGGTGCTGGATATGTGGTTGTTGAGGTGATCATATACTTGCATATGTATCTTTGTCTCTACTTTTTTTCATTTCAACTTCAACTTGAACACAAATTTTTAATGTATCCTCAATTTTTATTAATGTGGGTCTTATAAAAAAAGTATGCATAATGGGTATTCATTGCATGCATAATTTAATTTCGCATCCAACGAGTGTCTACACTTGAAATTTTAATAAACATCACGAAATATTTTAAGGATGGAAATTTATCCTAACGTTTAGAAACTTTGGTGAATCTCACTAGTCCATGATATGCCATCTATAAAATGTTTGGTGGTATTTATGTAAAACTATTCAAATTTCTAATAATTTTATATAGTCTCTATATAAAATTTCAGCTATTTTTATGGTCAAATAATTTTATACTATAAAATTTAGGTGAAACATTTTTAGAAAAAATGGAAATTAACGAATCTTTTTTTTTTGGAAAAAAGCATGGAAAATTAACCCACTTGCGAATATTATCCCCTAAAATTTTCTGTTGTAAACATATAAGGAGATAAGCAAAAAATACAATTAAAAAAAGTTTTTCTTCTTTTCCCTCGAAAATATTTACTTGTAACTCTTTTTAAATTTAAAGGATTTTGATTGGGTTACATATTACAACATGGAAATTACATGAAAATTTCGACATGGGCACTTTTAGGCTAAGATTTCCTCTAATGCTTCTTCTTGTTTCCTTCTTCTAGCTTCTTCATGCTCTTTTCTTCTCTTCTCCTCCTCAATTGTGCCTTTATCTGCATTAAACTCCTTTCTTCTCTCCTCTGCCACTTCTTGCTCATGTTTCCTCTTTAACTCCGTATTTTCATGCATGTTCATCTCTTCTTCTTTCCCTCCCTCTGGCTCTTTTGGAACAATTGTTTGATTTGAAGGACCTACTTCTGCATCCGTTCTTACTATTCTAAAGGCATTATAATGGTTCTTAATTTTCTCCTCACCCTTTCAATAATTTGAGGCATATGGCCATGTATATCTCACTTCACACAATCTTGTGCACATATACTTCTTGGCTTATAGTGGTGGTATCCCTTCTCAGCAAACTTGACATGTTCTAGTTTTGTAATTTATGCCTCTATTTCCTTCAAGGTTTTGAGGCTATATGACCCTATTTGTAGAGGGAATATGGGTCACGATGACTTATTCAACTTCTACAATGACCCCAAATTTTTTTTTCCACAATTGATATCCTAAATCCTGCATAACCACCTTATATGTTACAAATAATGGCTTGAGATGTGAACTTTTATAAGCTCTGAATACTCTAATGAATGTCCTTTGAGATGATGCAAACTAGTTTGTAACATCTAGTATGGATTACCTAGACTTATGTGTTATGCAGGGTACCTCTTTGTTGAATATCATTTCATATAACACTGGGTTGAACTGCTATTTTATCTTAGTTTACACCCTCTCGTTGTTAGTTTCCCACAATATTTTGCAATATATGTGGACAAGTGGGTTTTTAGTCCACTTCCACTCTAGACCTGGAAATTTTTTCTTAGCACATATTCCATCTAAAAATTAATATGACATATAAAATTATGGTTTCCTACCTTGTTTCACATTCTTTTCCTTATCAACACATTTCTGCAACTATTGGGCTATGAGTTCATACCAAGTAAAAATGGTTCCCTTGGTCACGGTGCATGGGTGTACCATAAAGACCCATCCTTCCTCAAAATATTTTTTGTTATTATGTCTATAAATCATGCAACACATGGCCATTACATATTGGTATACTTTCTTCAATGACTTGGTTGTATAAATACCATCAATATTTTGGCAAAATATTCCTGACTCTTACTAACAAGTTTTCATAATATCCTTCATGGATTCCCCAAAACTAGCATAAAATCTTGAGTTGAGATATTCCTCTGGCTCAAGTATATTATAATACTTATGGATATCATGAGCTTGGTATGTGGAAAGCACTTCTCCCTTCACAATTTTGATAGTAATTTTTTGAGGATCAATATGTTGTAAGAACCACCTAATTGTTTCTACACAACATAGCATTGGATAACGGAAAGAAACTCTATGGAATCTAGACATATTAATGTTGATGTATACCTCTTTGTCTTCTATATCCTCAAGGATTTAATTCTTGGTGAAGTACTTACACCTTTTTCCATGTTAGAGTTATGGTATTTTCTATGAATCATAATGTATTTGTTAGGATTAGCACTTGTGGTTTCAAAATATCCAAAATTCCTACAATACTACTTTAAACTACCTCTCTTGCCAGTTATTTCATTATAACTGGAGGTATGTTGTCAGCAGAAGACGAGACACTAATATGTTGAAGTCTTGTGGTGTCTGAAAACTAAAAATCACTCATGTAAAGATGTACAAGATTAGTTCCCAATCCCTATTCTAACTTACTCAATTTGTGTAAAATATTGACTATGGGGAAATAATGTGCTAGGTTGGGTGCAAGCGTAGAGGTTAGGAACAATTCATGGCCAGAATGAGTACTAAGGGTGCATAAAACAATAGCATTGGGAGAGCGTCTATGTGTGATGTGTGCAAGCACATGCGTTAAGGATAAAGTTAGAGTATCTGTCGATTACGAGCATGCAATGCACTATCAAGGTGAGATCATCTATGATGCGCGCATGGAACATAGTCAAGGGAAAAGGGTTGATTGGACTAAGCATTGGAAGAGAACAGGTTATGGGTTCCAACCAAACCTTCCTTATCATAGAGTATGTTCATCTCTAGTGGGATCTCCTATTGGCATCCTCCTATTGGAATCAAGTACCAACTAGTTTATAGAGTGTTGTTGGACCCATATATTCTATTATATTATTTTAGTTTGTTTTTTTGACTTAAAGGCCAGGAGATAATATCTGCCATATAATCTACTTTTAATATGATACCATAGACCCTAGCGTAAGGAGTGCTTTTTTATTCCTTCAATCTACGCTGAGTGCATCAGTCCCTATGAGCTTACATCAGTACCTCGGTGGCATCCTTTTACCTTCCTGGGAATACCTTGTTCCTTCTGTCAGCACTAAAAGAGAATGGGCACATCTACAGGGCACAAGCTCATTAGATAGGATAGAGGATTCATAATTGATTCTTATAAATGCACAATGTTATGGTGTGGTCAAGGACTAAGTATGGCACTATCGCGCTTTCCAAAGTTAGTACCTTATGGCCATGCTCTTTCCTTACGCTAGTGCAATTGATTAGGGGATCTTGGTCGAAAGCACAACATTGTGGAGTGGAGGCCTGATTTCGTGGCTCTTAGGTTATGCTTTTCACCATGCCAAAGGCTCAAAAGTGATATAACAAAGAAGAACACAATTTTGACTAAGTATGGGAGAAGTCTTAATGAGAGAGTGCAAGAAAATCGCATAATATGGAGACTCATTACAAGCGCACACACACACACACCAATTTGATTATTGAGGAATTGCAAACAGTCAATGTATCAAAGAGGCACATAGGACAGGAACAAGGAACTGAAACAATAAAGTAAGAATTGAAAATTTCGAGTGTGAAAAGTAGAACTTGCCCGGAAAGAGTGTGCATGTGACCGCAAGTGGGAGGCTTAATTTGTGCTCAAAAGGTGTGAATGGTTACCAATGAGACCAAATGAAATAGTGTGATGAGATTTTTTGGATGCTTGTATATATAACAAGCCCACACATGCGAACAGTTCAGAGCTTGTGCTAGAAATGCAAAGGGCACTAATGCTAGTTTGAAGAGGTGTGATTATCCTTCCAAGGAAAAGTGCACTAAGGAGGAAACATGCATTGATATTATGAACAAGAGGTGTTATTTAAAACTTAGATATTTCCAGAGGAACCTCAAATGATTTCAAACAGTTAGGGCATTTCAAAACAAGTTAGGATGATCTTGACCACTTTGAAACACAAAGAGAATGATCAATAGGGGCTCCAAAATTGGATGAAGTCAAAATTTTAGAGGGTGGTTGTAGTAGCTATAACACATCATTATCATTATGCAAGCCCTAATTATAGTTTTATTTAAAATACTTTATATGCCAAGGAGGTCTTTGGTGAGCCCTAGTATTACACCAAGAGTGATGCAACTCCCAGGGGTTTCCCTACTTTACTTTATCTTCCCGGGGTTCATACAAAATTGGAGGTGACAGTGCTATATACACAACGGATACATTTTGTTCATGTCATCCTCTTCTTCTTGACGAAAGGGTACTATTTCTTAAACTATGATAAAAACTGAAAAGTAAATTGCTGGAAGGGAATGAAAGAAAGGAAACTAACTTAATTTTCAGAAAGGATATGACAGAAATGAAACTAATTTAATGTGCAGCAAGTTAATGACAGAAAGAAACTAAATTAAATTTCTGAAAAGAAATTATAGGACGGAAGCTAAAGTAAATTGTTGATAGAAAACTAATTTAAACCACACTAAACTTGGTTAAACGAATAAACACACCCTAGTTATCTTATGCTCTATCTACCATGCTTCTATCCATGTACCTAAGCTATCCAGGACTTAATCCTAATTGAAAAAATGTTGATTTGCTTCTTGGAGAAGAAAGGGGTAAAGGTGCTAATGGAGGGATAAACACATCAAACCAAGCTTAGAAGTAGAAAGAGCAGGTTAAACCTTATTAAAGCTTTGTTATGGTGCAAAATATCTTTGGAGCAGTATGATTTAAAAAGTGTGGTAGCGGAGTTGCGATGGAGGTTGATTGAAATTGGTGTTTGGAGCGGTAAAGGTTAACAAGAACAAAAAAAAAGTGTGATTTGCGATGTGCAATGTGGCGAATGACGTGGTGGTGGGACTGGTGGCAGAGCATGGGGTGATATCGCAATCGACAGAAAGGAGTGGTAAGTGTTAAAGGAACAAAATAAAAAGTGCGACTTGCGAAGTGCGAAATGCAACAAGATAAAAAATGCGAAGTGCGAAATGCGATATCGCAATCGCAATATAGCAAAGTTGGAGGGATAGCAGAAGTGATGTTCAGGAAAATTCTGTGAAGTGCGAATTGAAATGGGTGATGTGGTGGTGGGACCAGAGGCGGAGTGCGATGGCACTATTGGAATCGGCTTCAAGAGTGGTAATTCTTAAAAGAAAAAGGAAAACAATGCAAAGTGCGATGTGCGATGCGGAAAAAACTGCGAAGTGCGAAATGTGATAGTGGGAATTTTGAGGAGGAAAGGTGTAGTGTGATAACAATATCGTAATCGAAAAAAGGAGCAGTAAGTCTTAAAGAAAACAGGAAAAGGTTGCAAAGTACGATTTGCGATTTGCGAAGTACGATAGCGGGAATTTCGATGAGGAAGGCAGAGGTCGAATTTCAATGGTTTTCAAGCATTTTTACATTAAAAAGGGTAGGGCAACTGTGACCAATAAGAACAAAGGAATAAGGCAGGTTGGATATTTTAAGTGTTTTGAGGGATAAAAGGTGGTGCAACAGTTAGAATAAGCGGAAAAAAAAGAGGGAATGGAGGGTATGAAAACAATGCTCAGATTGTGGAGACAGAGATGGAGAATGAAGCAGGGAGGCACCACGGAGCTACTCTGGGGTTTTAGAAATAATTCCTGTGATCAACCTGCTAACTTATGTGCAACAAAACGGAAAAATGCATAAAAATATAGTGCAGAGGAAGACTGAAAAATGGTAATGTTGTTCTATTTTTAATCTAAAAAACAGTGAACAGAAATTAGTTTTTGGGTCTATGGGAAGGTTCACCCTCCTCGAGCTCTATTGACAGAGATGAGAAGGGCATCTTGATCCACAGATTTTTTTTTTTTCTCCTCTATTTTATTACTCACAAGAAAATGAACTACAACAGCACACTGGAAGCAAAACTAAACAATAATTTGAAACATAAACAAAATTATCAGAAGTGGAACTAATGAAATGATAGAAAGTAGAGAACAAATACAACAGAGAGGCTTAGGCACATGGATTGGGCCCTAACCCAAAACCTAGGTCTCTAAAACTTAAAACAATAAAGTGAAATCAGTCTACTCATTTCACAAAAGAATAGCCTCATACATTTATGAAAGTTTGATCACTGAGTAGAATAATAAAAAGCTCAATAGCTTGCAACAAAGTTCTGACGAGAATCCACACCCTTCCTAGCTCTATCTATATTATATTTATTCTATAGGGCAGCTACCAATAGTTCCCTAGAAAGTATTGATTGACTCCACTTGACTCCAAGTAAACAAAGATTGAGTTGCTTGGTTGCCTCTGGAATTTGAATTGCAGGAGAAAATATTTGGGATCCTTTGGCTACCTTTTGGATTCAAATTGCTGGGGAGAATATTTGGGATCCTTTGGCTGCCTTTGAGAGTTAAGGAGGGTGGAAAATCCTCCTATAAATTCTCCTTGCTATCTCCTCCAAGTCTTTATGATAAAATTCTTATAAAAATTCTTAATAATTCATGATTTTCTGCACTCAACCTCATGTCAAGCACTCAGAGTATGTTAGCCTTAATCACCACCTATACTAGCATCATAAAACCAAATAATAATAAAAATGCAAGAAAAAAGATCTAAGAAGGAAAAAAAGTGACCATTAACCCCTCCAAATATGTCTAATGATGGAGCTCATCATCACCCCCCTACTAAATGGTTGCTCATCCTCTGAGCAACTAATCCTCCTCCTGTATTTCCTTCAATGCTTTGACAGCCCCCCTGATTTCCTGAGGAATAAGTGTGGGAGTTTCCCCAAGGGGGTAAAAACCATTATTATTTCATGCATTCTCCCATTCTCTATCTTATGCATCTGTGTCCTTTTCATCATTCAACCCCAGCAGCAAAGGTGGGCTGAGCTTTAGTCACAACCATTGGATATTTTGGCCTGCATGGCCGTCTTGTATAATGGTGCCCTTTCCAATGCACCCCTCAGTCTTTCTGGAGTATGGTACCCCCTATTCTTGAGGCTGTGAGGGAGGTTGTTCCATCTGCTAGGTTGGCCATAATGCACTCATCTTCTATCTCCCTAGAAACATCATCAAAGTGGCCTATTACCTATGTTTGAGTTTGAAGGTAGCTTTCAACTAGTGTAGGGTCCCTTTCAATCTCTCGACGGTTAAGGATGACTCCTCTTGGGCTAAACAATTCCTGTCTGATATGTAAGGGTTCTCTATTTCTTCTTCTCATGACCCTCCATATCTCTTTTGCTCTAGTGTCCTCATTCATCATACAAGATACTAAAGCCATCAATAGCATATCCCCCATTGTAGATTTGGGGTCCCAAGTATCCATATTTTTCAGGACAAGGTTATGCACATAAAACTCTGCCATATTTTCTTGATCAACCATGTTAGCTTGCTTGTAGAAATCCATAAATTGCCTACAATCTTGGAAAGGTATGAATCCATGGGAGGCTAGAATTTTGATTTGAAATAGGAGCCATTGCTCCTTGATGTACACAACATATGAGTCAGAAGGGAATCTTTGTTGAAGGGCTTCTATGCATAAGTCTTCCATGGTGACTACTTGCTCCTTTAGTGCTATGTTCTCTGCATGTGCCTTATGTAGTTGCTCCTTCAGAATTGTTTCTTCGATTCTTTCCTCCTCCCTTGGTGATTCTTCAATGATAATCAGGCTCATGGGAGGAGTTTCTGGCTCTCTCTAACTTATCTTCTGACCCTTCTGAGCTATGAAATACATAGAGGTCTACCTTTTTCTCTTTGCACCCATAGGAGCTAAGGTGGCAACTACCTCTTTTTCTTGAGGGGATGTGGTGTTGTGCTGTGATTCTGTTTCTTGCTCACTTTCTGCTACCTTTGTGAATTTTGTATCTATTTCCATTTCTTCCTCTTGTTCCTCTTATGGTTCTTCTTCTCCTTCTTTTCTTTCTTCTCTAAGGCCAGGAGAAAAGCTTCCCTTGTTCCCTCGATACTATGTCTGATATGTGGTATACTTCAGAAGCTATTTTGACTACTGGTGATGTTGTTCTTCTGCTGTTGCACATTTTTAAAATATACAACCCACTCTCAATACTACTATGCTGCGGGCTCACTTCGGTCTCTTCCCCTAAAAAATTCTCAAATCACTGGTTTGGATGAGACGATATCTCCTTTTTTATTATATTACACAACTAATTTCGGAGCGCTTATGTAACTCGGCTCAGCTCTAGTTCTTGTTGTAGACAGTTGGACCCTCTTCTTGTTAACTGGATGATACTGCATGTCTCCTCCACTCATTCTCCTCTACTCCACTTGATTTAATATTTTTCTTTTGCATGCCCAAGTGGTGTGACTTTGTAGTTCTCCCTAGTCATACTTCACGATGGATGCATAGCGAGGGGTGAGGAGCTATACCTGAGTTTACATATTGTTGTAAAGGCATTTGCATGAGCTGGAATTTGGAGACAACACTCTTATATGTTGTGTTCTTCCTTATTTTCCTGTTTTCTGAGTGAGCAACTTGTTGAATGAGAAACTCTTTGAGTGAGCTGATGATCTTTCTTGTTGTTTCTTCCCGTTGTAGATGTTGCGTGGGGGTGCTCCATATGCCATGGGTGGAAATATTCCTTTATCAACTCCTCTCTTTGTTTTTTCTTGCTGTTCATGAATGGATTTTTGCGTTGTTGAAATTCCCTGATGTCTATAGCAGTCCGTGTTTTTCTTTCCTTGCTACATTGTGCTCAAGAATGGAGGAATGTGGTGTACGGAGGTGATGGAGGAAGTTATGAAAATGAATGGAGTGAATGATGGGATGGATAGTAAAATAGAAGAAGGGAAAATAAGATTAATGCTTCCCTGTGTTTCCAAAAACCATTAATAACCTGCAAAACACAAACCCAGCAAACACATAGATGCAGATGTATAATTTTTTATTTTTTTTGTTTCTTGAAAGAAAGTGGCTTGCCTCCATGGAGTTTTTCAACCCACAAACTTTCCTTGGGTGCCTTAGAGAGGTTTTCACCCATGGATCTTTATTCTCTCTCTTTTTTCTTTTTAGAGCAAGTGAGCTGCCTCCATCGAGGTTTTCAACCCAGAAGCTTTCCTTGGGTGCCTTAGAGAGGTTTTAACCATTGGATATTTATTTTTTATTTTTTATTTTTCAGGAGGTGTGGGAAACTATGGAGTTTCCCATTACATAAACCTCTCTGCTTATTGATTTTATGAACTCTGCCCTCGACAAAGGCTTCTTGTAAATTTTAAGTGTGTGACCATTGACAAGCAAGGGGATTCCTTCCTCATCTATGGTTATGATTTGAACTACGCCATTATCAAAACATTTTTCCACTATGTAAGGTCCCAACCATATTTTCATCATCTTGCCTTTGAAATATTTAAACCTGACCTTCATCACACAATAGCACCCAATCTCCTTATTGGAAGGTCTTTTCTTTGATGTTTTTGTCATGGCATATATTCCTTTGCAGATGAACTACCTCTGTGTGAAGAAGTGCTATCATTTAACTCATCCAATCCATTTATTTGCAACAACCTCTCTTTTTGGGAATTTAATAGATCTAGATTTAATTCAACTTCCATTCTTAAAGTATTGAATTCAAACTCAACTAAAAGTAGAGCCTTCTTACCATAGACCAATTCATAAGGAGTGAATCCTGTTGTTGTCTTCCAAGTAGTTTTGTAGGCCCAAATATCTTCTACCAATCTGTCTGCCTAATATTTTATGTTGTTGCTCACAACCTTGGTGAGGATACTCTCTAAAGCTCTGTTAGTTACTTCTACTTGGCCATTCGCCTGAGGGTGATATGAAGTAGAAGTTCTATGCTTAATCTTATTCTTCCTCAAAATATTCTCAATGAGGTGAGAGGTGAATTGTGTGCCCTAATCAGTGACTATTTCTCTGGGGTACCCAAACTTGTAAAACAAATTCTCCCTCAAAAATTCTTCTACTTTCTCCTTGGTTTCTACCTTCACTTCTTTTGTTTCATCCCACTTTGTTAGGTAATCAGTGCAAACTATGATATACTTCTTTTGTCCAGATGGTGGATCGATAGGTTAAACAAAATCCATGCCCCACTTGTCAAATGGCTCAAGAGCCACTTAAGGGTGCAAAGGAATCTCATCCCTCTACGTGGGTTTCCCCACCCTTTGGCATTGGTCACACCTGCTGGTGTATCTTCTCGAATCTTGGTGAAGGGTAGGCCAATAGTACCATGCCTGCAAAAAATTGTAAGAAGTTCTCTTTACAGCAAAGTGGCCTCCACATGGGTTGTCATGAAATTCAGAGAGGATATCAAATGCTTCTTCCTCCCTCACACATATCCTTAGGATTTGATCAGGGCCTAGCCTAAAAAGGTTTCCCCCAATCCATGTGAAATGGACGCTTTTTTTGATGATTCTTCTCCTCTCCCAGAATGAAATATTAGGAGGGAGTCTTCCAGCAACCAAGTAGTTTCCTATATCAGCAAACCATGGTGAGAGTGCTGATATATCAAAGAGATGTTCATTTGGCACCTGGTCATCCACCATTCCTTCTTCACCTGCAGGGATAGCTAACCTGGACAAAAAATCTGCAACAACATTCTCTTTTCCAGGTTTATCAACAATATTTAAATCAAATTGCTGAAAAAGTAACAACCATCTAATTATCCATGCAGTAACATCTAGTTTTTTCGTTAAGTACTTGATGGCTTCATGGTCAGTGTGAACAAAGGTCTGATATCCAGTTACATAATGCCTGAATTTTTTTAAAGCATGAACAATGGCTAACATCTCCTTCTTAGTAACAGTATAATTCATTTCGGCCTTAGATAAGTTCTTGTTGATGAAATAAATGGCATAAGGGATTTTGTCCTCTAATTTTTCTAATGTTTCCCCTACAACTTTGTCAGATGCATCAGTTTGGATGGAAAGGTAGAGTCCAATTTGGACCTCGGAGGATGGGGGAAGTAGTCAACTTTCCCTTAATGAGCTCGAAAGCCTCTTGACAAGGACCAAACCAAATAAACTCAGAATCCTTGGCCAATAACCCAAATAATGGCGAAGCCATCTTGCTAAAATCTTTGATGAACCTTATATAGTAACCAACTAAGCCTAAGAAACTCTTGACTTCTTTCTACTTTTTAGGAGCAAGTACCCTTTTGATGATAGTGATTTTGTTCGAGTCTACCTGTATTCCTTCTTGGGATATGGAGTGTCCTAATACAACCCATGCTTTCTTCAGGAATTCACACTTTTCTAGGCTCAAGGAGAGATGCACCTCAATGCACCTTCTTAGTAATTTACCCAAATTGGAGATATCTTCCTGGAATTCATCCACATATGGTGTGAAATCATCCATGTAGATTTAGACAGAGTCATGGACTAACTCAAAAAAGATGCTCAGGACAACTCTTTGGAAGGTAGTTGGGGCATTGCACAACCCAAAGGGTATGAATATATAAGCAAAGGTACCCCAAGGGCAGGTGAAAGTAGTATTATCTTGGTCTTCAAGGCTGACTTGAATTTGGTTGTACCCACTGAACCCATCTAAGAAGGAAAATAACTTCTTTCCCGCAAGGCCATCCAGGACTTGGTCTATAAATGGAAAAGGGAAATGGTATTTCTTGGTTTCTTTGTTAAGTTCTTGATAGTCAACACAAATTCACCACTTTCCATTATTCTTTGGGACTAGGACAAGAGGAGATACCCACTCACTGTCAGATATAGGATATATGAACCTTGCATCTAATAGTTTTTGCAACTCTTTTTTGACTATGTCCTTTAGAGCCAGGTTCATCCTTCTTTGGGTTTGTCTTACAGGCTTACATCCTTCTTTGATGTAAATATGATGTTTTCACACTGAAGGATGAACCCCTTTCATGTCCTTGTAATCCTAAGAAAATGCATCTAGATTCTCTTTCAAAAGTTGGCATAACTGCTTCTCTTCTTCATTCGAGAGGTTTGGGTTGATTTTCAGAGATCTGGAGGGGCCAAACTCAATCGCCTTGGTGGATTCATAGGTTGACTCAACTGAGTGCACTTCCACCCAAGGTTGGCTTTCTGACTCTTTGACTAAGGTTTCGAGAGGAATGTCAGTGGAGGACAAGTTTTGAATGGCATGGTTGATGAGTTCATCCTCATCAAGCTGCATGCCTCTAAGAATAAAATCAATGGTACACATAGGGGCAGTGTTATATAACTCATCTTCTTCATCCTCCAACCATATAGGGAGATCATGATCAATGGAAGGCTGGGTTGGAGGATATAAAAATATTTGTTTAGACAAAGGCCCATTTCTGGTATTCATGTTTCTGGCCCAACAACTAATATAAGTGTTTGCAATGGCTAACCAAGGTCTCCCTAAGATGATGGGATAACCATTAAACTTGGTTTTTGGTTGCAGAACCAGGAAATCTGTAGGATACTCCCAAGAGTCAATGGTAACCATAACATCCTCAACAATTCCTTCAGAGTTACTGTGGATCGATCTACAAGTTGTAGAACTATTGTGGTTTTCCTCAAAGTCCCTTGGAGATTAAGTTTCAACATAGTTTCCTTGGTCATGATATTGATGGCAGCCCCTAGATCAATCAGAGTGTTGGGGACTATGACACCATCTATATGCACATCAAAAACTAGACTACCAGGGTCCATGTACTTTGGAAATATCACCTTCACCAGCATTAGGTCAGACAGTTGTCCTACCATATTGATGGTGGGGGTATCTCTCTTCCTTCTCCCAGGTCTCTTGAAGCACTTTTCTTTGATGAGCCTATTGTAGATAGGGACATCCTTAATGGTATGGAGAAGTGGTATATTTACACACAAATTTTCCAATTCTCCCAAGAGTTCAGTCTCCTCTGGGGTGTGTTGACTAGGGTGGATCAAGCGCTCAGGAAAAGGAATTTGTTGGATCTGAGTGTTACCTTCTTCCTTTTCCTCCTCGACCTCTACAAGTGGAGATGGAGGATGGTTGTCTGGGAGTACTCTTCCCGACCTGAGATTAACCTCATGTATCTCCACAACACAAGCTGGATAGGATGTTTCACCATTGGGAGCCTGTTGTGCTTGTCTGTTCTTTGAGTTCGGATTGGGTTGTGTAGGTATCAGTAACCTGGGTGGAGCAGCATTAGTAAGTCGAGGTTGAGGTTGGGGTGGAAGCATTAGATCAAGTGGTTGATTTTGTTGAGGCCTCCACCCTTGGGATGGATTGTTCCATTAAGGTTGTTGTGGAACATACTACTGAAATGGTTGGTTTACTGGCTGAGCATGATATGAAGGGTTGTAAGGCTAATTAGGAGGTGTAGACCAAGATGGAGGAGTGGGGGTGTACCAAGGTTGCATGGGTGCACTCTAATTTTTGTAATAGTAAGAGTAAGGTTCACCTTGCATACCTTGTTGATATGGCCAAGGGCCTTGAGGCCTTCTCTGGTTGATGAAACAGAGTTGATTTGGCATTGCTTCCCCACCTTGATACACAACCTTAAGTCCAGGTAAGGAGGGACAATTTTTTGTGGCATGATTCTCCTCACAGACTAAGAAAACCTCTATGACATTCAGTGGACATTCATTTCTTGGGTCTTCCTGGTACATCTAGGACAAAATATGGCCAAGGCTCTCTTTGCTTCCTCTTGCCTCCTTTTGACCTGCATTGTGTCCATTTGCAAATAAAATGTGTGCAACATGTCACTCTTGAAGTCCTCTAGCATGTTTCCAATCTCATGTTTTCTGAAGGTGGAAGAGGAAGGGGTATTGGATGTGTTTTAGCCAACTCTTCCCCTCTTCCTAAATTCCTTAGAATGGTTCCGGAAGACATTTTTTATTGTTTCATAAGGTAGTTGGTAGATATCTCCTCCTGATAGCATATTCAAGGTTTCTATCATCTCTTCATTGATCCCTCGAAGAAGTACAAGTTTAAGTGATGCAGGATCAAGAGTACAATTGGCTCTCTTGTATTTTAACTGAAACATTTCTTCATAGTCCTCTAGTGATTCATCAAGTCCTAGATTCATCCTAAATATTTCATCCTTTGTTTCCTTGGACCTACAGTTGTCTCTGTATTTTTTGTTGAAGGTCTCTTCCATCTATGCCCAGGTAGTGATGTTATCCCCAGGCAGACTCATGAACTAACACAAGGCTAAATCCTTAAGGGTGGATGGGAATAGCTTCAAATTATGATTATTAGAGGTGTAGTGATAAGTCCTACAAACAAAAAATTTGAACAATAATGTGTTAGGGTCCTCAGAGTTAAGTCCATGAAAGTGTGGAAGATCTGAGGGGCTAATGTTTTTTATCTTAGTTTCCCCATCTGCCTCTCTTATGGGAAAGGCTCTCTGGATCTCAGCCATGGTTAAGATAGGTGAATCAGGTCCCTTAGAAACAAGTTCTTATTCTTCTTCCCTAATAGGTTTCTCAGAGTATTCAGAAGGCTCTCCTATAGGGGGTTCAATCTCAATGCCACTAAAGAAGAGTGAAGGGTGGCTAGGAGGTGATGAGGGGGTTTTAGGTAAGATTTTTCTTTGAGTATACCTACTCCTACGAGGCATGAAACTCAGATATTTTTGTATTTCTTTCAATATTTCTGAAATGACATGAAAAGAAAGGAAAGCAGAAAAGAATGCTAAAACAAAATCAAAATATCTACTCCGACAATGATGCCAAAAAGTGGTGAGCCCTGATACTGCAACAAGAGTGTTGCAACTCCCAGGGGCTACCCTACTTTAATTTATCAACCCAAGGTTCATACAAACTTGGAGGTGACAGTGCTATATACACAGTAGATGCATTCTATTCATGTCATCCTCTTATTTTTTACGAAAGGGTGCTATCTCTTAAACTATGATAAAAACTAAAAAGTAAATTGTTGGAAGGAAATGACAGAAAGGAAAATAACTTAATTTGCAAAAAGGAAATGATGGAAATGAAACTAATTTAATGTGCAGAAAGGAAATGACAGAAAGAAACTAAATTAAATTGCTGAAAATAAATGACAGGAAGGAAACTAAACTATATTGTTGAAAGGAAACTAATTTAAACCATACTAAACTTGGCCAATCATCTAAACACACCCTACTTATCTTATGCTCTATCTACCATGCTTCTATCCATGCAGCTAAGATATCTAGGACTTAATCCTAATTGAAAATTTTTTGATTTGCAGCTTGGAGAAGAAAGGGGTAAAGGTGCTAATGGAGGGATAAACACATGAAACCAAGCTTAGAAGTGGAAAGAGCAGGTTAAACCTTATTAAAGCTTTATTATGGGGAAAAAGGGCTTTGGAGCAGAATGATTTAAAAAGTGCGATGGCGGAGTTGTGATGGAGGGTGATAACAATGCTCAAATGCTCTGGGGTTTTAGCAATAATTCCTGTGATCAACCTGCTAACTTGTGTGCAATGAAATGGACAAATGCATAAAAATACAGTGCAGAGGAAGGTTGAAAAATGGTAATGTTGTTCTATTTTTAATCTCAAAAATAGTGAACAGAAATCAGTTTTTGGGTCACTGGGAAGGTTCGCCCTCCTCGAGCTCTATTGACAGAAATGAGAAGGGGGTCTTGATCCATAGATTTTTAGTTTTTCTCCTCTATTTTATTACTCACAAGAAAATGAAGTGCAACTGCACGCTGGAAGCAAAACTAAACAACAATTTGAAACATAAACGAAATTATCATAAGTGGAACTAATGAAATGATAGAAATCAGAGAAAAAATACAGTAGAGAGGCTTAGGCACATGGATTGGGCCCTAACCCACGAGCCTAGCTCTTTGAAACTTAAATCAGTAAATTGAAATCAGTCTGCTCATTTCATAAAATAATAGCCTCATACATTTCTGAAAGTTTGATCACTGACTAGAATAATAAAAATCTCAATAGCTTGCAACAAAGTTCCGACTAGAATCCACACCCTTCCTGGCTCTATCTCTACTCTATTTATTCTATAGGGAAGCTACCAACGACTCCCTAGAAAGTAGTGATTGAGTCCACTTGACTCCAAGTAAACAAAGATTGAGTTGTTTGGCTGCCCCTGGAATTCGAATTGCTGGAGAAAATCTTTGGGATCCTTTGGCTGCCTTTGGGATTCGAATTTCTAGGGAGAATATTTGGGATCCTTTGGTTTCCTTTGAGAGTTAAGGAGGGTGGACAATCCTCCTATAACTTCTCCTTGTTGTCTCTTGCAAGTCTTTATGATAAAATCCTTATA
This sequence comes from Pinus albicaulis, assembly GCA_034641835.2. Lineage (NCBI taxonomy): Eukaryota > Viridiplantae > Streptophyta > Pinopsida > Pinales > Pinaceae > Pinus > Pinus albicaulis. The sequence goes on from CM076572.1 coordinate 586,481,314, forward strand.
AAAATGCTTAATAATTCATGATTTTCTGCACTTAACCTCATGTCAGGAACTCATAGTATATTAGCCTTAATCACCACCTATACTAGCATCATAAAACCAAATAATAATTAAAATTCAAGAAAAAGAGATCTAAGAAGGCAAAAAGGTGAATATTAACCCCTCCAAATATGTCTAATGATGGAGCTCATCGGCCTTGTCATTTGAATCATCCAAAAATTGTCCATTTATGTAATGCAAAAGGAGGTTGCCCCTTCAAATCGGTTTGTTATCAAGTCGTTGATCTATATTTTTTTATGTTTTGTGTTATTTTGATCTAGGTACATAAAAAAACTACAAATAATTCTAGTTGTACCTCCCTAACAATGACACCAGACATGTCAGTATTGACTTAATTACATAAATTAAGACACCATTAAATGAATCAGGAGTTCCTAAACTGATAAAGTGCACTCAGTATATGTGAAGGATTTTTATTAAAGTTTTCATAATGTATAACCTAATTAATAATAAGCTTAATTGGAAAGGAAATATCACTTAGTGAATAATAAAAGTTCTAAATAATCTTAAAAATGAAGTTCAAATTTATAACTATGATCAAAGAAGTGCGAGTGTTATTCAAAAGCTTTAATTAAAAATGAAATTCAAAACTAATATCTATAAAAAAGTATGAATGTTAATTAAGTCACTAAATAAGCTTTAACTAAGAATAGAATTCAAATTAACAACTATAACCAAGTTAAATATGAAAAATAATCAAGTCGCTGCAATGGAAAACTAGAAATTCAAACTTGATATTATAAGTAATGTTGTAGCTCCACTTTTCACATTCAAATTTCTAAAATTTACTCATACAAGATTTATCCCAAACAACTTTATAAAAAATAAAATAAAATAGTGATGTTCTTCACTATAAATTAAATGGTCTTCATGACCCTGGTTATGTTAGTTATGCTTAAAATTTAAAATTAGTTATGGGCTTAAAAATGGTATTATGAGCAATATTGCTCTTGGTCTTTTAGACAAAGGGGATTTTTATTTTGAAAAGTTATTGGGCTTGAAATCTTGATTCCCAAAGTCATGTACAATCACAAGAATTCATAACCAAGGGAGATTCATATTGCTTGTTCCAAGGATCGTAAAAAACAATGAATATCCAATTAGAAAACAATTTTATGGAGGAAAATTTTTATTTTGAACTTGCTCATGATCAAGCGTTTTTGATTTTTTTCAATTTGTTTCCATTTTGAAACAGGAATGTTGTTAGCCCACAATTCACACCCATATAATAGCACTGGAAAAACTAGGAGTCCAAAAAGTACTTTGATCATGTTCCAATCTCACAACTCTGCCTCTCTACATCTGTTTTGAAGTGCATATAATGCTTTCCACCCTCCTAAAATTCTTTTCTTTCTGAAATCCTCCCAATTAAGCTTGTTGTTGAAATCGATCCCGAGGTACTTGTATTCATTTACTTCTTCAAGAATTTTGCCTTCAAAGAAGAACGTATGTTGGCTTTGCTTCCTTTTATTAGCGAAAATTGTTATTTTTGTCTTACTGGTATTGACTTGCATCCCCACTGCTTTACAAAAATGCTCAAGGGCATACAGGTGCATCTACAATCCATGGGCCGATTTAGCAACTAGCACTAGATCATCAGCATATAGAAGAAGCTTTATCACAAAATCCCCCAATCAAACACCATCCCCACCTTGCAAATTTAGCCTCTCTTCTAGTTTGTCAATATATAAACCAAAAAAGGTAGGGGAAAAAGGGCAACGTTGCTTGACTCTGATGTCACTTCTAAAACTTTATGAAATTCTTGCTAAAGTTCTTATTTTAGCTTTCACCTCTTCATAAAGCCTATGGACAACAATTGTATATTGTAAAGGAATTCCAAATTCTTCCATTATATGCTATAACTTATCTCTAGGGACCGTGTCAAATGCCTTTTTGAAGTCAACAAAGCAGAAAAATACTTCTTCTTTGCTCCCCCAAACCTTTTCAACAATGTGTCTCAGCGTGATACCATGATCTACTGTAGAATGCTTTGACCTAAAACCCGCTTGCCCTTTTTCCCTTTTTTATTTTACTTCTGCCCACTTACTGATTCTATTTTCTACCATGCCACTGAAAAGCTTTGCAAACAAAGGATTTATCATATTGGTTCTATAGTTGGAAGGATTATTAATGTCTCCAATTTTAAAAAGGGGAATTGCTAGACTAGTTTTCCAATCCCTTGGGAATCCTTGCTGAATGACATTGTTGTTTATTTCCATGATTTGTGGTGCCAAAATGTTCATTCTCCACTTTAGATATTCTGTTTGAATTTCAACCAAGTCCTTTTCCTTCCCTGTTTTCAACTTTTTAATTCCTGTCTCCACCTCATGTACTATGAAAATATTTGTAGTTGTGTTGATCCTAGGAGGAGATTCAACCTCTAATTCTTTTACATAGAGTTGCCTTGCATATTCAAAACACTGATTGGTTGTAAAATTATTTTCAAATTGCTTCTTCCTTGGTTGAAGTTCCTGCCAAATTTTTTTTGGGTTATTCTTTCCTAGATATATTAACTCTTCCCGCCTTGTTTGCATGAACTCATATTTTTTATTTTTTAAAATCTGCTTATATAACTTTACATTCATCTTCCCATCTCCTTCCTTTTTCAAGGTTCTCCTTGCCATTTTTCACTCCTCATCAAACCATGCATTCACAGGAAAAAAATTTGATTATGATTTCGTATTTTTCTCTCTTTTTCACTTCTCAAGTATACCTTGGATTATATTTGTTAACTCGTGGTTTTTGACGCTTTGGGACCAATTTTCTCCTTCTGAATTGATCTCTTCAACATTTTTTTGAAGATGGTGCAATTCTTGTGTTAGAATAATTTTTCCCATTGATGTCGATTGTTGAGAACATTGAGTTTTCCTCCTATTCTATCTTTCTTCTAACTAGGATAACTTTATATAAATTGGGTTATGATCTGATTTTAAGTCCCAAATATGCTCTCCAATCTTAACGTCGTCTATTATTTCTATTAGGCTTTGTGAACCAATAACATAATCAACGACACTTGCCCTATTGTATGTGTTGCAAGTGACGTTCCCAAACTTTTTCTATCTATCTAGACCATTGTATATAATTAAGTTGAAAGCACCACACAACGTAAGCAATTTCTCTCCAAAAATGATTACTAAATTTTTCATCTTCTGGACATCTCAACCATCGAGAATTCTCCTCTTCAATGAGCCAGATAGGATTGTGATCTTCTTTGCAACAAATAATACTAGCTTTTTGATTTGTTGTTCTAGCATTGAAATCTCCCACTAAAGTAACTGCTCCCTGTTGATAATATGCGGCAATATCTTGCTTTAAAGTTGAATATGGATCTTTGTTGTTCAATCCCTTATTTTTGTAAGTTTTTGATACCTGAGGCGCAAAATAACATGCTGCAATTCTTATGTCATTCTCATTCTATGTTATTTTGAACCATAAAAATTATTTATTCGTATCTTCTTTCACTAGCTGAATGTGATTACCTTCTTTTTCTTTCATAAAACCAATATCCTTCCTACCCTTTTCCATTTTATGTTGCCTCATTCCAATTTGATAACTTTAAATAACCTCAAACATAGGAGTTTTACAACCATCATGTTCATGAGTTTTTGTGAGACAAATTATGTCTCTACCCTTTGCAATAGGCCCTATCCCAGGTCCCCTCCTCCAAGGGTAACCTCTACAATTCCAACAAAATATACTTAGGTATACCTGGGTAGGATTTGGTTGCTACGCAGTTTGGCACACAAGGCTCGAATTTGAGTCTTCACCCCTTTTCATCCATGTTGATCCTATTGTTTTCCTCCCTATTATAGAATTACCCGTTTTTTCTTTATTATCATCTTGATGCCCTGTTTTTCCATGAGGCCCAAACACTAAAATAACCGCTTTACCATTATACAACCATGCTCTTTTCCCTTTGTTTCTTGCTACTCTAACTTTCTCCACTTCTTCTCTTCTCTCTTCTTGTTGCTTGCTAGTTAAATCTTCATCTAGGAAGAAGAGCGATCCTTTCAAGAGTTTATTTTTTCTTAAGATATGATGTTTCTCTTGCACACTTGGCATGATGACTTTTATAGGTCGAGGTCTTTCCTCACATATCTTTCCCACCCTCCTTGCTTGACAAATTTTCCCTCTCCACTGTAATTTCTCTCTCAAAAAGTCCCTTGTCAAATTGAAAGTGCTTTCATTCTTTCCATAGTCTCTTATTCCCCTCATAATAAAGTTTGTTTCCCTCTCTTTTCTTTCTTTATGTTCTCTTTCTTGTGCCCTATGAGAACTTACATCTTCTTTTTCCTCTATTCTATGACCATTAGTGTCTTCAACTCTAGTTTTGATTTCTTTTGGAATGTATGTCTTCTTGTTCTCTTCTGCCTTCTTTTCGGAAAGCATTGTTTGCTGACCCATTTGTGTATCTACCTGAGTTGTTTTAGAGATTTTCACATCTTTGATTGTTTCCATTGTGTCATTCCTGGTTTTCCATGCTGCCTTCATGTTTTCCCATTCTCGTTTTCCTTCCTCTACAACATCTTGAAACATTGTTACCTGCTCTTTCAAAATTCTATTACCTTCAATTAAACATTGATTTGCAAGTGTGATCTCTGAAAGTTTGCAGTATATTTCTTGTTTGTTGGCTTCTAAAATTTCCAGATTTTCCCTGGCCTTCATCTGTTCTTGGACATAGAGATCTGATGACCAAGTAAGAGGTGTAGTTGTTGGATTGTAAATCATTGACTATTTTTTATTTTTGTTGCCCTTATTTTTTTTCTTCTTCTTGGTCTGTTTTCTTCTTCTTTGTTCCCATTTAAAGCGGGTAAGTCGCATTTTAAAATACCTTGATTGTTTTTTGCATTTACCCAAATCCACTTTCTTGTTTTTCAGCTGAAGCAATTTTGACTTGGCCAAAATGATTTGTTTCCACAAAATTTGAGATTTCCTTTCCATTTTTAACATTTACTATTGATTTACTATTGATTTGTTTTCCATTTTGGGATTTCAAAAACCAAAAATATCCAAGTAAATCTTCACAATTCTCTCAAAATCTTCTTAGAGAATGTTTGCCCAAATGTTTTTTCAAAATGAAACTTCAAATGGATCTTCGCAATGGAAGCAAGCTAAGGCTACACACAGGAGGATACAACTCTGTCCGTCGAGTTCATACGAGGAATTTTTACGGGATGTTTTCTGTGGCCAAAAAATATGGCGGAAAATTTCGTTCAAACTTGTTGAAGCCTCGATGTTAGCTGAAGCAATTTTTACTTGGCCCAAATAATTTGTTTCCACAAAATCGATAATTGTTGTATTGTACAACAACCCTCCCCATTTTTAAATTTTAGAATAAATCCCATTTAAAAATAGGTACCCTTTAATATATCTTTTTCCCTAAATAGAAATAAAAGATCCATGGATAAAAGGATGCATATCACATTTTTTCACAAAATGTACAAACTTTAAAATAAAATTAAAAAAATTCCAATCTGATAAGTTCGAAGACCTTTTTAACATATTTTGAACATATTAGAAAGATTTTATACTAAATAATATGTTAAGATGAACAGTAATCGCAATCGGAAATTCGAAGAAGTTCTTTTAAAGAGTTGTTTTTGCTTTGAAAAGTTCTGATGCGATCGCGCTCAATCGCAATCGCATTTCGAATTAGTGTTAAGTATTAAATTTTTCTATCTATGACCGATGCGATGCGATTTATCGCAATCACATTTCGGAAGAAAGTTAAACATTGCATTCCTTTCGTTAAAAGTTTCGATGCGATTGCGCTCAATCGCAATCGCATTTTCGGAGATAGTATTAAACGATCCATTTCATTTTTCTCTGATGCGATCGGGATTTGGTAGAAAGCATTGTCGCATTTCCTTTCAAACAAATTGCGATGCGATTGTCGCAATCGGAAAATCGACATGAATTATTTTATTATTTTGCACACCATTGAGGACTTACGATGCGATTGTTACTTCGCATTTATATTTATTCATCGCATTGCAAAGAATCAAAAGTGAATTATAACATTTATTCCAAGGATGCGCCGATATCCGATTGTACGTTACCATTAATTGAAAGTCAAACAAAAGATCATGAGTTATTTTGTTTTCAATGCGTGAATGTGACCCCTTGGAGAGAATTTATGTTGTAAATATGGGGAGATTAGATGGTAATTAAATAAAAATATATTTGGATAGTTGTTCTCATTATTGTATTTTATTTCGGCTGAAGGCATTCATTTGAATTGCAGAACAAAAATTCGAATCCTTTCATTCGCAAAACTAGAGATAATTTTCCCGACACTGAAATCTCAAAGAGAGGCAGAAAATCTAAAGCTGCTTTTGTTGCAAAAGCCCCTGTATTAACCATGTCGCCCAAGGAGAAACCGGCGAGGCTCAAGCTAGTCACAGACACCTCCTGTCAAGGACTGGGGAAGATGACATGGGAGAATGTATAAAATTTGATTAAAAAAGAGAAACCTAGGGTTATTGTGCCTAAGGCAACTGTTCTCGGTGAAGAAGATTCAGACTCTGACTCTGAAAATCATCTCAGTGCATTGGAAAATTCATTTTTACACCGAGTTGCTGCCCGGGCAAACATTTTTCCCTACTATGATGTTATCAGATGGGTTATTGACAATGTGACCATTCAAAACAGGAATTTTGTTTCTGCTTCTGGATCATTGTTTGGGTCATTCAGGGCAGAAGATATTAAAGAAATGTACCGCCTCCCCAACCCGTAAAAGATTTATAACAAATACTTCCTTAAGGAATATGTTGCAGAACATCCAAACCAGGCAGAGCCAATCAAAGAATGGAGAAATAACCCTGAGAAGCATAAGTAGGAGGCATCAGGTATGTACTCTATGGAGTCTCTCTCGCCGCCATATTGTTATGCCGCAGCGATGATGTGTAGGTTGTTCGGAAACGATAACTCTGCTAGGTTTTCTATTCAAATGGTCCCGTTAATTCATTCTGTTGTTAGTTCTGAAATTATGGATTGGGCTGTCATTTTGTCTGATAATATATTCAATCGAATTCTTGAGTACAGAAGAGACAAGAATTCAAGGAATTCCACCCCTTTCCATTTTTGTGCTTATATCTTAGACGCCCTCTATTTTAATTCTGAATTCCCCATGCTAGGTTGGAAATGGATACCAAAAGAACATGTCCCTATTCATGTGTATCACAAATTCTTATGGAAGGAACATTGCAAACATAATGTTTACAGAGTCTGCCATGGTTTTCTCATTCCAATTTACCAAACCATTTTTGGCCATTTCCCTCCTAGACTTTCCAATAAAGCCAAGATTGATTTATCCTCTATCGGAGATTGGTTCGGGGAAGAAAAATTCACTTATATCAAAATTTTTGGGAGTATTGTTGAGCCACATATCCTTCCCCTATACGTTCCAGATAAACTGTTAGCTCAGGAGATTTCTTATCAACTGACAGTAGAAGGAATGTCTAGAATTTTGAAAATCAATAAAAAGCTTATGTGGCCTACCTTCCCTTTTAAGTGTGGTGACTATACTCTTAATAGTTTCGCTCATGCTGAGAAATAAGTTGGTAATATTTCTGATCATAAGCTTTCAACTATTCCTGGAAGGCAATATGACCCAAGGCAAGTGGCGTATGATTTTACTACCTCTGTTTCGATTGCTCGGTTCGAACATGAACCGGGCATTTTAATGATTTATTTATTTCCGTGGATGATATATCCCAATTTTTTGATTTAGCCAAGTCCAAGTTGCAGGCCGAGGACATGAAATTTTTTTTGTTGTTTAGAAGTCAAAGGTTACTTAGAGTGTCTCTTGATCAGTTGAGAGCTCCCATACAGGAGAAAGCATCACAATAGAAAGAAGCAGGAAGTACTTATGGTAAAGAAGTAACAGGAGTTGATCCTATTCTGGGGAAAAAAGGATGACAACAGCAAAGTTGACACTGCCAAGACAAAAACAACTGCTCAAAAAGATGCACAGAAGTCTTTAGTTCAAACAGAAAAAGAGAGCATGGGTACTGATGCCCATGTACATATTGAGAAACGAAGCACAGAAAGTAAAAACACTGAACAGGGACCCAAGAATGATATAAACAATAATGCAGGTTCTCAACTTGGAGGACAAGTAGATACTGAACTGGTTGTTTCTCATCATTTGTTGAGCCAATATCAACAATTTTCCCAGCAGATATGACATCAAAACACTTCTCAAGTTGATAATCCCAAAGATCAGGATGTAGAAATCATTCCTGAAAACCCCACAGGAGAAATTATGCTAAAGATAGAACAAATCCCTCCTTTAGATATATTCTATAGTCCCAAACATAGGGTTGTAGGGAGAAAACAAAGGAAAAGGAGGAGAATGGATCAAGGTGCACTTCTGGCATCACAGGAGGAATTTCTAAATATTGTTTATAAAAATGCTGAGATGGATCCATCTGAGGATCTCACCAAATTGTCTCAGTATGCCGGTGCCTATAGTGCTGCCACTATAGATAAAGCTTCCGAAGTTACACAGATGATAAAACAAAAAGATGTGCAAATTGCTATTTTTGAAGAACAGGTTGCAGGAAATCAACAAAAGATTATTCAGTTGGAACAACAAGTATAGGATGCAGAACTCAAAACTAAACAACTAGAAGAGCAGCTCAGCCTTGAAAGAAGAATATTGATGAAAAAGCCTTGGAAAAACAGTAGCAATTGAATCAAGAGGTAGAAAAGCTACAAAATCTTCTACAAAGTGAGAGAAATTCATAGATTGAACAAGAAAAAATGTTCCAATCAGCATTGGACAAGTTCAAGGATTATCCTAAGTTAGCTCAATTCATAATTGAAGCTCTTGAAATAAACAAACTGCTATCTCAACAGTTAAAATAATTTTGTCTAAAGTTGACACAAATTGAGCCTTTGTGCGAAATAACATCATATTTGATAGATAAATCAATCACTCTTAGGCAAGAGATTGATGATGCTGATGATAAAATTTTCAAGTTCCTTTCATGGCAGGATACAGAGCAAAAAAGAAAAGCTAATCTTCCTAGAATTTAAGAGAGACACAAGGAAATTTTATTTATGGAATGGGAACAGCAGTTGATGAAATCAGAAAGAGCCATATCCAGGGCTAAAGGTTTAATGAATAATACAACACAATTGATTAATGACAGCTTGTATGCTACCAATTTGATCTCAGATTGTACCCCAGGCAAGTTACCTAAAGTAAAAGAAGCTGATTCCAGGTGGAAGGAAGAGATAATCAATAAAAATCAACAGATTAGCAAACTTCAAGGAATTTCATGGGATATTATGTGGACTTATCTGATCAAGCCACACAACCAACAGATGGCCATCAAATTCCTTTCGAATGCTATTCATTGTATCATTCCTGAATTCTCTGATGCTACATACACTGGGCAGTTACATTCAAAAATGAGTCGGCCAACAGAAGTCCAAGATATGCTCAATATCTACCACCTTCGCACGTCCACCTCAATTGATGATCAATGAGCCAGTCTACTACAAGATCACATTTCTGTTTTAGATTTTTTTGATATTAGATAGATTGTAGGAATAGTTTTAGTTATTTTGTTTTGTTAAGTACCTATTTAAACCCCTTTCATGCATTTAGAAAGAGGTCCTTAATTTGTAATATTTTTGACTTGGAGATTACATTTATGTACTCTATTTACTCCTATATTCTTTTATAAAGGATCACATCTGGTGATTCTGTTCAGGATTATCTTTAAGAATTGCATTTCTGTACCTTGAAGTTGATTTTACATCGGAATTTCTGGATTAGAGTATTAGATTGCATTTGAAAGTCTCAAGATGGATATGGTATTTCTATCTATTCACTGTTAGTTTCTTTTGTTATATGATATTCTCCTTTAAAATTGCTATCGTTTATATGTACTTCGTTTCACAATATTTATTTATATATATCATTTCTGAGTATATTGGAAATATTTATCTTTCATAGTATATGCAAACGATATACAATGATGAATACAATATGTTAATATAACTCTGTTTAATTTCTTAAACAGAGTTATCTTTATTTGTTGTTGCACATTTCAATTAAGTTGTAATACACTTTTATGGTTATTGTTCAATTGAAACAATTTAAAGTTGTATTCACATATGATACCCGGTTAGTTTTAGAATTTATTTATCAATATTTAAATTAGATTAGTTAGTATTTTCATTTCAGTCATTTAATCCCATTTTCCCTTCATCCGACCATTCCATTTCCAACCCATTCAAATTAGTGGGAAACTGGTCCTATAAATTCAGCCGGAGCCACCATCCCAAACGGAAAATGAGTTGTCTTAAGGTCTCGACCAGGTGGTTATCCCCCTGATGTTTGAAGCAGCGATTTTCGAGGCTTCAACAGAACCCTCAATTTCTCCGCCTAAACTGGCCATTTAATTTAAGATTTGCAATTGGCAGTAAACACACAGTTGCTGCAACAATGATGTGGATAAACATTGAAGATTCTTTGATTCTCATGAGAAATGTAGATCCTTCCTTCCGAAAGTTACAACACCAGTAATGCGGAGCTTTATTAGAGGCTAAAATGGAGTTCTAACGATTTACCTGATCATAACACTTATATTGTGTTTGGTTTCTTGCGGATGCAGAGATTCAGTTGGCAATAAGTATGCATGAATGTTGGCAATGACAATTTAAGAATGACACTTTTACTACTTTGCTTGCAACTTTGCTTGTTATGTTAGGGATATAATAATTTTACAATACATAAAAAAAGGTTTTGACACACATATTATATAAAAGCATATATATTTAATAAAATAAAGAAATTATGTAAATTTGTTTTATTATTTAAATGTGACTATATATATTTTATTGAAAAGAGAGAGCATAGAAGTGGGGTTTCACTGATAACACAGTATAGAAGTGGTGGGTCTTCATTTACGCCAGATCTTTTTTTGGACTGCTTAATTATGTTTTAGTTTTTTTAATAAGTGGTTAGGAAATTGAATAAATTTGTTATTGTAAAGGTAATATGTATAAATTTAGAAGAAACAATTAAGGCAACTATTGAAAAAAATCAATTCATTTTAAAATTTAGTAATTTTTTGAGAGTTTTGGGTTTAGTATACAAAATGAATATTTAAAATGGAAAATATTTATTATATATAGGAATGCAAACAAATGAATGTTTCTAAAAAGTGCAGTTTCACTATTCTAAGTTTTGGTTTTTGTTTGCTAGATTTTGATAATATAATTTTTGGTGAGATAGTGATTTTCCCTTGTTTAAAATTCTTTTTGAATGCATAAACATATTTCAGTGCTATGAAAAATCCTTTTGACACTTGGATTATGCAAACTACACAACTCAAAATTGTAATTCCAACAAATCCCCACTAGATTTTGGGTAAAATTAACTAGAAAATATACCCAAAAAAGAGTTAAAATGTAGAAGAGTTAGACTACATGTTTCTAAAATACACATGGGCATTAACAAGATAAAAGAGAAAATATCACTACATGTAATGTACACATTGAGCCATATGTAGGCTATTTTCCAGTTATATAAGTCAACTTTTCTTACTAATCAAATTAACACAAAGTAATAATGATATGTGGTGCATTTGTTTCTATAAAAGCATGCATTCTAGGGACAATTTTGTGAGTGTCTTTATGTAAAAATTCGAGGGGAGAACATCAACAAATAACTCATGACTATTGTGAAAAAAATCATCTTCATGCTCTTGGAAGGGAAGATAAAGTTGACCATTCTCCCATAACATATATGTAGTCTAGGTGAGGCCAACATATAATTATATAAACAATTCAAATTAATGGAATAGTGCCTTAATACAATTCTCATGAAGCAAGGATTCGACAAGATTCAAAATCGTTGGCAAATGCAGTTGATGACTTGACAATAGGAGATGCTTAAGGTTTATTATATCAATATCTTAATGTGTTGTAGAGATTCGTGGATTAGACCACGGGGGCATTTGTGCCTATTGTTGGTTATTGAATACCATGGATACATGTTATATGTTTTAGATGTTATTCTTCCCTCACAAATATAGTGATTGATTGTATATTGATAACAACAGTTTAATCTAGTGGCCAATGTGAATATTATCCAAGGTACAAGAATTTTGTCATGCACCGTGATGCATAGTTGGGTAGATTGACCATCAAGAGTTCTTTCCTACAGTTTCTTCTGTGTAGCCATTCATGGCTAGTTCCGCGAGTGGGGGCTTAGCCCCCTCTAGTTAAATTGTCTTAGGAGTTCGTATGAATGTTGAATCAATCAGAAATCCCTCCCAAACTCCTCATAATTTGCATCATTTTCAAACCTTAGCTGGAGGAATGTTAAGTAAACTTGACTTGAGCATTAGTCAAAGTTGATTAGGTTAAATAGTGGCGGTTTTGGGCATGTGGTATAGTGTACCCATGGTTTTCTACCCTTAGGATTGCATTTAATGGAACCTTTTAAAGGCTAGGAAGAATTCATTGCAATTGGGGCCAGGGAGGTGAGTTGTGAAGGCTCACATGGTCAGATTGGCCAGGGTTTTGGCTAAGGGATATAATGAAATTTCATTAGCTTGGTTTTTACCTAGAGTTGGGGTTTTCCGAGGGTAAATAATATGTGCATTGTGTTTGTATATTGTTGCTAGTATTGTTAATGCTCCTCTTGATAATTATATTTTTCTCTCCTGTAAAATTTTCTACAAGGAAATGGAGATTCTAGTTACTCGAAGAAACCACTACTTGGAACATTTCAGAAAAACAAAATTCAAGGGTGTTTCCTGCCAAAATATGTATAAGATCCAAAGTATGAAGTCATATCCAACAAGATGCAAAATACATCCAATATATGAAGGATCATGCTCTGATCTGCAAGTATTTATCGGATTAAGGCCCTCTAAAAAGTCCCTAACTTGTTGGATCCAAAATAAATGGAACCTCAAGGGATAAATTGATTTAGATCTAGGAGAAAAAGTGTTCTTCACAATAATTTTTTCCAACTTGCAGGATAAAATGAGGTTTTTTGAAGTACGGGATTACATTTTTTATAATCTTGGGCTCTTCATGCGATTTTGGAAAGTGTGTTACAATCCCAAGAATAAAGACTTCCTTACTGCCCCAATATGGGTTCAACTCTTTTCTCTTCCAATAGAACATTAAGATGAGGAAATCCTTGAAGGAATTGGCAACATTATTGGTAGCTTTGTTGAGGTTTCTTAGGAAACTAAGAGAAGGAGATACACATCTTATTCAAGGATCTATGTTTATTTGAATATTCCACAACCTCTTCCAACTTCAATATGCCTTTATTATGAGGACAATATTTGGAAACAAACATTACATTATGAAAATGTCTTAGTTAAATGCAGGAATTGTTATGAATATGGACATATTTTTAGAGAATGTCCTCTAATTGAAAAGGATTTACCAACAAATCAATCAACTCATAAAGAGTAAGAGGGTTTTGAAAAATTCCCCAAAAGGAAAAAGGAATTTGAGCCTTTAGGGAGCCACAAACTTTGGTTAGAACCCTAGAACTAGAAAAGGGTTCACGTCTCTCTCCTCTTTGATCAAGACCTTGACATAAGAAGCTAATCAATCAGTCTTGCAATCAATTTCCAGAAGTATTCCTAAATATTTTCTACCCTCAAAAGAGCCTTATAAAAATAATCCAAAAGGTAATTAACAAAATTTTCCACCAAAGGATCCAACTAACTCAATAATGGAAGAAAATGAGACTCAAGGCCTCTTGGGAGAGATGGATCCAGATGATCCATTCCTATTGATTTATCTCATAGAGGCATGCATTGATAAATATCTACAATACTTGTTATACCATTATATCAAGACTCTTTATAAGTAATATCTCAAATCCAAGAGTCGAATAGATAATGATCGCTCTGGTTCGAGTTTTTCAAATCCCCATAAGGATTTCATATGCAATATTTCAAAGATCTCCCCAAGATGGTTAAGGAGAACTGGAAAAAGGGATGCAATAGTATTAATTCCTTGATCCAAAACGATGGATAAAGGTTAGTCAAATTGGGGAAACTCATGCCAATGATACTCACTCTGGTTCGAGTTCTTCAATCCCCATTAAGGAGTTCATATGAAATCTTTCAAATATTCCCCCAAGATGATTAATAAGGACTAGAAAAAGGGGCACAAGAGAATTAATTGCTTGATCCAAAAATATGGAGAAATTTTAGTCAACTCGGGGAAATTCATGCTAATGATGCTCACTCTGGTTCATTTTTTTCAAATCGCCATTAAGGAGTTCATATGCAATCTTTCAAATATCCCCCCAAGATAGTTGAGGAGGGCTAGTAAAAAGGATGAGGGCTAGTAAAAAGGATGCAAGAGCATTAAGTCCTTGATCCAAGAATATAGAGGAAAGTTGTTCAACTCAGGAAAATTCATTCCAATATTGGACGCATTTCCTTCTTCTCAGCCCAAAAAACCCTAAAGTTTTCATCCTAGATATTTAGGGAATATGTTCTTGTTGTAAGTATTGTCATTATTAATCTGTTGTAATTTGTTTTTGATTAGTAGATTTACTAGTATTTTTTTATTGACAGATCAAGATTTGTAAACTTGTTATCATAAACAACAATTCAAAAGTAATAATTTAATTTTAACCCACTAATAATTAATAAAATTGGTAGTCATGGTCTAACTATTACCATTTGAGGTTACATGGATTTTTAACATATACATGAATTAATGCATTCTTATGGTTAGATAAACTAGCCACCTTTTTTCTACTTAATAGTTGGTGTTTTGTTGTTTTTTCATTATTTTTGTTTTATTTATTGATTTTTCATACGAACAATTTCCTTGCATATCAAGACTATATTATCAAGTCAATATTTTTAAACAATCATAAAATAATATTACAAAATTTTCAAAATATTTATTAATTTTCAAAATATTTTGTTTAATAATCATTTTTTAACATTATAATTTTTTTACAAAACAGATAATAAATCAATAATGTTTAATTGTGAAAACGAAGTTATATTCCCTACTATCTGCTTTTCTATGAGTAATTCTAACGATTTTCTTGTGAAAAAAAATTTCTCGTTCTCACAAGCATTAGGATATCTACCTTTTATTCAACGTAAGCGGGTATTCAAGATAGGTCGCATAGTCATAGTTTGTTAATGTGTCTTTGGGTAACGTGTTGATGGGCAAGGAGATCAAGTTCTTGATGGGTAATGTGTTGATTTAATATTTGATTATGTTTCATCAACGGAATTCATTTTCTTGATGGGAAAGAACTCTGGTAATCCTTTCTTAAAATTATTCTCATTAGGATCAAGAATCAACCATCTATTGACTTGAATTCTGAAACAAGAAAACTCTGCATGATTCAAGAAACATAGATCTATTGAATTGAAATCAGGAACAAGAAAACTCTGCATGAGTGCTGAAATCAATAGAACTGATAAGACAGGATCGGGGAAGTAATAGTCAAGGTACATATACAAATCAAGAACATCCTCACACAGGTGCACAACAGGGATTACACCAGAGAAAGAACTCTTACAAAGACAGATGTTATAAACCTGCCACCTCTGTAAAACAATTATTTTTGGAACACAATGATCTCTGGAAAAGAGTGGCAGGATTACAGAAATGAGCTTTGATTGGCAGGTGGCTATTTCCAGAGGATCTTTCTGTAGATATGACTAAATGGGTTAAATCAAACTGGACACCAATACTGGGATACACTCCCAAAGTAAGCAGAATGATGGGGAATTGGTTTAGTGTGCATTTCCTGCATGAAGAGGATTGCAAAAAGATCGTGAATCGAACTTGGGTTAAAGGAAGAAGCTTCATTCAATTTCTCCCATGGTATTTGGGATTTAACCCTGTTATAGATGCTCTGAACAGCAATTGTATTTGGGTAAAACTACCAGGATTTCCACTCGAATTCTAGACTTTAAAGACCTTACAAGCTATTGAAAACTCGATTGGGATAACAAAGTATCTGGACCCCCAATGTATTGGCGCAGTGGACAAGCGAATTTCTTGGATATTAGTTGAAGTCACTCTGCAAGGAGGATTTCCGTCTGATGTGGATCTCATTTGGGGACAACGAAATCATCATCAGAGAATAGACTACTGGGGCATCCCATTTAGATGTCTAATTTTCCATCACACGGGTCATCTACAAAAAAGCTGTCCAATGTGTTACTGGAGAAGGGATCGTTACAGAGAAGGAAGACAAATCACAAGATGGAAAAAACAACAAAAATAAAATGGCTCTGATTATGGTAAGACAACTCCCCTTTCCAACAACTCTATTAAATAAACCTCATCCAAATTTCACTCTACTTATCAAAAGATTAATAATACCAGGAATAAATCTAATAACCTAGACATTTCTGTCTCTCAAAAATCATCTTCATCTCATAAGTCCATCCCACCACACTATGAAATTCTACTTGATGAACCACATGGAGTTATAATATCAGGTCATCACACCTCGCCACGGCATCTACTCACATCCGAACCATTAGAGGTGTCTCCTTCTATGCCACCACTTGAACAGGCCTCTCCAACTTCTCCAATTGAACTGATTCCAACACTTTGTCTAGAATCACCTAAAAATATTATACCGATTCCTCCACTTTGTCCAGAATCACCTAAAAATAATGTTAACAGTGACTTACAGGCAATTATACACAACCCTTTGCTAGATTTAGCAGCACTCACAGTATATGGAAAACCATCTACTTCTTCTGGTCTACACATTTCTCTAGAATCAGCTAAAAATATTATTGTTCAAAAAACCTCAAAAAATGGGTCCAGACATTTTAGGAGTCGAATGAAAACAAAGTCATTATTTCAAGGTGAATTGATTGACCTACATGATGTGCCAATTGTGTCATCAGCTGATCTTCGGAGCCTTAGAGTGGGCAGCCCTAGTACATCTCGAATATGATGACTATCTTATCCTTAAATATCAGAGGGGTAGGCGGATCCTCAAAAAAACTCTGCCTGAATAAAATGTTCTCTAATTTTCTGCCTTCGATGATTCTTCCCCATGAGACTTTATGTAGTAGGACCGTTGCAATAGATGTAATTCTTAAGATCAGACCAAAATGGAATGTTGTGGGGGTGGACATGGAATACAGGGCAGGGGGATTAATAGCAACATGGGATCCTTCCATTTTTAGCCTTAGAGCTTACAATTTTTTTGGAGGTATTCTACTCTATGGAAATATCAAAGGGTTGGGGGAAAAAATTCATATTGTTAATCTATATGCTCCATGTAGAAATCAAGCCTCCTTCTGGGATCGAATGGATCAATCCAGTATATTTAATATCAAATATATAATGATTATCGGGGACTACAATGCTTCTCTCTCGGTGGATGAGTCCTGGGGTGACAGGGCACAGAGGGATCCTTTGGCTGATAAGATTGAAAAAATATTCTTGGATTTGAGCTTCATCAACATCAAGCCATCTCCTCCTATCCCTACATGGACGAATAGACGCAGTGGCCACAATTTCATCGACAAACGTCTTGACCAAATTATGATGAAGGTTCCTCTCAATACAACACTAGGAAATGTCAGAACAAAGATTTTCCCTTCATGCTCATCTGATCATATGACTATCTCGTTAACGTGGAAACGAGAGGAAAGGACAAGTGGAATCCCCTTTAAATTCAACATAATTTGGTTACAAGATCCAGCATTCAATAAACTGGTGATCGAATTTTGGAATCAGGAGGATAATGTCTCTGGTCTTGATGGATGGAGAAAATTCACAGATAAGCTGCACAGACCAAAATATATTGTAAATACTTGGAAGAAGGATAAGAAATCCAGTCTTGATAAAGATTCGGCACCTGATTCTTTAACATTTTCCACTCTCAAAATGTTGGAGACAAGAGAGATTGAAATACTAAGGATACAAGAAACAACATGGAAATTAAAAAGTAGAGTGCAATGGCTGAAAGAGGGTGACCTTAATACTAACTTTTTTCACAACTGTGCCAACAGACGCAGGAACAAAAATTCTATCTGGAATATTAAGGTGGCTGATGGCTCAATGAAGTATACAAATTCTGAAATACAAATCGAGGCATTCAAATATTTCTCTGACTTTTATAAAGCTGATAATGAGATTGACTCACTAAATCAAACATGGTTTTTACATCACTTACCACTTATGTTTGACCAGGCATCAAATGAAATCTTGGAAGGAGAGATAACCAAGAAAGAGATTGAATCAGCTCTAAAGGATTTCGCCCAGGACAAAAGTCCTGGCCCGAACGGCTGGCCAGCTGAATTTTACTCACACTTCTATGATTTAATGGCGGATGAGATCCTCACGGTGGCCGAACAGATTAGAGTAATGGGTCTTGTTCCTACTAATATGAATTCAACTTTTCTAACTATCATTGCAAAATCATCTTCCCCTGAACAGTTCTCAGACTATTGGCCTATTGCACTTTGTAATGTAATATACAAGCTAAATTCTAAAATAATCGCAAACAGAATCCGAGCAACCTTATTGTCTAGGATTTCAAAAGAGGAATTTGGATTTCTGGGTGGAAGGTTCATACATGATGCAATCGTGATTGATCAGGAGGCTCTTCATTCGATTCACGCAAAGAAATATGAGGAAATCATCATGAAGATTGATATTAAGAAGGCATTCGACTCTACTGATTGGTCTTTTATTCGACTTATTATCCTCAAGATCGGTTTCTCAATGAGGTCTCTCAGGTGGGTTATGGCCTGTATCACCTCTGTGCAATATGCAGTCCTCATAAATGGTATTCCGACTGCTTTCTTTGGAGCTGAAAGGGGTTTGAGGCAGGGATGTTCATTATCCCCCCTCATTTTTATTCTAATCATGGACAGCTTCAGCAATGTTATGAAGATGGCAGAGGAACGAAGCTACTTTAAAGGTCTACCTTTCTCCCCTTTGGTAACTGTCACGCACTCACTATTTGCTTATGATTTATTAGTATTTGGTATGCTAAACAGAAATCAGTGGTTTTATTTGCACTATATCCTCATCTGATTTCGGCATGCCTCTGGGCTTTGCATCAACAATGATGAATCCCTTCTTATATACAACGAGGGTGACATGGAGGAAATAAAATTCATAGCAGCTTTTATGGGAACAAACAGTCACCATATTTCTAAGGGACTCACCTACCTACGATTTAGATTGAAGGCATGCTCTTATAATACTACTGACTGCATCTGGCTTGTCAAAAAGTTCAGCAACAAGATAAACAAGTGGCAAAACAGATCACTTTCGATGGGAGGTAGATACATATTGATAATGGTTGTTCTGTCACAATATGTTGTCTACTGGTCACACCTTTATTTCCTCCCGGCATACACAGTAAAAAAAATCAATTATATGATTGCAAACTTCCTATGGGGTTCATCTCCTGATCAGACCAACTTACATCTTTGCAAATTGAGCAAAGTATTGGTTCCGAAAAGAAATGGAGGCTGGGGATTACTAAACATTAGAAATTTCGCCAGTTCTTTATTGATAAAATCCCTTTGGCGCGCTCTTAATTGTGTTGGAAAATGGTCGAGCAACATCAGACTTAAATACATACAGAGTGACCCATTAAAGCTTCTTTATTCAGGTGGATCTATCAAGGCGCATCGGGCATCTGCAATT
The DNA here is from genome assembly GCA_034641835.2 of Pinus albicaulis. NCBI lineage: Eukaryota > Viridiplantae > Streptophyta > Pinopsida > Pinales > Pinaceae > Pinus > Pinus albicaulis. The sequence continues at coordinate 586,501,039 of CM076572.1, forward strand.
TGGATCAGTTTTTGCAAGATCATGCCCTTGATAAGTCAAAGACTTGCGTGGAAATTTGGGAATGGGCGTAATATTTTCATTGGGATTGACAGGATATTTTCATCCTCTAAAAAATATCAGATAGATGAACACTTATTACACAGATTACAGTAGATGGGCATATTTACTTTATCGGACCTTATCCTCTGTTGGTCCCTTGATGCTCCCATTTGGAAATCTGCTGACAGGCTGGGCATATATGGAATTGATCTACCGGCATGGAATGAGATTAAAAAATTTCTACAAGGACTGGGACTATCGTATAACAGAAATGGTGACCAACTCACTTGGAATGGAAGAACATCTGGATCGGGCTTAATTGTGAAGGAAATTTATGAAAGTCTCATTCAGCCAAATCCTTCTGTTGCATCGTCTCCCTTCTACTTTTCTTGGCACCTAAAGATTCCAAACAAGATTGTATTATTTATCTGGCTATTATGGAAAAATAAAATATTGACTTGGGATTTTTTATGTAGGCGAGGCTTTATGGGTCCTGGAAGATGCCCCTTCTGTCGATTGTAGGAAGAAACCTCATCACATCTCTTTTTTACTTGCCCTTTCAGCCTTTCGATTTAGATGCATTTCTCAAGTGTTATTCGCGATTCATCTTGGCAACCTTCTGATTGTATACAATCTATTACATCATGGGCTAGAGTTGCATATCCATTAAACACTACACCTTTCTATGTTATATGGGAAATCTGGATTGCCAGAAATCGATGTATTTTTGAAGATTCCCCTCCTCACTCTGCCTTGATCATTAAGGATATCTCGACTTGGATCAATATAAATTCATGCATTGTCTCTGATATAAAATATCTTTCTGGACGAATTAGACCTCATCAGATCATTCTCCCGGAATTAATTTTCGATGGTGCATGCATCAATGGAATATGCGGCTGCGGGGCTTGGATTCGTCTTCACAACAACGACAACTATCAAATATATTAGAACGGAGGCTCTGGCTCAAACAACAAGGCTGAAATTATGGCACTCTGGGGAGGTCTGTACATTACATATAATCTAAAACTCTCAGACATCTATTTATACGGAGACTCGAAGATTACTATAGATGGGATCAATGATTGCTGTAATCTGCAAATCCATCATTTTTTTGGTTGGGTTCAGAGAATTAGAAACATTCTACAGAAATTTTAGTCATATAGTATCGAACACATCTATAGAGATTTAAATACTAGAGCTGATAAGATATCGAAGAAAGGACTAGATAGTCCTTCTGGAGAATTTCATATTCATCTCTACAGGGATTCCCTTTGCCTCGACACTCGGATACTCCCTATTCCTTAACAGTCGACAGATGATGGGGACCTTCTTCTAAAAGCGAGCATTTTTTCTAATTTGTTTCTTCGATGTTGGGCACAAGCGAGCCTTCTTCTGTAAGCGAGGCTGCTGGTGGCTTCTTTCCATTAACTTTGTTCTTGGCATTGCTTCATCAGACAGGACTGCAAGCGAGGCTATTGGTGGCTTCTTAGCATTGACTCTATTCTTGGCATTGCTTCATCAGACAAGATCCATTCTGAATCTCGTTTTTTCTTCATTCAAGCGTCTCAGAGATCACTCAGTATCTGAGTTTCAGTTGTTTCTTGTATTGTGAGGCATTGAATTCCAGTAAAACCGGAGGCCATTATGGGATTTTCTATTTATGGGTTGCTCTGGTAAATGATTAGAGAATGCTTAGAGGATTGGGTTTCAAATTGTTGTATTCTTCGGGACTAAAATTGAGTGTAATGTCTTATGATGTAATCACTCGTATTTGATTGAATATGAACTGTAATACTACAACATTTTTTTCTTACTGAAAAAAAAGGCTCTAATATCGCATTTGAGTCCTATGCTCTGCACTATTCTAGTCTCGCTCAAAGGGGCGTGGCTTATTACGAGGAACAATGACACTTAAAAGCACAAATGAGAGTTGAGAGCTCAGCTTCCAGATTTAACGAGCTTACCCCCAGTTGGTTTAGGAGGAAATCACTGAGGTGAAGGTCAGACATCCTAGAGGTCAGACATACTAGAGGTCATTACAATTCATATTTGTATAAGATTTATATTTATTAGCATTTAATGTTTCTCTCGGGAAGAGTATTTGTGGACAAAAACAAAATCAAGGAGGAATTTCTCCTAACCCTAAATCAAATGCAGAGGCACATGATTGTAATGGATCAAAGGCTCAGGTGTTTTCTATCTTGAGAAGTATATGGGCAGTCCTCCTTATCCTAGTTGCTCTTCTGGAAGCAATAAGGAGTCCATTCTAGTTGAAGTCACTTATTCAAATAAATATATTCCAATGTTCTTCAATTAATCTGTTCTTAATAGTTTATGGTTTCATTCTATAGTTTTTTTTGTTTCAAAATGGCCCTAGAGGCCCAATAACTAATGATATCATTTGTTTTCTAGAACTCTAAACATTGATGTATCTTTTTGCAATTTTGAAGAAAAACAATTATGTATTTGATCGTGTTTCCCTAGTGGAAAATCAAAATAGGCTTCAAAGGACATGATTGTAAATATCTTATTCAAGTAAATAAAAACTTTGCTTCACAAAAACAAATACTAATAATTTTCCAATTGATATTCATCAATCCTCTAAAATAATATCCCAAAAAAAATAAGAGATTGTTGTGTTAAGAGGCACTCTACAACTCAAAATGGGGAAAATGTTGTATTTCCTTGTAAAATAACACGTTAAATAAAAAAATACTAAAAATAAAACATATGTCAATGTAATTTAAAAATAAAAATAATAAATCCCTTCAATTCAATTTGTTATAGTATAATTTTGTTTGTATTCATAAAATTACAAATATAAAAGAAAAAATCATAATAAGCATATCCATTAAAAATAATAGTAATAATAATTCATATTTTCAACCATGATATTTCAGAACATATAACTAGCAATTGCACCACATGTTGCAAAAGAAACGTCGTAAGGCAATAGCATAGGAAAGGGTAGCCTAGAAGAAATAAGTTGTTGTAGAGGAGCCATCGTGAAGGAGTGAAAGGAAAAATTTTCTTCCATGGAAGTAGGTCGTGGAGGTTTCAAAGATATTGATGATAAGAGTTATCAACCAAATATTTGTGTTATAGATATTGAAATAGGAAATTGTGGATGAAAACATATATGTAAGCCAACATAATCTGTTCACATATATAAATATTTTGTTATAGATTTTGAAATAGGAAATTGGGGGTGAAAATCCTTTGGTGATTAATAATCTTCCGAAACAAACATGAAATGAGCATGTAACTCAAATAAGATATTTTAAATACATTCAAGTACAATCTATCTAGCATAGATGTAAATAAAATGAATTTTTATTAACATAAATAGAGCTTACTCCAGGTTCATCTACATATCCGAGTGTCAATTGCATGCTTGTCAGAAAGTGTATATGAAGAACAATAGCCTTGGTATACAAGAAAGTGAATGTCATTTTAATATGGAGACATTTTTGGAAGGAGATATTGTTCTTTATGTTATGGTTCATTTTCTTAACTCCAGACTTGGTTTAGCCTTTCTCTATATACATAAGAAAAAAAATACAAAGTAATTTCACAAATTTAAGTTATAGTTTTATATTTTATAATTACAAATCTAGTTTCTTATTAAAATATTTTACGCACATCTATTTATTCAAATAAATTATATTGTGAATATGTTTTCTCCTATTATTTGATTACAAAATTATTGTACTCCCTACTAAGTAAAACAACTTTATCAATAAAGAATTGAATGCCAAATTCAAAGATTACTTAAGTGAGAACTACTATAATATATAGAACTGATTTTTTTGATGTATAAATTATTTGTTTATATGTAGTTCAATTTCCATTACCTATCATCTTCAAACCCCATGGGGAGGTATTGAACATGGGAGCCAATTTTGGGTAAATAAGAATCCACATTTTCAACTTGGACAAAACAAAATAATTATAACCCTAAAATTCTCTTACCTAATAATCTTTTTAAATATATAATTGAGTTTCATTTATTAAAAACAAAGGCAATATTAAGAAACTCCTAGAGTTATAAAAGGTAATTGACATGAAAAATAAAAAATCTCCTCATGACAACATACAAATGTTAATCTTAATTGAATCATTAAAAAAATAAAAAGGGATAATAGATTTACAAGTTATATCATTAAAAAATACCACTTTCACAGTCGAATTTCTACATTAATTTTTTAAAATATTATTTTATAAGTATATATAATTATAATTGTATATCATTAAGATATATATTTTATGATAATAATATATATTTTTTTTTTTGGGAAAAATAAGAATAAGTTAGAACTAAATGGATTTGGTGAATTGCATAGAGATTTAACACATTAAGGCACATTAAGTGAAGGGGTGCTAGTGTTCCTTACCAAATGCAGTATAGTGTGATGCATCAATATAAAAAACCCTGAACCTACTTAGAATTTTTAGTTCAAAATTTCAGTCGTTAATATATATATATATATATATATATATATATATATATATATATATATATATATATATATATATATATATATATATATATATATATATATATATAATTTCCTTTTCTGGTATGAAAAAATATATTATAAAATGTATTTATTTTAAATGAAAAAAAAATGATGATCTACTATAAAAGAGGAGCATTAAAGGAAAATAGAGAGCCTAAAGGAATGTAGAGGTACAAAGTAGAGAGCATGAAGGAGATGTATAGGTACAAAACATAGAGCTTGAAAGAGACATGGATGTAATTGGAAATGATGAGGAAATAAGAGATTTAGAGGAAATTGTCAATGAGAATATTGACCACACAAATGAAGTCACCATTTTAATATTTTAAATTTTTTCCATGTACATGTCAAGTTCAAATTAAAAATTAAAAATTTATAGATATATTTTTTATGTAGGGACAACATCTTACCTACAACGAGATCATACCACACTTACAAAAACATGGACATTAATCGGAAGTTGCAATAAATTGCCTTTGATGATAATTTTCTAGATAATATAGAATCAACTAAAATTGAAGAAATGATGCCACTAATTCATGAATGAATAGTTCAAGATAAAGTAAATTGGGTGATCAAAAATCTTTTTCAAGGTATATCTATCATAGCACAAGCTTAATTCTTAAATATATTTTTAAAGCACAAATATCTAAGAGATATAGTTCAATTATTGGGCATTAGAAATTCCAAAGAAGTGAAGGTAAGTGGGTTGGTATCAAGAAATATGACATCAACCCCTGGAAAAATTGCAAAATATCAATCTCAATATGGCATAAGTGCTAGTAGGGCAGTATTGACAGGTGTTGTTGGAAAAGGAACTACATCAAAGCGGTTGATGTCAATGAAAAAAAGAATGTAAAAAACATTAAGGGAAAGTTTAGGGAGACATTAAAAAATTAGGATTCAATAACATGAGAATGATGAACTTACATGTTGGGCTAATATATGTAGGAAACCTTATCAAGATAGACTTTGGTATAATGTGAGCGACAATGTGAAAGAGTTTTGGTATTGGAATTTCCATGTGTCACCAAATGAGAAGAATATCATGAGACATTGTATATCTAGAGGAGTGTATTGAGATCATTTCACCTTTCAGTGACAGTTACTATTAAAGAACATTTCTTACTGCATAATATGTATAACTTGTATATAGACCTATAAAAAAAATTTAACCGTGTTGGAATCTTATGACAGTGAGGAAAATATAAGCAGTCCATTCATACAACTACCACATACTATCACTAGGCAAAAGGGATTTCCTATGAAGCGATCTATGTATCTTCGTCATGCAGACCGAATCTCGGCACTAAGGATTCATCCTAAGATAAAAGGTCATCATAGTAACTTTGATGTTCAAAAACCATCAATCACTTAATTGTTTCTCTAAATATCAAAAATTAGACAACAGTCACCATATGGTAACTCTTGGGGGGAATGTGTATCCATATCATAGTATAATTGTATATACAATAGCTTATCCAAACGATATAAAAATATTTCATAAGAAGTGCAACTGCTACATGAATTACTCACAATCCTTAATGATATACTCAAAGTTCTTCCACAATACTAATCAAGTGTCTAAAGAAACCATCATCACTCAGTCACGATATAGGTAACACCTGGCGAAAATGTGCTAGAATTGTATATACAATATCTTATACAAAGGATATTAAAATCTGTTGTAAGTAATGCAATTGTTACATGAACTACTCACCATATAGGTAACAAATGGGGGAAATGTGTGATAATTGTATATACAATAGCTTATACAAAGGATATGAAAATCCGTTATAAGCAATGCAACCTCTACAGGAACTACTCACAGTCCTTAATGATATACTAAAATTTCTTCCACAATACTAATCAAGTGTCTAAAAAAGCCATCATCACTTCCAAAATCACATATTTAAACATACAAGTTGTAAAAAATGAATTTGTTTCATAAATTTTAATAGAATCACGTGCTCATATCTAAGATACAGTTCTTAATCTCTGAAGCTTCTTCTTGATTGAAAACATACTAAACTGATAAGATATAGCGGAAGAGAAATAATTTTAAAACTTCTTGGCACAATTGTTACATAATAATTTGATGCACAACTTGTATAGCAGTAAATGTGAGCTCGCAACACGTCCAAATAAAAGAATTGAAGTAAATACTATTAGTTGGTTTTCAATGAATTTATGTAATTAAAATAGAGCTAAGAACTTCTTAAGACTACTTCATTGAAAATTAGAAGCATCTTCATGCATGGTTTTCCAAGATGGCCGTCAATACCTCTCTAGATCACTTGTATCAACACTGCATTTCTTTCACCATTATCTAGCAATCTCAAGACAAAATGAGTAAGCAATTTATGAATGGAAACACCTACAAACGTGTCACAAACATAAGTTGGTTTGCAATATCAATTTATTAGATTGATATCAATGCTTCTAAACTATTATAAACAAAAAAACTGAAAGGCTTACTTAACAAATGATAAAATAACTTGTCATCAACATAAATCTAAAATGATTAGCATATATCATTGCAGACATGGTTACAATTTTTCATGGATTAGGTATATGTATCATCAAGAAAGGATATTAAAATTTGTTATAAGTAATGCAACTGCTACAAGAACTATTCATAGTCCTTAATGATATACTCAAAGTTCTTCCACGATACTAATTAAGTGTCTAAAGAAGCCATTATCACTTTCAAAATTACATATTTAAACATACAAGTTGTAAAAGTTGAATTTGTTTCATAAATTTTATTAGAATCATGTGCTTAGATCTAAGATATAGTTCTTCGTCTAAAGCCTCTTTGTTGAAAACATACTAGCGTGGATATAGTTGAATAGCAAGAATTTAAAAACTTCTTCGCACAAATTGTGTAACATTAAATGTTTCATATATATATATATATATATATATATATATATATATATATATATATATATTAAAAATAAAAATAAAAAATTTATTTAGATAAATTAAATAAGCAATTATTAATTGTAAATAATTATAACAAAGAAAAAGCAAGATTATTATTACGTTGAAATCCTATGATACTTTAGCCAGGTCTTACAAATCATGAGGCCTATGTTGAAGTTAAGTTAAAGACCTTGTCTGATCATGCCAACATGAATGCCTCATGAATAAAGAAATAGATCGTGATTTTCTACCTTCAAAATCAAAGGTTGTTTTGGTGTAGTTCCTCGATATTTAATCTTGATCACTTATTATTGAGTCACATATGTATTATTTCTTCATGCTCTTTGAAACTATTTAAAAGATCACATTGTACTTTACCACTAATATCCCTCATGGTGTCTGCCATGTTCTTTTTTTTTCAGTATCATTGATACGAAGTTGGTTTCTTTTGTTCTTTGTTCATATACTAAAAAATGTATGGAGAGGTGGATTTCATCACTTCAAAAGAAATAAAAATAATGCTATTTAGAAAATAACTCCAACACCGAAAGAGATTCAGTAGAATTTATGGAGTTGGCGAACATGTCTTGTTCCATGGTGTTGTCTACTAGGCATAGCTTTCTTGATCTTGTGTATAAGAAATGAATTTATTTTTAGCTTAAATTAAATTAACCATTAAATTGCCAAAATTCATGGCACACTTTCCATCACATTTGTAGAGCAAATTATAACAGATTATCACACTTTTCTTATTAGAGCTAAATGCTCCTATATGCAATAACGATGGATTTCATCACTTAAAAGCAGTAAAAATAATTCTATTGAGAAAACAAATCCAACACATTTTTAGAGAAAATTATAACATACTATTACACTTTTCTTATTAGAGCTAAATGCTCCTATATGCAACAACGATGGATTTCATCATTTAAGAGCAGTAAAAACAAGTTTATTGAGAAAGAAACTCCAACACATTTGCACAGAAAATTATAACACAGTACCACAATTTTCTTATCATAACTAAATGCTCCTATATGCAACAACGATGGCATTCATCAGTTCAAGAGCAGTAAAATCAAGTTTATTGAGAAAACAACTCTAGCACTGAGAGAGATTTGGAAGAAACTGTTGAACTGGAACATATCTTGCTCTATGGTGTTGGATATTGGGCATAGCTTTCTTGACCTTGTATACATGACTGTAAATTTTCATGTAGCTTATACTACATTAACCATGAAATTGTCAACATTTAGAGCACACTTTCCAGCACATTTGTAGAGAAAATTTCAATAGAGTATCACATTTTTCTTATCATATCTAAATGTTCCTGTATGCAACAACTACCTTGTGCCTCATAGTTTAATTTGTGAATGGAGGAGGAGAGGAGGAGTGTCAAGGTGCAAGCTAGAATAAGAAGAGAAACAAGAATCTTGTTTGGGGCGTGAGAATCTTGTTTGGGACTTGAGATAGATTCATTCTCTACACATCTAGAGTAAAGCTTAATAAAACAAAACTCACCATACTTTGAATTTTTTAAATAAATATCTTAAAAATTAGAATATCAATTTAATACATTTAACTCAATTACACTTTTAACAATATTCATTTAAAAAAATACAAATATAAATTACTATTTTAAATAAAAATAGTACAACACATTTAACAATATTTATTTAAAAAAATACAAATACAAATTACTATTTTAAATAAAAATAATACAAAGAATCACATTAATCACCATGGCCCTTGTGTACCTTCCTCTTATTAATTTTTAAATACCTGAAATTTGTAACTTATTCTTAATCACAATATCAATTTTGTAAAACTATAATCTACAAGTCTCACTTTTTATAGCTTTCGTGGAAGGATAGAGTATCTAAATTCACTTACGCTTTAATAAGCATCCTCAATTATTGTACCACCCACCTCAGCATCCAATCTTGACATATTAGGTTATTCTAAATTGATCAAGAGTATAGATTTTAGGGTGGTGTTCTATGTACACTAAAATTTCCATGATGTCCATCACTATGTATGGGTTTCATTGTAACCTTGGATATATTTTGTGAGTTGTTGTGATTTTTTCCTTGTGGCTAAAACTTATTTTTGGTTGTCACATAGTTATCATGATTCAAAATTTTGTTATCATCTCAGATCCTTATAGCATTAGATATATTTTGTGAGCTAATGTGATGTTTTGTTTGTCACAATGATTCAAAAATCAGTTATTATACCACAATATTAACTTTCTCATTGTATGTTTTGTTTATGAACCCTTTAAAAAAACCACAAGAACATTTGATTTTACATTGTGATCTCCCCAGCATGGGTGGGGGTTTCAAAAATTGGAGAGTAAATTGAGCGGTTATTGTTAGAAATTGTTGTATAATATGGGAAATTTGGATGGTTTGTACACAATATGGAAGTCATAACAGATATCTAGTTTGAAATTTTTAGTGTCTATGGCCACCATGCATGTAATAGGATCCATTTCAACTCATAACATCAATAAATAATCGTGTGAATGATAACTTGTGACATCCCTAGCCATTTTCTTTTATTGTGGATCGGGTTACAAACTAATAGCTTGTGAAATCCCTAGCCATTTTCTTTGATTGTGGATTAAGTTATAAACTAGAATACACTCTCTCTTCATAAGACTCTATATTATATATTGGATGGAGGGAAAGGTTATGGTGAAACTTGTACCAAAAAAACCCCTTAGGGTTGTCTCAACTTACTCTATTTTTAATCACATAGTGTCAATTTTGTAAAATTATAATCTACAATAAGGATTGAGTGGGTTTTTTATTTTGTAAGTTTTGTTTGGAATTGAAAAATAAAAAAATTATAAAAGCTAAAATTATCTAGTGAAAAACTTTGTTTAAAATTTCAGAATAAAAAGTTGAGTAAGTTTGACATCATATAATATGAAAATTGTTTATGATTATAAAGTAAAAGTCATGTAAGATTTTTTAGCTACAATTAGGTAATTAAATATATGTATATAGTTTTCTTTTAACAAAAGAAATTTGATATTCATTAACAAAAAAAAATCAGAAAGCGTATGTATGTAGTTACGAACTGTTATATAGTTACAAACTATTACAATTAAGTATTTTTTTATATATTAAGAAATACTACTCATGAATAATAAAACAGTTGTAACATAAATAATATATTACAAAAAAAAAACCATGTATTTTTGGAATAATAAAATAGTTGTAACAAAAATAATATAGAACAAGAAAAACTATGTTTATTTGGATGTATGAAAATTTAGATACATTTTATTAAGTAAATTTTTAAAAGAATAATGGTTATAAACAATCAAAAATAATTTTATTAAATAGTTAGTTTATATCTATATTATTTATGAGAGGGATCAATTCTCTTTTCACTCTAAAAGAGGTTTGCATATCAAGACATTCGATCTTCTTGCCTCTTGGTAGATCCAAGAGTTAAGATTGATCTAGGCCATCTTAATAACCCCTTTAAATAAACTATATTCCACATGAATACCATGGGTCAATACCGTGGGCTGTTTTTATAGTTTATTATTACTTATTTTATTATTTTGATTTTATTATTTTATTTTAACCTAGTTAAAATGTTCATTAGATTATGTCAATATTTTTATTTAATTTTATTTTATTTTTATTTTTGTGTAATTTAAGATATTCAAAATTTTAAACATGACATTAAAACATTTCTATCATACTTTGCTGAGAGCATCGTGACACAAAAATGTAATATTTAAATATATAAATAGTTATTTTCTTTTTTTTTTTATATTTTTTTTATCAATGTAATATAAATTAATTGTTTTGTATGGAGTTTAATTTTATGATATAAATTTATTTACTAATGGCCTACAACATTTCAATCGTCTAACATTTGATCCAATGGCTCAGACATGGACACAGTGGCACCTAGGCGAGTTGTTTTCAAATAAGAATGCCTTACGGCGTAATTAATAATCATATAAAAATTTAATAAATTTAATTAATAAACATCTAATTAGAAACAAGAATATTTCTATGGATAAAAATGTGAAATATATATATATATATAGTAGCTATAAATTAAAACCTATTTTACTAAATAAAATAAAATATTTATTGATATTCATAACCTTATTTTCATAATTTTATATTTAAATCTAAATAACAAGCATATAAAATCTCAATACTTATGAATTCTTTTGAGTCACAGGGGAAGTTCAGGATCCGGGGGGTGCTCGATATAAGATCATTTATTGTGTGTTTTTTCAAGTTTTCCTGTGCAAGTTGCCACCTTTGTCTTGACATTGATTTCTGCTTGGGGTTTTTTTCCGCCTCTTAGCTCATCCACCATATGTTACCCAACCTCAAAGTTTGTGTTTCACCAAATCACGCATTGAGTGCCTGGTTCCTTATTTCTTGGGGTTTTTTTGGCTTGACGTGCTAGCTTCCATGGAAATCAGGGGATGTTACAACCCAATCCCAATAAGGACATGCAAGAAGAAAAAAAATGACAAGCCAAGGACCAAACCATAGACAGAATGGAAAGGAGCCATTCACAGTGAAGTAACAAGAACATAAACTACAATGAGGCTGAGTCTGGTAATGTGTCAGATCAACATGAAATTAAGAAATAAAAGGTGGAACTACAAGGTGAGTTCCGGAAGATAAAACCACCTACATTTGACAGATAAGTTGACGAGGTAGCAGAGGCTTGGATGATTAACATGAACAACCTTAAAGCCAGATTGGCCATCTACCAGTTGAGAAAAAAGGCCACCTATGGTGGGAGGAAGTAAAGAATGTTTGCAGCATTGAGGATCAAGATGTGACATGGGATTTGTTCCAACAATACTTTAAATACAAGTACTTAACAGAACGTTTCTATGATGAAAAATATAGAGAATTCCATGATTTGAAGTTGGGTCAAATGACAATGGATGAGTACATAACCAATTTCACTTCCCTATTAAGATACGTTCCTTATCTAAGGGATGAAAAGGCTAAGGTTCAATGGTTCCTAAGTAGTTTTTCAACCCACATGAAGGAATGAATTGAATTCGTGAATCCTAGGACCATGGAAGAAGCAATTCGAAAGGCAAGAATGTGTTATCAATAGTCCAAGGCAAAAGGAGAAATGGGAAAAATTTGGTAGCCAAGAACAACATAGAAAAGAAGTTAAAATTTCAAAAGTGCTATAAATAGCAACTTTAAGAATTCAACACAGAGTACAGTGAGCAAACAGTTTGGAAGAAACCACCAAAGTGCACAATGGCCTACTGAAGAGAGGCCTAAAGAGGCTTCGAAGAAACCTGAGCAAGGACAAACCCCAAAACCACATATGTAGTGTTGGGGGTGCGGCGAGGCTCATTACTAAAAAAAATTCCCACAACGAAGGAGAAGTGAAATAGTTGCTAATATGTAAGAGGCTTCTATAGTGGGATATGTAGCCGAAATATACCTAGAATCAACACAGTGTTGGAAGATCATCAGGCGGATTATCAACCAACAATGATAGAGTTGGAATGTAAGCTACTCTCACAGTCTGTTTCTATTTTGGTTGACCCAAGTGCAAGTTCAAGTTATGTAAACCCCAAAATAGTAAAAGTATGTAAATTACGAAGTAAGAAATTCAAAAATCTTTGGCTGGTATAGCTAGCCACAGGTGCAAAAGGAAAGGTAAGTGCCAAAATTCCAAACTGTACTTTGAAAATTGGAAACTAGCAGTTAAACGTGGACCTGGACATACTACCATTAGGATCATATGATGTACAGTTGGGCATGGATTGGTTGGAGAAACATTGGACATTGGTAAATTGTAAAGAAAAGATTATATATTATAGTATGCAAGATGGAACTCGCAAAGAGATTTAGGGAGTCAAGAAAACACTACAACTGTGTCCTATCACAGCATCCCAAATGAATAAATGTATGAGGAAAGGATTTCAGATTTATGCCATCCAAGTGGGATATGCCAATTCCAAGGAGAAGACTCCTATGATGGAGAAAATACCAGTGGTACAAGACTTCATGGATGTATTTCCATAATACGTGCCAGGATTACCCCCAAGAAGAGATATTGATTTTACCATTGAGTTAATGCTAGGGGCATCACCAGTTTCAAGGGATCCTTACCGAATGAGTATTCTGGAGCTAACTGAATTAAAAATGCAATTGCAGGAGCTATTGGACAAAGGATACATTCTCCCGAGTGTGTCCCCTTGGGGAGCACCAGTGCTGTTTGTAAAAAACAAGGATGGGACCATGCGGTTGTGCATGGATTATAGAGAGCTCAATAAACTGACAGTAAAAAATAAATACCCCTTACCTCGGATTGATGACCTATTTGATCAGGTGAAGGGGGCCACAGTATTTTCAAAAATAGACTTAAGGTATGGGTATCACCAGATCGGATAAAGGATGAGGATATCTACAAGACTGGTTTCCGCACCAGGTATGGGCATTATGAGTTTGTGGTACAACCCTTCGGTCTAAGTAATGCACCAACAACATTTATGAGGTTGATGCACTGTATATTTCAACCCTTTTTGGATAGATTTGTGCTAATATTTATCGATGATATTTTAATTTATTCCAAGAATCGGGAAGAACATAAGGAGAACTTAAGAATAGTGTTGGAGATGTTAAGAAAACATCAGTTGTACGCCAAGTTTAGCAAATGTGATTTCTTAGAAGAAGAAATCTAATATCTAGGCCCTGTTGTTTCAGCTGAGGGAATAAAATTTGATCCAAATAAAATTAAGACAATTATGGAATGGAAAATTCCCCAAAATGTAGCAGATATCCGATCCTTTATGGGATTGGCTGGGTACTACTGACGGTTCATTGAGGGGTTCTCCAGAATTTCTTTTCCAATCACCTCCTTGTAGAGGAAGGGAAAAGTATTTAAGTGGACTAATGAATGCCAAAACAGTTTTGAAAGGTTAAAACATCTGTTGACCACTGCCCTAGTGTTGCCGGTAGGCGACCCCAACCAAGAGTTTGAGGTTTGTACAGATGCCTGTAAGGAAGGGGTTGGGGAATTTTTATCGCAAGAAGGAAAGGTGGTTGCCAATGAATCCAGAAATTTAAAAGAGTATGAACAAAGATATTCAGCCTATGATCTGGAGCTAACCGTGGTAGTGCATGCACTCCGGATGTGGAGGCACTACTTGCTAGGAAAGAGGTTTTTGTTAAAGACTGACCACAGTAGCCTAACCAGCTACTTTAAGAAAGCTGGTCTAAACTCTCGCCAGACAAGATGGAATTCTTTCCTAAGCAAATTTTACATTGATATTCAACATGTAAAAGGTAAATAAAATCGGGTGGCGGACGCTTTAAGCATAAAACTACATTGTGTTTATGAACTTTGCTATAATCAACTTGAATGTAAATTTCTAGACCAAGTAAAAGAGGATTCCTGGAAGGATCTGGAATACCAATTTTTATTGCAGCAAATGGAGGAGGATAGGAAGCAAGAGAAGCCTTTTGATTACGGAGTTAGAAAAGATCAATTGCTAACCTTTAAGGAAAAGATATATATTCCAAATCGAATGGATTTGAAGGAGCTGATCATGAATGAATATCACCGTAGCAATTATTCAGGACACCTAGGATACCAGAAAATGTTGACAGCAATTAGAAAAAATTATTTCTGGCC
Organism: Pinus albicaulis; assembly: GCA_034641835.2. NCBI lineage: Eukaryota > Viridiplantae > Streptophyta > Pinopsida > Pinales > Pinaceae > Pinus > Pinus albicaulis. Next base: position 586,516,191 of record CM076572.1, read on the forward strand.
TGGTATGTGGAAAATCATTGCAGAATATTTAAACAATTTTTTAGAGTGTCAACAGGTTAAGGTGGAGCATCAACATCCAGCTGGATTGTTGCAGCCCATACCAGTACCTGAATGGAAATGGGAGGTCATATCTCTAGACTTCATTACTGGATTACCACTATAAAAAAGGCACAATGACTCCATTATGGTGGTGGTTGATAGACTAAGCAAGGTGACACGTTTTATACCAGTAATGTCTAGTTACAAAACTGTACAAATAACAAATATTTTTATGCGAGAGATCTTCAAACTACATGGCATACCAAAGAATGTCATATCAGACAGATATGTGAAGTTTACTTCCGCATTCTGGAAGAATTTGTTCACAGGTCTGGGGACCCAAATAAATTTCAGCACCACTTATCACCCCTAAACGGATGGAAAAACCGAGCGGGTAAACCAAGCTTTGGAGGATACGCTGCACATGTATGTGATGCAGCAACCAACAAAATGGGAGGAATATTTACACTCTTTAGAATTTTCCTACAACAATGGTTATCAGGAGTCTCTTAAGATGAGTCCCTTCAAAGCCTTTTATGGACGGCAATGTCGCACACCATCAATTGGAGTAGCCCCGAGACTAAGTTCATGCTTGAACCAGAAATGCTGGCTGATATGGAATGAGAGGTAAGGAATATTAGACAAAATCTAAGAGCTTCTCAAGATAGACAGAAGGTATATGCGGATAAGAAGAGGACTTTCTGAGAATTTGAAGTGGGTGACCATGTGTATGTAAGGATTAAACCAAAGAAGAGAAAATTAAGATGGGCTTCCTGTGCCAAGTTGGCTCCCAGGTTCTGTGGGCCTTTCCATATACTAGAAAGGATGGGGCCTGTGGCATACCGATTGGCTTTACCCAGCCATATTCGGGTGCAAAATGTGTTCCATGTATCATTACCGAAGCGATACGTGCATGATCCGAAGCATGTAATCCACTGGAAAAGCATTCAAGTAGGATAAGTTTAGAAAATACTAATTTGAAGTATAGAATTTTATGAGAATTTAATTAGAGTTTTGCTAATTGTAGGAAGAGCCAGATGGCGAATTTCTGGTCAAACCTCAACGTATACTCGACCGGAGAGAAATCGTTCTCGAAAGGCAAGCCATCACCAAGGTTAAAGTATGGTGGAAGCACTTCAGCTTGGATGAGGCTACCTGGGAAGATGAAGGATTTGTTTGTGAGGCGTATCCAGAGTTATTTGTTGAGTTGGAATGAAACACTGAGGATGGTGTTTACTTCCAGGGGGGAAGTTGTGACAACCAACTTAAGTGTTAACTAGTTGTTTAACTAGTTATTATGTCATTTTAATTGTTTTGAAAAAAACTAAAGCATTTTTATTTATTTTTAGAAATATTATTTAATGAAAAAGGATTAATTTTGTTTTATTGGAAATAAAATTATTTATGGAAAAGTGGTTCCATAAAAAATAAAAATGTTGATGGTAAAATTATTCCAAGAACTGAGAAGTGGTTGAACAGTTTTCGACAGTTACCTTTTCCTCTGAGGATAAAGGTACATCCCAGTGAGGAAAAGGGGTTATGTTCAGTAACTAAGGAAGGAAAAGAGGAAGAGAGTGAAGAATTTCCTGAGCTGGTAGAGACTAGTGGAAACACAACATTCCTGAAGATTCCTGGAAAATAGACTGGACTTGGGGTCCTGAGGTCTCTCTAGACATTTCTGTCAACCTATACTTCTCAGGTGTGGATCACGGGGGAAGAGGAGGACGTAATAGCCTCTCTTAAGGTTAGGAGGACATCATCAGCAGGGTCTGAAACAAGATAAGTAAATAGAATTATTTATTACAAACGTAATATATAGCCAAGTTTAACACAAGAAAGATTTAGACCAAGTTGTTTCCAGATTTGGAAATGTGTGTTACAGTTAAGAAAGGATGATTGCATACTATTTTTATCTTGTATTAGATGAAGATGTGTAATGTATATGGAAATTTTGCCTTAATATTCAATTGTTTCATATGTATGGTTATGAAGCAGCATATTAAGAAACATGTTGTAGATAAAAATATAAACGTTAGAGAATGTGAGTAAGGACTAAAGAACAAGTCCATAATTATAAGATTGGAGGAAGTTTCTTTTTTGTTAAAAAAGAATAATAAATGAGAGTGAAATGCTATTTTAGGGTCCAGAGAGAAAACCCTAGACCCCATAATAGATCATTCCTCCTTATCTGAAACTATACATGGACAGATCTAAGATGGTCCAAACATCATACTAAAAATTGTAAATAAATAAAGAAATAGAAAGAATCTATTGTTGCTAAATATGAAAGGAGAACTCTTATGCAAAACCAAAATCCATTTTCTACCATACGCATCCACGGAAATTTCGAGAATAGCATGCATATTAAGACATAGAAATACTAATACATCGAAAGAAATATTGTTACAACAGTCACGAAATGACAATATATTGTTACAACAGTCACGAAATGACAATATATTGTGCAAGCCCAAAAAGGCATATAAGTAAATTGTAAATGTATACAATGGGATTTTATTGAAAAAAATCATCAACTATTAAGTTTCATTAAGCTCAAAGAAAATCCATGGCTAAACCCCGTAGGGTAAGCAAGAAACCAAAGAGAAAGGAAACTGAAACACGAACTGTGTGACAAAGCATATGCGAAAAAAAATTCCATAATTTATACAATGTACAAAATGGTAAAACAATCTGAAAATCCATTTTAAACATTTAACCAAACCTCTCATATTACAGAGGGAATACTCTTAACAGAAACTCGGGTCGGAGCCCAAATAAACTTAGTACTGAAATAACCATTGTTTGCTACAAGGCTGAATAGGCATAGATTTTTCCGCAGAGTAATAAAACAGAAGGCTTGGCGGCCATGCGGCCATAATCAAGACTTGGAAAGCACAGAATAAGCTTAGCCTGAATATCTCGACCACTGAAGTATACGCAAAGAAACGAAATACCTGAAATGGGTGAAATAGAAAATCATGAAAACTCGTTTGAAGGTGTCGAGGGCATCGAAAAGAGCATGGTGAAAACCTTGGCCTTTGAGGTTAGAGCGAATACCTGCACCAAATACAAAAATAAGAGAATAAACAACTGCTAATAGTTTTTGAGAATAGTTGAAAAAGAAAACTAATAAGAAGAAAGATAGGGTTTGGGGTTACAAACCTGGCAAAGTCCGCATCCAAAAGTGTGGATCAAAATAAATATGAGAAGAACACATTGAAAGGAAACATTGTTAAAACTCGTGTGGAGACGAGGCAAGCCGTAGGCTCAGAGGTGCCAAAACGTATTCAAAGTAAAACTGAAAAACCAAAATGTGTTATACTTGAAGCGGCGGAGGAGAAACTTCCCGGAAGGTAGTGGGAATGCCCTGGAGATGACTACAGCTTCGAATACTGTAAAATGAATGCAAGTTATTACTGTAAGGGAAGGTAAAAATAACAAAGGAAATGAATAAAGGATTAGATCATAACCCAAATGCGAGAACAATCCAGTCTTGAACAAGGAAACCTCATAATGAGAATGGAATAATGAAATATCACTTCCCAATAAGGGCGTTTACTCAACAGAACCTCCATGATGCTGCAGAGTTGCAGTCAGAGCTCTCCACTGAAAAACCCAAACCGAATGAACGAAATATAGTTAGGGTTACAAGACATTACCCTAGACATCTCCCAATAAATCCTCCACCGTTGATCCCTATGTGCACAGACCGATGGAGGGTGTGCGGGCATGTGGCCTCACACGGTGAGCATACAAATAAAAAATGGATACATTTGTAGTAGTAATCAAATATATAATCACAGTTGTATTATTTAAGCGGGTAAAGAGATCGCCATTAAACATAAATTGTAAGCCTTAAATGATTCGTACCAACCACGTACAGTAAATCAAATGAGTCATAAAATTTGTTTTATTATTGCTCAATCAAAGTTTTTACATAATTAAATATATATAATGTGTGTATAAAAATCAAATTGGTGAGGGACCATAGGTATGATAGCGATTCATATTCTCGGAGATTAGAACATTAAAAGGGGTAAAGTGAGTAAGTAGAATTTTTTATTTTTTTGTTTTTTTATTTTTTTATTTTTTGTTTTTTTATTTTTTTATTTTTTGTTTTTTTATTTTTTTATTTTATTTTTATTTTTATGATGAATGTTACAAGTGCTATCGGAGCATCGTTCGCACACTGGGACCCTAGGGGTCACCTAACATGATAAATTGTGTGTATATAGTTGCACAGAAAAGTAGTATTGTAGAGGACGATATGAGAAGGGGATCGACACAGCATACACCTCAGAATATTGGGGAACCTACACCTCAACCACAACCATAAATGAATCCTAAAATGTGGATTCAGCTGAGTGTATATCAACACTAGCAGACCAGTAGACTGCTGGAGGAGCAGTAGCACTGGACCAATATACTATTAAGTACTGTGCAGAAGTTGCAGGAGGAAATAGTCTAAGTGAGAAGTGATAATGAATGATTAATGCAAGAACAGTAAAGGATACTGAAGAGTCTTTCTGACAAATAAAATCCGGGGATGTTACAACCTAGTCCCGATAGGGACATGCAAGAAGAAAACGAATGACAAGGCAAGGACCAAACCATAGACATAATGGACAGAAGCCATTCACAACGAAGCAACAAGAATAGAAACTACAATGAGGCTGAGTATGGTAATGTTTTGGATCTATAAGAAATTAAGAAACAAAAGGTGAAACTACAAGGTGAGTTCTGGAAGATAAAACCGCCTACATTTGACAGAGAAGCTTAAGAGGTGGTAGAGGCTTGGATGATTAACATGAACAAGTACTTTCAAGTCTACGAGTACATCAGCAACCTTAAAGCTAGATTGGCCATCTACAAGTTGAGAGAAAAGGCCACCCTATGGTGGGAGGAAGTAAAGAATGTTCGCAACATTGAGGATCAATATGTGACATGGGGGTAGAGAGGAACCCTAGCAATGGCGGCCGTGAACCCTGGTTCGCCTAAAGATTTTCTGGCTACACTGCTACATCGGGCTCGTTTATCCACTTAGCGATCGGCAATGGGACCCCTCCTCAGCTTCTGCTTGGTCTTCATGACCATTATCTTCTTGGTCTAAGTTTTTTCAGGTCATTGTCAGCTTTACGACTGCGGCTTTCTTGCTTTCGCCCGCATCTATAGGCATTTTCTATGTCTACCAATGTGTGGGGTCATTAGACGTGACCCGTGAACCCTGCTGGTCATCTAGCAGGCTTTGGACAGGCTCTGTTACCTCAGTGCAGGTGTTTTTTTCTACTTCTTGGGTCTGCTTCTGGCTTCGCCAGCGCTCCTTTGGATTTTTGCTGCTCCGACATTTGAACTCTGGCTTGTCAGTGCGGGCCCTTGGTATCTTCCCCTTGCTATTGGTTAACAGGTTTGTTGGGTCAGGCTTGACTTGCTGGACAACATGAGTGCCTATGAGGATGAAGTGGATTACACAGAGGATCCGTTGGCCGATGTGGACATATGGGGGAATAACATTCAAGAGGAGGCGGATGGGATGGATGACATGGTCCCTGTTTCGACTATTTCGGTGCCAGCTTGACCTATACTTATCGATGTGGCGGGCAGCTCATCGCCCATTGGAGAACTTGAACAGCTCAGTTTTACCACACCCTCACCCTCGAATAATGGGTTATGGAGCTATTCACTGGCTGGGAACACAAACTTGCCTGAGGTAGACTTAGGGTCATCAGAGCCATTTGCAGATGTTGTTTTTCAGAGAATTGGGGAGATGACACTTAAATTATAACACCTCAATATCGATGGTTCTATTCCACACTGCAGCGCTGTAGTATGCGGAACGATATGTGGGGGTGAGTCTATCAGTGGGAGTGCGGAGTGTGCACCTCCCTCGGCCTCTAGGGTATTCTCAAACATTCCTGAGGACATTCCCTTCTCGGATAATCCAAACTCATCATCGGACTCTGATAACTCTAAATACCTGACCCTGGGGAGTAAAAACAAAGGAAAGAAGAACAGGATCACAAAGAACAAGTTCAACAAGTTCTCCAACTTCAGACATGAATGCGGTATGGCAGATTTGTGGTATGGCAGATCTGGCACATATTGCTGCCACAATGTTAGTAGGGAAGTTGCATGGCCGGAAATACTCCACTGCACGGCTGAAGCAATAGACCCGTGAGATTTGGGGAGGTACTCTTGAAACCCTCTCGAAAGTTTTATTGCTTACCAAAGGTTGGTTTTCCCTTACTTTCGCCCGGTTAGAACAATCTGATTGGGCTCTCATGCAATACTGGCATATTGAAATGCACCCTATTCATTTTAAATGATGGGTTCCGCCATTTGACCCTAATAAAGAAAATGTTGGCACTAGCCCTATCTGGATGCGATTTCCTGGACTGCCTGTTCAATTCTGGAATGACACTTTTCTCCAGAACATTGGGGGTCAATTTGGGCTCTATCTTGATCATGATAGGTCTTATTTGGTTACTGGCAGCAGGGCAGTTGCTCGTACACTAATCTTCCTCAACACAAGGGATGGTCTGCATGATAATCTCAATATGCTCTTTGATGGCATGATGTGGCACCAGGTTCTTGATTATGAAGGGGTGCCGTTTAGATGCAGGAAATGCCATGAGGTGGGAAATTTGTATAAAGAGTGTCCAAATATGGGCTTCACTAAGCAGACTCTTAAGAAATCTCACACTGTGGCCACTTAGACAGAGCCCATCATTAGCACTTGCCAGGATTCGATGGGTGAGCAACAGGCCGAGCTGGAACAACCACCCGCTGTAGAGATGGTATTGACCCAACAACTTCCTACTTGGCCCATTACTCATCCCAGATCGCATGCTCAGTCCACTCCAGAGGCTTCTCATCGCTCTACAACTATTCCGGGTACCTCTCCTACACCAGACTCTTTGATTTTTAATATCTCTTCCTATTTATCATCCATCACTTTTCCTTGTATGTCTATTGTATCTGCTATATCTGCTTAGCGTTATCCTTCTATTTGTTGTACTATTGCACAATCCCCGCCATCATTTACACCCATTATACAACATACTTCTGCTGACCCTACCTCTTTCCATACATCTACCCACTCAGAGTCATCCACTTCGAGACACAACTACTTCCTGAGATCCATCACTCAACCTCATTCATGGGAAGATTTTGGCATTGGCCCGGGGCCGGGTTGCTACCCTCACAAAACAAGAGGCAGACCATCAGCTATGGCTAAAGCTATCAAATGGGCTAATTTAGAAGTGGAGGCTGGTACACAATCATCCCTTATGAGGGTCCTTAGAGCAAGGCGACCCAATCCGGGGGTTACATCATGATTTGTCTCTCCTACAACTGTAGGGGACTGGCCAACCTCGATAAGATATTGGCACTAAGGGAATTAATTGCACAGAAGCCTATTGACATCTTATTCCTACAAGAAACATTAAGAGAGGGTGATGTGGTTGCTACTATTCTAAAATATTTTCTTCCTAACTGGACTTTCATTACATTGGATGGTCACGGAAGATCAAGTGGTTGCACTTTGGGTATCAAGTGCAGAACCACCCAGATGATCAACTGTTGGGGCCGGGCTAGGGTAATTGGCATGGATATAAAATTTGGTCACTCTAAGCAGGAGTTCACCCTAATTAATGTCTATGGGCCCTACTTAAATAGAGATGCCTTTTGGAACTCATTATTGGCCTGCTCATTGCTTACCCTTCCTCATATAATATTGGGTGGTGATTTGAATTTCTCATTAGGCATCTCCAAATATTGGGGTACTCATGCTATCCCTGATCCACTGGATGATTTTTTCAACTCCAAGCTTGAGATTGTTGACCTTATAGACACTCAGACTACAAATATTCAGCCTACATGGAGGAATAGAAGGACTGGTGATGCGGCTTTGGCCCGCAGGTTGGACCAATTTCTGATCAAGCAGCCTCTTCTCAGCACTTTATATCGCACTCTTCAGTGGGTGGAGTAGGGGGGAATGTCTGATCATTCCCCTATATTTTTGGAATTTGAGTGTGGTCCTACCAGGGCTCGACCACCATTTAAATCTAAGTCCAGATGGCTACAAGACCCAGAATATCATGAGATGGTAGTTCAAGGCTGGAAGCATTGTCAAAAACTTCCAGATATGGATCCTTCCCGGACCATAAATGATAATCTATCTCGCATCAAGGGCCTGACTATCAATTGGGTTAAGAACAAAAAGTGTTTGGAACGAGAAGAGCTCAACCGAATTGAACTAGAAATTAATCACCTTAATAACTCTGATCTTACTGGTTACTGGTCTAGCGCCTCTAAAGAGCACCTCATAGCACTTGAAACTACAAATGAAAAGCTCCTGAGACAAAAATATGAGGATTGGAGACTCAAGAGTAGAGCTATTTGGCTTCAGGCAGGAGACGAAAATACAAATTTCTTCCAACAACATGCTAATGGTAGCAGGACTTCCAATTCTATTTGGGAACTTACCGATCAGCATGGGTTTGTCGCACGTACTCAATCACAATTACATGATATGGGTACTCAGTATTTCACTAACTTATATAGAGCTCCTCTACACATTGATCTCCCGGACATAATGCAAATTACTCAATCCTTTAATAAATTTGTGGAACTGGAGCAGAAACATGACCTCAATGCACCAGTTTCCAAGGGGGAGCTGAAGGGGTTTTAAAATGGTTCAAAAAGACAAAAGCCCTGGGCCTGATGGCTAGCCCATTGAGTTTTTGATTCATTTCTTAGAATTGATGGCTAATGACCTGCTGATTATGATTGAAGACAGCAGGGTGAGGGGTAGAATTTATGATGGTTTTAACTCAACTTTCATTGTGCTCATTCCAAAAACTGACCACCCATCCAGCTTTCAAGATTACAGACCAATATCACTCTATAACTACATTTATAAGATTATCTCTAAAATCATTGCTAATCGTATTAAGCCCTTCCTATCTACTCACATAGCCAAGGAACAATTCACTTTTCTTCATCATAAGCAAATCCACGAAGCGATTGGCATAGCCCAAGAAGCCCTCCATTCCATAAAAACCAAGCACCATAAATCCACTATTCTCAAGATTGACCTGGCAAAGGCTTTTGATCAGGTGAATTGGAGCTACTTACACCTCATTCTTATTCAAACTGGCTTTCCTCATACATTTATCAACTGGATTATGGGCTGCATTTTTCATGCTACATTTAGCATTCTTCTTAATGGCACCGCATCTGAGTTCTTTCATGCGGGTAGAGGCCTACGTCAAGGATGTCCTCTATCACCATTATTGTTTGTCCTGGTTATGGAAGGTCTCTCAGTTCTCATCAAAAATTCTAAGACTTAGGGGACCATTCATGGTCTCCAGATTAATGACATTTTACATCTTACTCATCTATTATTCGTGGATGATGTTCTAATCTTTCTTGATGGCTCTGGAAAGGACTTAGCACAATTTGACAAACTACTCCAAAGTTTTTGCAGAGCCACCGGAATGATTCCAAATACACTCAAGTCTACTATTATCATGACTGGATGCTCAGCTCAGGAACTGGGCATCACCATGAATCTATTTGCATATGTTCATATTGATATCAGCTAGTGTCTGAAATACTTGGGATATCACATCAAACAAAATGATTATCAAATCAAAGATTGGAATTGGCTCATAGCCAAACTTGAACGCATAATCAATGTTTGGTACAATAGATGGCTATCCAGAGCTGGACATTTAGTCCTCATTCAATCAGTACTCGAAGCCATTCCAGTCTATTTGAAGACCCTTTCTTGGATACCTATTGGTGTTACCAATCGAATCAAATGCATTTGCAGACATTTCTTATGGCGCAACCAGGAAAAGGATTACACTTTTGCCTGGATTGCATGGGATTGCATCAACATCCCCAAGCAATGGGGTGGTTGGGGGATCAAAGATCTCCATCTATTTTCGAAAGCTCTTGCTGCCAAAATTTGTTGGCATTTAATCACTGGTCATAGTCTCTGGAAGGAGGTCATAGTTGTGAAATACATCATGCCCAGGAATATCCTTGACTGGATTAGGGACAGAATCAGGTTGCCCACTAGTGCATCCATCATTTGGAAAGCGATCACAAAAGCTACTCATCTCATTCAGAGGGGTCTATCGTGGCAAATTGGCTTCGGGGAATCTGTTCAAATTGGTACTCATTCATGGTCTGGTAGTGGAGAATTTTATAAGCTACCAGATTTTTTATTGGAGCATCTAGCTCGCAAAGGCATCATTTTCCTTGCTCAAATCATGGATTCGGTTCACACAACCTGGCAGGGACAAGCCTAGTCGCCGGCAGCTAACCTTGACATTCCACGAGATGGTCTTCAGGATTGGAATAATTTCATATGGGCATTAAAAGCTTCAAACATTCGTCTCACGGAACAGGACGACCAGTTGATTTTGGCTTGCTCAAAAAAAGGCCAATATGCACCAAAGCTTGGCTACTTATTCAGCACAAGGAGCCACCACAAAAATCCTGGTGGTGGCATAACATATGGAAACTAAAAGCCCCGCATAAACACAGAACCTTATTCTGGTGTATATTAAACCACTGCATACCCACCATGGACTTTCTCCATCGCCGCGCCATACATGGGCCCTCCAGATGCTGCTATTGCCTGTCTAACAACGAAGACACTTCACACCTTTTCCTGTATTTTAATGTAATTTTGGACATCTAGGCACAGGCTGTTGTTTTCTTGGGCTGCCAACATCCTTGGTAGGGGTACTCACTACAAGATGCCTGGACGACTTGGTGGCAATTGAACGCTAATTCCTCGAAACTGCAAAACCTCCCTCTGATATTCACTTGGGAAGTTTGGATTGGCCGTAAAAAAATCATTTTCAATGGCCAACTGATCAACGGGGATCACATATGTGCTGCGATCATAACAAATTACAACCTTTTTCCTAAAGAGAATCACCAAAAACTTTCCATGATTGTTGCCCCTGAGATGATTGACCGCAGCCAACCTTGGGCTTATTTTGATGGTGCGAAAAATCCACAGGGCTGTGGGGGGGGGAGAAATTCTTCATGTAAATGATCATCACCATTATCAAATTAGGATGGGACTGGGCTCTGGCTCTAATAACTATGCAGAACTTCAATTCCTTAGAATTATTCTGATCTTCGCGCGAGAAAAACATTGCAACTCCATACAAATATTTGGAGACTCTCTTCTTGTGATCAACTGGTTCAATGATCTTGCACATTGTCACACGCACACACTGTCTGCACTTCTGAGGGAGGTTCATCATCTCAAGCTACTATTTGACTCCATCTCTGTGGCTCATATTTACAGGTCTCGGAACAAAGTGGCTGATAAGATGTCCAAAGAAGCCTCGGAGCTGATTTGGGTTACATGGCATATTACAGAGCAGATCGGCGAACATGTGTACAGGTTTTTTCATTGGCCTTTTATGGATGAGGCCCCAGAACACCAGGTTGTTTGATAGAACATCCTGATTTGGGAGGTTATTTTGATTTGCATTATCTTCCATGGACTATTTATCGGCTATATTGTACTTATATTTTTGTTTTTTGTCTCTTATTTATCTGGTAAGTTATGCACCGAACTTACATGTGATGTTATATGCAGACATCTATGATTGTATCAGGGGCATTGTTGTCTGGTTTATTTTGGAAGCCAGAAGTAGGCTCTATATGGTTATTTTTTGAAAGCCAATTTAATAGTGTTAACTACTAGAAAATGTAACATGTAACTTATCTATTAATGAAAAGTTACGACTTTTTCCTTTGTGAAAAAATATGTGACATGGGATTCGTTCCAGTAATACCTTAAAGACAAATACTTAACAGAACATTTCTATGATGAAAAATATAGATAATTCCATGATTTGAAGCTAGTTCAAATGAAAAAGGATGAGTACATAACCAAGTTCACTTCACTATTAAGATGTGTTCCTTATCTAAGTGATGTAAAGGCTAAGGTTCAATGGTTCCTAAGTAGTTTTCCAACGCACATGACATAAAAAATTGAATTCATGAATCCTAGGACCATGGACGAAGAAATTCGAAAGGCAATAATGTGTTATCAGCAATCAAAGGCAAAAGGAGAACCGGACAAAAGTTGGCAGCCAAGAAAAGGATAGAAAAGAAATTCAAATTTCAAAAGTGCTAGAAATAGCAACTTTAAGAATTCAACACGGAGTACTGTGAGCAAAGAGTTTGGAAGAAACCACCAAATAACTCGATGGCCTATTGAAGAGAGGCCTACAGAGGTTTCTAGCAAACCTGAGCAAGGACAAACCCTAAAACCACCTCTGCAGTGTTGGGGGTGCAGCGAGGATCATTACTACAAAAAATTCCCACAACGAGGGAGAAGTGAAACAATTTCTAATATGCAAGGGGCTTCTATAGTGGGAGATGTAGTCCAAAATATACCCAGAATCAAAGAAGCGTTGGAAGATCGTTAGGTGGATTATCAACCAACGATGATAGAGTTGGAAGGTAAGCTACTCTCATAGCTTGCTTCTACTTTGGTTGACCCAGGTGCAAGTTTAAGTTATGTAAAACCAAAAATAGTAGAATTTTGTAAATTACGAAGTCATAAATTCAAAAATCCTTGGTTGGTACAACTAGCCACAAGTGCAAAAAGAAAGGGAAGTGCCAAAATTCCAAACAGTACTTTGGAAATTGGAAACCAGTAGTTAAACGTGGACCTGAACATACTACCATTAGGATCCTATGATGTACTGTTGGGCATGGATTGGCTGGAGAAACATTGGAAGTTGGTAGATTGTAAAGAAAATATTATATATTATATGATGCAAGATGGAACTCGCAAAGAGATTAAGGGAATCAAGAAACCACTATAGCTGTGTCTTATCACAGCATCCCAAATGAATAAATGTATGAGGAAAGGATGTCATATTTATTCCATCCAAGTGGGATATGCCAATTCCAAGGAGAAGACTCATATGATGGAGAAAATACCAGTGGTACAAGACTTCATGGATGTATTTCCAGAAGACGTGCCAGGATTACCCTAAGAAGAGATATTGATTTCACCATTGAGTTAATGCTAGGAGAATCACCAATTTCAAGGGCTCCTTACCGAATGAGTATTATGGAGCTAACTGAATTAAAAATGCAATTGTAAGAGCTGTTGGACAAATGATACATTCACTCGAGTGTGTCCCCTTGGGGAGTACCAATGCTGCTTGTAAAGAAGAAGGATGGGACCATGCGGATGTGCATGGATTATAGACAGCTCAATAAACTGACAGTAAAAATAAATACCCCTTACCTCTGATTGATGACCTATTTGATCAGGTGAAGGGGGCCACAATATTTTCAAAAATAGACTTAAGGTCTGGGTATCACTAGATCCGAATAAAGGATGAAGATTTCTACAAGACTGTTTTCCGCACCAGGTACGAGCGTTATGAGTTTGTGGTACTACCCTTTGGTCTAACTAATGCACCAACAGCATTTATGAGGTTGATGCATGGTATATTTCACCCCTTCTTAGATAGATTTGTGCTAATATTTATCGATGATATTTTAATTTATTCCAAGAATCAAGAAGAACACAAGAAGCACTTAATAATAGCGTTGGAGATGTTAAGAAAACATCAGATGTAGGCCAAGTTCAGCAAATGTGATTTCTTCAAAGAAGAAATCCATTATCTAGACTATGTTATTTCAGCTGAGGGAATAGCAGTTGATCCAGAGAAAATTAAGACGATTATGGAATGGTGAATTCCCCAAAATTTAGTAGATATCCGATCCTTTATGGTATTGGCTGGATATTACTGATGGTTCATTGAGGGGTTATCCATAATTTATTTTCCAATCACCTCCTTTCATAGGAAGGGAGAATTATTTAAGTGGACTAACGAATGCCAGGAAAATTTTGAAAGGTTAAAACATATGTTGACCACTGCCCCAGTTTTGTGAGTAGCCGACCCCAACAAAGAATTTGAGGTTTGTACAGATGCCTGTAAGGAAAGGGTTGGGGCAGTTTTATCACAAGAAGGAGAGGTGGTTGCCTATGAATCTAGAAAGTTAAAAAAGCATGAACAAAGATATTCAGCCTATGATCTGGAGCTAACTGTGGTAGTGCATGCACTCCGGGTGTGGAGGCACTATTTTTTGGGAAATAGGTTTGTGTTAAAGACTGACCACAGTAACCTAACCATCTACTTTAAGCAAGCTGATTTAAACTCTTGCCAGGCAAGATGGAATGCTTTCCTAATCAAATTTGACATTGATATTCAACATGTAAAAGGTAAAGAAAATTGGGTGGCGGACGCTTTAAGCAGAAAACTACATTCTGTTTATGAAATTCGCTATAATAAGCTTGAATGTAAATTTCTAAACCAAGTAAAAGAGGAATCCTGGAAGGATATGAAATACCAATTTTTATGGCAGAAAAAGGAGGAGGCCAAGAAGCAAGAGAAACCTTTTGATTACGGAGTTAGCAAAAATAAGTTTCTAACCTTTAAGGAAAAGATATATATTCCAAATCGAATGGATTTGAAGGAGTTGATCATGAATGAACATCACCATAGCAATTATTCAAGATACCCAAGATACCAGAAAATGTTGACAACAATTAGAAAAAATTATTTCTAGCTTGGTATGTGGAAAAGCATTGCAGAATATTTAAACAAATGTTGAGAGTGTCAACAGGTTAAGGTGGAGCATCAACATCCAGCTGGATTGTTGCATCCCATACCAGTACCTGAATGGAAATTGGATCTCATATATCTATATTTCATTACTAGGTTACCACGATCAAAAAGGCACAATGACTCCATTATGGTGGTGGTTGATAGACTGAGCAAGGCGACACATTTTATACTAGTAGAGTCTACTTACAAAACTGTACAAATAGCAGATATTTTTATGCGAGAGATCTTCAAACTGCATGGCATACCAAATACTGTCATATCAAACAGAGATGTGAAGTTTACTTCCACATTCTGGAAGACTTTGTTCACAAGTCTGGGGACCCAAATAAATTTTAGCATCGATTATCACCCTCAGACGAATGGAAAAACTGAGCGAGTAAACCGATATTTGGAGGATATGTTGCATATGTACGTGATGCAACAGCCAAAAAATTGGGAGGAATATTTACACTTGGTAGAATTTTCTTACAACAATGGTTATTGGCAGTATCTTAAGATGAGTCCCCTCGAAGCCTTGTATGGATGATAATGTCGCACACCCATCAATCGGAGCATCCCCGAGACTAAGTTGATGCTTAGACCAAAAATGTTGGCTGACATGGAATCGGAGGTAAGGAAGATTAGACAAAATCTAAGAGCTTCTCAAGATAGGCAGAAGGTATATGCAGATAAGAAGAGGACTTATCAATAATTTGAAGTGGGTGACCATGTGTATGTAAGGATTAAACTAAATAAGAGCACATTAAGGTGGACCTCGTGTGCCAAGTTGGCTCCCAGGTTCTGTGGACCTTTCTAGATACTGGAAAGGGTGGGACCTGTGGCATACCGATTGGCTTTACCCATCCATAGTCGGGTGCACAATGTGTTCCATGTATCATTACTGAAGCGATACGTGCATGATCCAAAGTATGTAATCCACTGGAAAAGCATTCACGTAGGATAAGATTAGAAAATCCTAACTTGAAGTATAAAATTTTATGAGAATTTACTTAGAGTTTTTATAATTGTAGGTAGAGTTAGACGACAAATTTCTTGTCGAACCTCAACGTATACTCGACCGGAGAGAAATCATTCTCTGGAGGCGAGCCATCATCCAGGTTAAAGTACGGTGGAAGCACTTTAGCTCAGATGAGGCTATCTAGGAAGATGAAGGATTTGTTCATGAGGCTTATCCGGAGTTATTTGCTAAGTTAGAATGAAACACCGAGTACGGTGTTTACTTCCAGGGGGAAGTTGTGACAACCAGCTTAAGTGTTAACTAGTTGTTATGTCATTTTAATTGTTTTGAAAAAAACTAAAACATTTTTATTTTCTTTGAGAAAGGTTAATTGATGAACAAGGATTAATTTTGTTTTATTGGAAATAAAATTAGTTATGGAAAATTTGTTCCATAAAAAGTAAAAAGGTTAATGGTAAAAGTATTCTAAGAACTGAGAAGTGGTTGAACAGTTTTCGACAGTTACCTTTTCCTCTGAGGATGAAGGTACATCCCAGTGAAGAAAATGGGTTTTATTCAGTAACTAAGGAAGGAAAAGAGGAAGAGAGTGAAGAATTTCCTTAGCTAGTAGAGACCAGTGGAAACACTCAACATTCTTGAAGATTTTTGGAAAATATATTCGACTTGGGGTCCTGAGGTCTCTCTAGAAATTTATGTCAACCTATACTTCTGATGTGTTGAGCACGGGGGAAGAGGAGGACGTAATCACCTCCCTTAATATTGGGAGGACATCGTCAGCAGGGTCTGAGACGAGATAAGTAAACAGAATTATTTATTACAGACGTAATATATAGCCAGTTTTAACACATGAAAGATTTAGACCAAGTTGTTTCCAGATTTGGAAATGTGCGTTATAGTTAAGAAAGGATGATTGCATACTATTTTTATCTTGTATTAGATGAAGATGTGTAATGTATATGTAAATTTTAGCTTAATCTTAAATGGTTTCATATGTATGCTTATGCATCAGCATATTAAGAAACATGTTGTAGATAAAAATCTAAATTGTTAGAGAATGTGAGTAAGGACTGAAGAACAAGTCCAGAATTATTAGATTGGAGGAAGTTTATTTTTATGTTAAAACAGAATAATAAATGAGAGTGAACTGTTAGTTCAAGGTCCAGGGAGAAAACCCTAGACCCCAGAACTGATCATTCCTCCTTATATGAAACTATACACGGATAGAGCTAAGATGGTACGGACATCATACTAAAAACTGTAAAGAAATAAAGAAATAGACAAAATCTGTTGTTGCTAAAGATGAAAGGAGAACTCTTATGCAAAACCAAAATCCATTTTCTACCATACGCATCCATGAAAATTCCGAGAATAGCATGCATATTAGGACACATAAATACTAATACATCAAAATAAATATTGTTACAACAGAAAGATAGACTGCATTAAAACATGTAAAACATATAGTGAATTTAGTTCACAATCATTAAATGAAAATATATTGCGCAAGCCCAAAAAGGCACAGAAGTAAATTGTAAATGTATATAACGGGATTTTATTGAACAAAATCATCAACTATGAAGTTGCATTAAGCTCAAAGCAAATCCATGGCTAAACCCCGTAGGGTAAGCAAGAAACCAAAGAGAAAGGAAACTGAAACATGAGCTGTGCGACAAAGCATATGCGAAGAAAAATTCCATAATTTATACAATGTATAAAATGGTAAAACAATCCGAAAATCCCTTTTAAACATTTAGCCAAACCTCTCATATTACAGAAGGAAAACTCTTAATAGAAACTCAGTTCTGAGCCCAAATAAACTTAGTACTGAAATAAGAAATGTTTGCTAGAAGGCCGAATAGGCATATATTTTTCCGCAGAGTAATAAAACAGAAGGGTTGATGGCCATGCGACCATAATCAAGACTTGGCAAGCACATAATAGGCTTAACCTGAATATCTTGGCCACCAAAGTAGATGCAAAGAAACGAAATACCTGAAATGGGTGAAATAGAAAATCAAGAAAACTAGTTTGAAGGCATCGAGGGCATCGAAAAGAGCATGGTGAAAACCTCGGCCTTTGAGGTTAGATCGAATAACTGCACCAAACAAAAAAATAAGAGAATAAATAACCGCTAATAGTTTTGGAGAATAGTTGTAATAGAAAAACTAATAAGCAAGCAGGATAGGGTCTGGGGTTACAAACCTAGCAAAGTCTACATCCATTAGCGTGGATCAAAATAAATATGAGAAGAACACAGTGAAAGGAAACGTGTTTAAAACTCGTGTGGAGACGAGGCAAGTCGTAGGCTCAGAGGTGCCAAAACGTATTCAAAGTAAAACCGAAAAACCAAAACATGTTATACCTGAAGCAACGGAGGAGAAACTGCCTGGAAGGTAGTGGGAATGCCTTGGCGATGACTGCAACTCCAAATAATGGAAAAGGAATGCAAGTTATTACTGTATGGGAAGGTAAACTAACCAAGGAAACAAATAAAGGATTATATCATAACCGAAATGCGAGAACAGTCCAGTCTTGAACAAGGAAATCTCATAATGAGAACGGAATAATGAAATATCGCTTACGAATAAGGGCGTTTACTCGACGGAACCTCCATGCCACCGTAGAGTTGCAGACAGAGTTCTCCATAGAAAAAACCAAACTGAATGAACGAAATACAGTTAGGGTTACAAGACATTACCCTAGACAACTCTTGATAAATCCTACACTGTTGATCCCTATGCATGCAAATCGACGAAGGGTGTGCGAGCAGGTGGCCTCGTACGGTGAGCGTACAAATAAAAAATGGAAACAGTTGTAGGATTAATCGAATATATAATCACAATTGTATTATTTAAGCGGGTAAAGAGATCGCCATTAAACATAAACCGTAAACCTTAAATGATTGGTACCAACCACGTACAGTAAATCAAATGAGTCATAAACTCTATTTTATTATTGCTCAATCAAAGTTTTTACATAAGTAAATATATATAATGTGTGTATCAAAATGAAATTGGTGAGGGACCATAGGTCTGATAGGGATACACATATGCTCGGAGATTAGAACATTAAAAAGGGTAAAGTGAATAAGTAGAAATTATATATATATATATATATATATGTGTGTGTGTGTGTGTGTGTGTGTGTGTGTGTGTGTGTGTGTGTGGTGAATGTTACATTTTTTTTTCTACATAAGACTAATTTTATTAAGTGTAAAGAGTACTAGTACAAGACTGCATCAGCGTCTGCTGTAAAAGCCAGACCGCTGAGCTTGATAAGCATGCTTTTCATGGAGAGTCTGGATCGCCCATAGTGGGAAACCGATCCTGTTAACAATAGAGTTTTGACCGCCCATGATAGGGAAACCGGCCTAGAGTTTATACAGTCCAAGGTGACATAAATATAGAAACTAAAAACATCTATCAGCCATTCCAGCTGAGTCTTGAAACCAAAAAGCAAAAAACTCCAACAATGATTGAGCAAAGGAACCTGGAGAGTATGAAGACTGCGCATATCACCCTTCATGAGCTAGAGACATCAGCTCCTCGACAATCCTGCAAGCATATTCGTAGTCGTTGCTACTGTCTGCCATGCCAGCTTGGCTTCCTTCCTTCAAGTTGGTGTCCTTTGCCTCTTTATTCTGCGCAGATTGAGAAGGGAGAGTAGAGGACTCCGGGAGGCTCTGTCGGCCATGGGCACGAGGAGGTGAGGGCGAAGCTTAGCGGGTTGGGGCATGATAGGGGATCTCCTCGCGCAGGGAGACAGTAATAAGGGCAGTGATGATGGATTGAATGGAAGTGCAGTGAAAACGAAGCTCAGCATGCTGAGTGGTTTGCCTAATAGAGGTCCCCGAATGCGCTCTGTCAGGAGGAGCAGGATTTGAAGGGGGGATGGAAGGGCCAGGGTGGCCAGAATCATGAATGCTTCCACGACCTCTGCCTCTGCCTCTGCGAGATGCATGAGGATGGACAGGCTCATCACTGGCAGATGAGGAACCCGAATCCGAGGAGGGAGTGGGTCGATTAAAAGAGGTTTGTCCCCGGCTAACTCCACGCCGGCATCTCATCCTCGGGCGGAGACGAGGCATGGAGAATGGAGCAGAGCAAAGGTGGCATGAGGAGGAAGAGACGACATAAGTCACAGGAGCCCTGAGAGTAGAGGGACAACGACAGAGGAGGGCCAATTGGTCACTGGCAGGAATGTCTGGACCTTCCAAGAGCTCTGCAGAAACGCCTGGAGAAGTAGTAACGCTGCAGAAGGGGCTATTAGTGAAATGTTGCCCAGGGAGAGTCTCCAAGCAGGCCAGAAGACTGCACGGTCAACCTGTTTGAGTTTTAACGCTGGAGTCGGCGAAGCCAGGAGGGCATTCACCACGGAGGGGAGTCAGAGCTTTCCCACATCTGCTACAATTATGCTCGCGATCCATACTGAGTGCCGAGGTTTGGAGATCTTCCATATAGAATGGCATCGCAGAGCAATTAAGAGGAGGTTTGACAGCCCGAGGAGGCAAATTAATGGCGTCATTAAGGCAAGTACAGGGGGCCATATGGGCTTCCCATGCGAGCTCCGTCGGGAGCTGCGCAGGGGCCCAAGTCCCATCAGACCGCTTCCACATCCGCATCCGGAGCTATGGTGAATGTTACATTATTAAAGCAATCCATTACTAATAAATTACAAATTCATAGTCATCGACACACACACACACAATATATATATATTAACAATCATTTTTTTCACGAAGAAATGTTCAATTTCATAAAAATGTTGTCATAGAAGAGTGATTATAATGTTGTTAAAACATCAGTTTTAAGTTAGCAAATGACTTATTGTGGTGCTATTTTTACAAACATTAACAATAGTAAGAAGAAAACTCTCATATATCTAAAGTTTATTGTTGTGTCTTCACAATAAGTATGAGGGAGATGTTGTCACGTAAAGTTACATTTTAAATTAATAAAATAATACTTTATCAAATTAAAAAATAGTAATTAACAAAAAAAAATCATTATTGACCATAAATAAAATCTTTAATTTTCAACTTACTTTATTGTAGAGAAGCAAAGCAATTGAAAGTAAATAAAAATAAAAAATTACTTTTTAGTATATAGGAAATATATAATTCTTTCACTATTGAATATGGAGTTAACAAATGACATGTAAAAATGTAAAAATAATAATATGCATATTACATGATGTGTAATTAATTCTATGTTCAATTAACATGTAATACTTAAAAAAAAAGAAAAAAAGAAAATAATTTAAAAAATTCTAATAATGATAATAATCTTATATATTGAGTAAAATATTGTAATATATATATATATATATATATATATATATATATATTCCCAAGGAACAATCAGAATTTCCATTATGAATGAAAATTATATGTTGTAGAATCTAGTCAAATACCATTCAAAATCGATAAACTGATTGTCCTCCCTATCATAATGAGCATAACCCTATCTAAATATATGGTCTACTATCAAAAAGTTTGTTTTAAATAATTCTAAGATAGTTACAAAAAAAAAAAAATGTGAACTTTGTAGCAAAAATATTGAAGAGTGAACAATGGTTTTGATGTCCCATCTTGAGTTCCTTCCATGAAAGTTCGATGATAATATGTTTCTTCCTTGGAAAGTGCATCAGAAAGTGTGTTCTACTCTTTGTAAATATCATGACATTATATGAAATGACATCAAAATTCCTTTTCAGTGATAAAATTTCTTCCTTTTCAATAATAAAATTTCTTTTAACATAAGCCAATTCAAATGACATCAAAATTATTTTTAATGATAAAATTTAATAAAATTTCTTTTAACATAAGCCAATTTATTACCACATGAGAGTCTTCAAAAATCTGCAACTACCACCCTTTCTCAATAACAAAAATAAAAAGAAGTTTCAAATTGTAGAGCTTTGCATAATTATTAGAGTTGCGGCTGAGACCAAACTTGCGTTTGAAGAAATGATTTTCAGATAAATGGAAAATATCCATCAAAATATGCCCATGAAAACAATTCACCCACCTGTTCTTCTATTATAGATTAGCTCGGCTCCTTGAATAAGGCACTTCGAATAAGATAATAGATGGATAAGCATTGTGCAACAATATGATCAACGTTGAAAGATTTATCATTAAAAACTACATTGTTTCTCCCTAGCCAAATCCCCTAACATATTACGGAAGGAAGATTCCTCAACTTAAGGGGATTTGTCATATTCCACCAATCTGACCAAGCCACTAAGAACGATTCTCCCTGTCACTGATAAAAAAATTCAAGCAATTCCCCCTGTCACTGATAAAATATTTCGAGCAGAGATCCACACAACATAGGACATAGGGCAGGAAAGAAAGATATGTTCAATTGATTCTTCAACTTCCTTACACAATGAGCACCAGTTGGGCCCTGCAAAGCTTCTCTTGCTAATATTCTCTCCTGTGGGATCTTATTTTCCAAAAGACACCAAAATAAAAGACAGTATTTTGCTGGGATTAAATCTTCCACATAGGCCCCACCACCATTTGATCACCTTGGGCTCATTATCGACATTGATGTATAGGTAACCCTCCTTAGGCATATAATCCCAACTAGCAAAAAAAATCCATTTGAGATCGTCCTCCCTATCACGAATTTTGACGTGAGTTTCCTTTAATGATTTGATATATTCCTGTCATAACTGATTCCATTCTGCGATTATATCTAGAGCCCGTTATGATAACTAACCTTGCTCCTGGAACAGCCCAGCCAAGGTGGTATAAACAACCATGCAGCGCAGCTGCATTTTCTTAAACATTGTAACCAAGGAAATCACATAGGAGATCCTATTGGATATTTGCAGCAACAACTCACAGATCCCTGAAGCATCTCATCTATTATCTCATCTCTACTAGGTTCGAATCTCCTCTCCTCTATTTGCATTACTTATTCCACTATCTCAGGCATGTACAACAATTTTCTGCACAGTCAACACATTACTCTGAGCAGCGCAAACAGAGCTTTTATGTCTGACTGGTTGCATTCAACGCCTCGGGCGAATGGTTCCACACCGAATACCCTTTCGAGGTAAGCTCTTCCTTGTCCCTTTTTGGCTTCCCGATTAGGGTAAGTGGAAGTGCGTTAAATAAATTCCAAGTTCTATCTATGTTATAATCAGTCAAGCACAGTGTCTCTTGTTAGAATCGCATAGAGCTCTGCATCCCTCGAAAGCATCACAGAAATATTGAACAAGATTTTGGATCAAATGCACATATCATCTGCAGCCATGAACGATGAGATTTGATTTTTCTGGATTGAAACCAGCAGGACCTCCACCTTTGGTTCATATAGCGCGCCGGTTATGCGTGAAGAAGTAGCAAACAAAAGTTACTACTAACAACGCCTTATTCTTTACAGCTGGTTTGCAATAATCTTGCGGCACAGAAAGAGATTCCAGGCACTGCTCCCATTCCACTCTTCTGATTCTTGTTGCTGCTGTTGAGCCTTGATATGTTGCTTCCTAGGTAAAACGCTCTTTGCATTCAGCTTTTGATTTGAACCAACTGCTGCCGCTACCCGTCGCTTTTCCAGAGCTGCTAACCGAGCTTGGATTTATTTCCACCCAAAAAATATCATGCAGTTGCACAGTCGCAACACTCAGTCCCACAGTCGCAACAGTCGCAACACTTGGTCGCGTGGTGGCACAGTCACAACACCCTGAAATCAGTTGCATGAGAGGGATGTGACCCAGTCGCAGTGAGCTAAAGAACGGACGCATGAGGGGGATGTGACCTAGTCGCATAGTTGCAGCAAGCTGATAAACCGTCGCATAAGAGGGATGGTCACACAGTCGTAGCACCTTGGAGAAGAGTCGCATGAGAAGAGTTGCATGAGAGGGATGTGACTTGTGACTTACACATAAAAAATAAAAAAATCCGTATTCATATTGTGCTTAAGCATAGATGGCCATGAAGTATGAATTTTTTTTTTAACAAATCTAGACACCAACGATACACCGGGCAACAAAAAATTAACATCTGAAGAAGTTTCGTATGGAGAAGAAAGTTTAGCGCAAGAGTTTAGTGTTGAAATCGGTTCTGTAAAGTCAATTTTGGGCATCATCATAGTGGGACATGAAACTTTAGAACCCGTGGAAACAAATGATATGGGGCAAGTGAAAATTTCTTCAGCAGCTAAAACTGGGAGGTGGGTTTCGGTCAATGCCAAACAGTATCGGGGCATTTTAAAACGAAGACTAGCTCGCCTAAAATGGGAGCAAGCAAGGAAAAAAAGTTTCAAAAGGAAAGTACTCGGGTCCTTCACAAGGAACAACATGCAAACAAGTCATATTTACAAGCATGTGGCATCAACAAGTCCAAAGGAAAAGGAAAGGAAAAAACCATTGATGATTCTGCCTTATATAGTCCCACAACCACACCTCTCACTTGGTCATTTGATATTTATGTGAAAGAACTTTTAAATGTAAAAAAGAGGTTGGAGGTAGTAGAAGCTAAAGAGCAGGAAAGAGATTGTACAATCCATATAATAACAACTGAAAATCAGGCTTTAGCAGAAAGCAACAAAGTTCCGAAGGAGCAAGTGGCATTGCTACAAGAAGCTCTTCTGATGGGCAAGATAGAATGGCAACGCATGAAAGCGGAGGTGAAAAACATGAAATTTGCAGTGGAGAATACAAAGGTGATAAATGTGAAACCATCCCAAGATAAGGGGAAAGTAGGTTCTCAAATAGACAATCATGAAGAGACATCAAGAGAAGAAAGGAAAGGAGATTCTGCAAAAATCTTCAAATCCTGGGCTCAAGTTATTGGCAATTCTGTTAAGAGGGAAGGAGAAACAAAGACTCATATTGACATCATGAAAGATAGAGAAAGCAAGGAAAGGCAAGATAGGGCAACAAACATAATTATTAAAGAGGTGAAATATTATGGGAAAAATGAATGTACTCTTGACCTTGCAAGAGATTTCTTGAAGGATAAGCTACAATGGCAAGGAAAAATAGGCCAAGCATGGAGAGTAGGTAAGCTTAATGGTGAGAGAGCTAGGCCCATAAAATTCATCATGCCTAGCTTGCGTGATAAAGAGATTATTCTAAGCAAGAAGCAGCTCTTTAGGGGTTCTCGGTTTTTTCTAGAAGAAGATTTAGCTGTAAGACAACAAGAAGAAAGGAGGGACAAAATGACAAAAGTTAGGGCAGCAAGAGATGAGGGAAAACGAGCATGGATTTATAAAGGTTAAGCTATGATAGCGCAATTTGGACCCCCTTCCAAAACAAGGAAGAAAAACGAGAACAGAGAAGAGGCAGCAAACTCTTCAGCAAGAAATGAGGAAGCAAGGTCAGTATAGGCAAGCAGGGACAAAGACTCAACTGTGAGTCTTGTATGTCAAAAAAATTTGCAATCAAGTCAGACCCAGGTTTCCTTAAGGTTATTTTATTGGAATTTCAGGGGTTACCCATGGAGACGAGGACCTGGGTTAGGGCCTATTGCGAAAGGTAGAGACATAATTTGCCTCATAGAAACACATGAGCATGAAGGGTGCAAGACACCTTAGTTTGAAGGGTACTAGAAGATAGTAGTGTGGAACAATGCAGCAAGGAATGTGAAAGGGCACGGGGGTATCATGGTATTAGTGAGAGAAAAATAAGTTCATTTCATTCAGCTAGAAAAAGAATACCCAGATAAGCAATTTGTCTGGCTTAAAATATCAGAAAATGGAAATCACATTAGAATGTAGCATGCTACTTTGCACTGCAAGTTTCAAAAATCTACAAAAGTAGAGGGTTTGACCACAAAGACCCCTTTGCAGCCCTAAAAGTAGATATTGCAATATATTCTCAACTAGGTGAAGTCCTTATAGTGGGGGATTTCAATTCTAGAACTGCAGGTGAGCAAGCTAGCATTCTTTGTTGTAAAGAAGACTGTGATCCTATCTGGCTTACAGAAGAGAGTAATCATCAATGAGAAAGAGTTTCAGAGGATAAATATTGAAATATCTTTGGAGAACAATTTCTTATGCTATGTGGGGCTTTCAATTTAGTCATTTGGAACGGTTTGACTAGATGGGAAAAGTCTGGTAATCTCACTTGCAACACTTACAATGGAGAAAGTGTAGTAGATTATGTAATTTGCTCACATAGTTTGTGTGAAAAAATGAAGTGTTGATTGGAGATCAAATTTGGGACTTAAAGTCAGATCACAAGCTAATCTATTTAAGTCTCTCTTGGACTGGAAAGAAGCAATTAGGGTAAAAAACTCAATGTGTCCAACAAAATCCCCCAAAGGGTAGAATTCTTTTGACTACATAGAATTATAATACCTTCAAAATAACGCTTGAGAGGCTCTTCGAGAAGGAGGAAATCTCATTTCAAGGCCTTCAGAGTCACGAATTAAAATATTTAATTCAAAGCGCACTTGCTGAGTGCAAAAGAGAAAAAATTTAAGAAGTACGAAACAAATTTCTTTCTGGTTAATGCTTTGTTTGATGAGGAATGCAAAAAGGCAAGGAGAATGTGGAAGGAATCAAAAAAAGATAACATAAAGTTCAAAGCTTACAAGCATATACTAAGAAATAAATAGGGTGATTTCATGGTGTCGAGGAGAGAAGAACTAATCTTCCTTGGGAAAAATAACCCCAAATTATTGTAGGAGCTTCAATTGAAAAAGGTGCAAACTGAAAACAACATTACAACATCAAAATGGTTCGACTGTGCAAGACAACTCTATGAGGAGGATTCCAAGGTTGATCCTCCGACCTTGGTCAGCACAGACACAAAACTCTCCACGGTGTACGAGGTAGAGATGGGTATCAAGAAGTTGGGTGTTGGAAAAGAAAAAGACTTAGCTGAACTCTAAGCAAAGTATCTAAAGTGGGGCTTAAAAATTCTTTCACCTCACATCACAAATATTTTCAACAACATCATACAGCAGGGGTTCCCCACAGATTGGGCAACTAGTATGGCAATACCTCTTTTCAAGAGTGGTGACATCAATAATCCCTCCAACATAATGATAAACCCCTTTTTTGCAAAGTTATTTGGAAGCATGATAGAAAAGAAAATTAGCAAGTGGGTAGAAGAAAGAGATAAATGTGCTAAAGGGCGAGCTAGTTTTAGACCTAAAAATTCCACAGTTGATCATTGTATAACTTTAAGGCACATCATTGAAAAAGGTTGGGAAAAAAAGGAAGAAGGTTTTTTTTGCTTTGTTGATTTCAGAAAATCCTTTAACTCGGAGTTCCCAGGCATTTGAGAGCAGTTGTGCATGGGCTGTATGAAGAGGTGAAAGTCAAAATTAGAACTTCAGCAGGCATTTCTGAAATTTTTAGAAGTGATATCAGGTTTAAGCAAGGTTTCCCATTGTCTCCTACCCTTTTTGGTTTATATATTGACAAGCTTGAAGAGTGGCTAAATTCGGAAGGGGGTGAAGGTATCCAGTTGGGCAAGTTTGTTATAAGGCTTCTTTTGTATGCAAATGACCTTATATTGATTTCTAAATCAACTCTTGGTTTGCAAGAGCACTTACATTCCCTGGAGAATTTTTGTAGAAGGGTGGGGATGCAAGTCAATATTAGAAAAACGAAAGTAGTGGCTTTCTCTAACCAAAAAAATCATAACCAACATAAGTTCTACTTTGAAGGCAACATTCTGGAAGAATTTGCAGACTACAAATACCTCGGAATTGACTTCAACAGAAATTTAAATTGGGAGGGTTGTAGAAAAAAAAGAACTATGGGGGGTTGGAAATCATTTTATTCTCTTCAAACAGGTGTAGAGAGGCAGAGTTATGGGACTGGAAAACCACTCTGATTGTTTTTGGGCTTCTAGTGATTTCAGTGATTCTCTACGGTTGTGAATTATGGGCCAGCAACACAATCAAGATGCAGTGGAAACAAATTGAGAAAATTCAGAAGCATTTGATTACAAAAAAATTCAAATTAAAAGCGTAGTTCCTTATGCTATCCTATTAAGTGAAACAGGGGCTGCTCCTATTCAAGCAATTGCTATGGTGCGAGTCATAAGGTATTTGAAAAAATTGAGCAAATGAAAGAGGGTAGATGGCCCAAGGTTGTGTTTAATGACAGATTGTGCAAAATAAGGAAGACTTAGATGCGGAAAAATAACAAATGGTTTAGTAAATGGGGTATTTGCTTGAGCATGTGTCCTACAAACAGTAAAGAGATAAAAACTTTTGTTATGGATAAGTTCCACAAAAGCACTTGGGAGAAAGAGCTAGAGAGAAATAAGAAGTACTACATTGAAGAGTTTAACCCCACTCATAATCATCAGCAAAAAGCGTACATAGGAGCCAATATTTCTTGGAGATCTAAAATTCTCATTACTCAATTAAGGACTAATTCACATAAACTCTGTTGTGAAACAGGGAGCTAGAAAAGGCCAAAAGAAATGTGGCAAGAAAGAGTATGTATTTTTTGCTCTTCTGGAAAATTGGAAATAGAAAAACATTTCATCTTAGAATGCGAGGCCTTCAAAGACATCAGGGAAAATTATGCAGGTATTTTGGCAACTAGCTCTTGGGATAATCTATTCAACGAAGAGTTTGTCGAGAAGTTGGGAGCATGTATTGTAAAACTCCACTAGAAAAGGGCCAAATACAAGAGCCATATGGAGAAGCAATCTGTCCCATAGGTATTTTTAGCCTCGTGGACGTTAAAAATACGTTCTTTCTTTCTTCTATTCTTCTTACCCCTAGCCGCCAAAAAGTTGATAAAATCCCGAGGGAGCTAAAATATATTTCCCCCTCCTTTCCACTGATATTTCCCAATCCTCACTCGGACCCCTGACCCAACCTTCCAAACAAGCCCTTCCTTAATGAATTTGAATGACTCTAGCACTACTTTCCATACAGTAGATATATTGGATCTACTTTTGACACAGATTTTGATCCAATCCTCCAAAGAGTTGGACTTATATACTTTTTTTACCAGCACTTCAGTGTCCAACCCACTTTAGTTTCCAAATTTTTGGAGAAAAAAGCCATATTTTTAAGGTCTCGACCTCCCCACTTTTTGGGAAGCGTAATTTTGTCTCATTTTACCCATGAAAAAACCTTATCGTTTTTAGCTCCCAATCATAAAAATTGGCTGCAACTCTTTCTGATCAGGTTGAGAATCCCCTTAAGGAACCATGACAAATACATCTAGAAAATGAGGGTGGCACAGATTTTATAAGAATCAACCTACCTACCTTAACCCAAGAGAGTCATGCTCCAGTTCTTCATTTTCTTTTCTATCTTAGCCAACAACCATAACTGAGTGATATGTGTGTGTGAAAATAATAAAATAATATTTACTTTATCAAATAAAAAATAAAAAATAAAAAATAAAATAAAAATGTTGATCATAAATAAAATTTTCATTTCCAGTTTATAAGATCTTACTATATTATAAAGAAATAAAGCAATTGAAAGTAAATAAAAATAAGAACTTACTTTTTAGTATAGTGGTAATATGTAATTTGAAAAATGACATGTAAAAATAATAGTATTCATGTTACAAGTTGTAATTAATTCTATGTTCAATTGTCATGTGATATTTAAAAGAAAAGAAAAATAAAGTAATTTAAATTATTTAAAATAAATTTTATATATTGAGTAAAATATTTTAACATCGCATATAGAGGGGGAGAGAGGGAAGAAATTCTTATTTCGGTAATAATCACATGCAAATGAACATTGTGGACGTGTTTCAAACCAACCAGTGGTTCCTCATCAGGACTAGGTGAACCGCACTAGTTGGTTCGAAACTCGTCGATAATGTTCATTTGCATGTGATTATTACCGAAAGAATTCTCTAATTGTACAATGTATCACAGAAGCCAGAATTCTAAAAATTCTTGTTCCATTATTATGTGATTTCTAATTCTAGGTATGGGAAAAATTTACAATTCTTTCCTGGTGTAATATTTTAAAAATTATATATAGAGAGAGACTCCTATGGATATATATTTTCTACTTCATAATATGAAATAGCTTGTATTAACATTTTAATGTGGAGAGTGTGAATCATAATAAAATATGTCAATGTATATTATATAAAACGAGAGAGAATAAAAAACTAAAAATAAAAAGCCATAGTTAAAACATGTGTGTTTCTCAAAACCAGAATAGATCCATCTTAAGGCTAGATCTACCAAGTCCCGAGAGAAATCAAAGTGCAAACATTTCCTCAAATTGTATAATAAAAAAATAGATTGTATTTTAAAAAATTTAATTTCTCAACACTTAAAAAATATAAAATTAAAATAAATCTATGCTTATATATTTACAATTAATAAAAATATAAATTTCACGTAATAATGGTTATTTAAAAAAAAACACACACACACACAAATATACCATTCTATTTTAAGAATATTGCTTCTGTGATCCATAAATTGTGAAAAAATCTTTCGGTAAAAATCACATCCAAATAAATTTGGTCGACGCGTTTCGAACCAGCCAGTGTGGTTCATCATCAAGACTTGATGAAAAACTGATACCCAATTAAATAGATATGAGAAGCTCCAACTAGCCGTTGAAAAATAACGACTAGTTAGACTAAATCAAAGTATAGTCAAAAAATATATATATAAAGATTAAAGTTTATAATATGAATATTATTTATTATTATTTTTAATTTTAATTAATTTTTATTTTTATTTTTATTTAATATACAATAGGAATTATTCAAATTATTCTAGAAGATTAAATAAATAAAGAATTATTTCTATTAATAAAACATAGTTAAAATATTTATTTAGTTTAATATTATTTAAAAACATAAAGGATTAAATGCTACTATAATAAAATAAAATAAGAATTAAATAAATAAATAAATAAATAATAATTTAATTTTTAATAATTTTTGTTTTAATTTATTTTATTAATATTTATTAAGTAATTTACTTATTTATATATTTATTTTATTTAATTATTTAATTAATTAATTTATTTATTTATTTTTTATTTTATTTGATTTTATTTTATAGATTTATTAAGTTAAAAAAATAAATAAATTAAAAAATTAAAAAATAATAATAAATAAAATAATAATAATAATAATAATAATAATAATAATAATAAATAAATAAATAAAATTAAAAATTATAAAAATTAAAAATTAAAAATAATAATAATAAAAATATTTTATTTTATTTTATTTTATTTATTTATTTATTATTTTTTATTTTTTTTATGAATGAAGAGCAGGAATCCAACACCTGCTAACCATCCACCCATCGTCCCTGTTCAAGTTAAGAGGCCTCTTTTCGATTTCCAAGGCTTCTCGCAACTTGCGGTGGTGGAAGTGGTCGATCTTCGCAATCACCTTAGCATCTTCAATGCAAATGTGATGATTAGTCTTCTCAACATGCTCTACTAGGGCCGAGGAGCGCGATCTATTATGCTTAAGGTCAGCGACATGCTCATGAATTCTCTGATTAATAGACTGGCTCGTTTCACCAATGTAAGGTGTCCCACAAGAGCATGGAATCAAGTACACACCCTTACCATCCTTAGGGAAAATCGGGTCTTTAACAAATCTAAGGGAACTTCGAATGGTGCGGTAGGGTTTAAACATAGAGGAAGCATTAAAAAATTTTAGGATCCTAGCGATTCTATCCGTAGTACCTTGGATAAACGGAAGGTGAACTCCAGATAATCGTTCGCAAGGATCATTCTTAACTCTAGGACCCCTTTCCGCTTTTTGAAAAGCTTTAAGGCAGTGACTTAAACTATAACCATTTTTATTAAAAACTTTAAGGAGATGAGCCTTTTCACCTTCAAAATGGTTAACATCAGATATTCTAAAGGCTCTGGTAGCTAAGGTGTTGAGAACCCCGAGCTTCTGAGCAGGAAAATGGTGAGAACTAGCATGTAAATACTGCTCAGTGTGTGTCTTCTTTCTAAAAACTTGATGAGAAAAAGAACCATCTTCATTCCTAGAAAGGAGTACATCAAGAAAAGGCAAGCTACCATTATCTTCAAATTCCATGGTGAACTTAATGAAGTCAGATTGATCATTAAGATGCTGGAAGAAAAGGTCCAATTTCTCCTTACCATGAGGCCACACAACACAGGTGTCATCGACAAATATTTTCCAAAGCTTAGGTTGAAAAAGAGAAGAGGAAAGGGCTCTAGATTCAAAGTCTTCCATGAACAGATTAGCTACCACAGGAGAAAGGGGGGAACCCATGGCCACACCACAAGTCTGTTCATAGAATTCACCCTCAAAACTAAAGAAAGTCGAGGTTAGACAAATTTCAACAAGATGAGCCGTATCTGGATCAGTGACACGAGAAATAACATCAACAGCCTCCCTTATTGATTAATGTGCTCCTTTTATTTGCGACATTGAAGTTCCCAAAGGCTTACAACTTGTGATGGTTGAGAATCAATGCATTACTCAGAGCGATTGATTGTGGCTACGCACTCCTCTTTTCAAAAAGTTGTATATTTTGAAGCAGGAAAATATACAACAGCTTTTAATTTTATAAGAGATATTTTGAAGTTTTTTATATTTTGGAGTAGGAAAATATACAATAGTTTTTTATTTTAAAATTTGTATATACAAGGGTAAGAGATATTTTGATACTAGAATATATATAAAGACTGATTCATCTTATAGTAATAGTGTACTTTTAGCAATAATTATATATAAATGAATATTTTATATTGCTAAACATTTCACCAATTTAATTTGAGCTTTTTATATTTTGAAGGAAAAAAATATACGACACTTCAGGGCAATATATATATATAAAAGGTGTTTTAATAATTATACAAGTTTTTTTTTTTTGATAATTATTGATTTTTACCTTTTAAAAATAAATATTAATTTTAATAGTAAATTATTTGTATTTATATATCAAATTTAAAGCTTTCACATTTAGATCAATTTCCTCATTCTTAAACTATGAAAAGAGATTACCATTCTACTCCTATGTGTTAAATATTGAAAGTAGAAATCTAATAAATACTAAGATGAGAGGAAAATAACACACTACAATATTGTATCAATCCCTATTGAATAAAATTAGCAACAAACAATATAGATGATTATGGGTCCTTTAGCCTAACATCCATTTCCCATGCTCCAAATAAATATTTTGAACATCTAAAAATAAATACAAAAGGGGTAGCTATCCTTAAGGAAATGAGGTAGCTTTCCTCAAATTGAAAAATGGGAAAAGGTCTAGCAAGAGGCCAGATATCTCATAAAGGCATAAAAATATATAATAGAAATGAAACATGGCTCAAGGTGAAACCATCAGGAAAAAATAAATTGTTGTTGTAAACTCAAATGGCTAGGTCATATCTAATCCTGAGACATTGATTATGTAAATAACTCTAAGAGGCCATTCATAAAGGATGGTAGAGGCAGTCCAGTATAGGGGGGCTTCAAATTCATTATTACATGTGGACTGAGATGTGGATGAAGCTAGGTCAACCCCTACGACAGTATGCTAGCCTTGAACTACAGATGGCTTGTGTTGCATCTTGTAAACCTTGACATAATAATATTTTCTTCTTGTTATGAGTTGCATCTTAATGGAAATGAACATTCTAATCTAGTTGCAACCTTGTCCAAACCTCGGGACATACAAAAACACAGATAAATTCCAAAACAAGATACTTTCTACATAAATAAATAGGTATGGAAGAACAGTGCTGCAAGATCCAAGGAAAAATGAATGAATGCAAGTGCCCTAAACCCTACTGTCGAGGATAAAGAAAGATAGGAAATCTTAGATAGTGTACTTATACAACAATTGTAGCTTCGATGTTTTTTATGTTACTAAATGGTTTTGATCATTATGATCAATAGGGTAGTCATTAAGACCTTAAAAATCACAAGGGGACCCAAAATTTGGATATACAAGCTTAAATTTTTTTATGTTGTTCTAGCGGCTACAACAATTGGTGAACCACTAGTAGAATCTGACATCTTTGTCTACGGCCTTACAACAAATCAAGTTGCATTAATGATACAAGGAAGTATTAAAAATACACTATGGGTATTCCTATGGTTACTTGACCTTTTATGGATATGCCCTTTGTTGAGATTCAATAAGATGATGAGCTTAGTGGAAATTAAGCACCTTCACTAAGTGGGGCCCGCGGGCTATTTTTAGGTGTACGTTTATTTTTAGACATGGTGAGCATATTCTATAAGTTGCAGGATGTTATTTGTAGATGGTTGATCAAATTTGGAAAAATAGATGAAATTCTATTTTTAGAAGATTGGGCGAAGTTTATTTATAGATCGCTAATCTAAAAAAAGATGCATGTCGGTTATTATTAGCCCTTAATAATAATCCGACAATAAATATCAAATTATTCTCTTGGAGCACTTTATTTTAGTG
Source organism: Pinus albicaulis (assembly GCA_034641835.2). Lineage (NCBI taxonomy): Eukaryota > Viridiplantae > Streptophyta > Pinopsida > Pinales > Pinaceae > Pinus > Pinus albicaulis. Next base: position 586,550,241 of record CM076572.1, read on the forward strand.
AACGGATTTGGAAAATCAGTGGGCTGAAGGAATTACACAATTCCTAGGGTGGTTGGTGACTCATGCACAGAGGAATCAGTTAGAATTGAAGTGGCAGAGTTGTGACAGAGTTGAAAGAATTATGGGAGTTGTTATTTAGTTTAACTCAGTTAAGTGAGTTAAACTCAGTTGTGCTAGTTGTATCTAGTTCTAACTGAAGATACACTAGTGAGAGTTTAGTGAATTAATTATTTAATTAATTCACAACTTGGGACTCACTTGCAACTGAAAAAATACAGCAGTTAACTACTTGCATGTCAGTTCCAGTGGAGACCCAGTGGAGAGATACGTGAAAGGGTGAGATGGACTATCTGTTGTGACTATAGTGACGCATTCAATGCATTTGACACACATTGGATATGCCAATGAGGATTGCGCAATCAAGGCAAGGCCAATTTGAATTCATTCAGAGGTCTTCTTCAACAGGGATTGCGCAGTGGAGGCAAGCTGTCAGGAGGCAAGAAATTGGTGCATAGATATGTAAATTTCTGCATGACAGTGTGTAATGATTGTTGATTGTACTGAGAGATTGATGTACTAAGCTTGGTATGAGATTATTACATGATCCATTGATATACATAGTATACTATAGTTGGGGTTTTTAGCTTTAAGCTTTCCCGTTAAACAACTGTGTTTATGTGCGATTGATTTTGCTTCATATGTGTTTTTCAATTGGCAATTTGATTTCCGCAAAGAATTAAGTGGAAGGATTTTGTATTTAACATAAGTTAATTTGTTAGATCAAGGGAGTCTAGTAATAGACATGCATCTTGGATAATTTCTACATGGTATCGGAGCAGTGTTAATCACTGAAGATTGCAATCTTCAAGCGGTGTTGATTTTTGTGCTGGTGGACAATTCGAATTTGCTACAGAAATTTCTTGGTGCAACAGTTGAGTATTCATTGAAATGGCTTTCAATGGGTTGTGGTTGGAGTATTCCCTTGAGGGTAGCTCGAACTACATATCCTAAAAGGACAGATGGAGGTGGTGCTTGAAGATAATGGTATGAAGGAGTTCATCGATAACGATGTTCCTAAGCCTACTTCTAGTGATGTTGCATTACTTGACGCATGGAAAAAGAAAGTAGCGAAGACAAGAAGAATTCTATTGGAAGGTGTGAAATAACATATTGTGTCAAGCCTTCATGGGAAAGACACTCCATTTGCAATGTGGAAGGCTTTGACAGATCTTTTCCAAAGCAGCAGTGACCATAGGAAGTTGGTGCTGAAATATAAGCTCAAAAAAATCAAAATGGAGAAGGGTGATGATATTCCAAAATATCTCACGAAGTTTGTCCAATGTAGGGATGACCTAGGGAGTGTGGGAATCACAGTTGCGAATGATGACATGGTGTGCTTGGCTCTCCTTGGGTTACTGAAGATTTTGCACAGTTATCAGGACTCTGTCAATGGACGGGAGAAACTGCCGGATTGGGAGCGACTTTGGTCGGATCTAATGCAAGAGGATATAAGGCGAAGTATCAGGGATGGCTCTTCATTGAAGAATGATGATGAAGAGAATTGTGCTTTGGCTTCCAAATCAAGGAAAGGGAAGGGGAAGAAATCCCATCCAAAATCTGAGGCTAAAGGCAAGAAGCTGGATTTGTCCAAGGTGAAGTGTTTTCACTGTCACGAACATGGGCATCTCGCCACTAACTGCCCACAGAAAAAGAAGAAAAACAAGGTTGTTGGAGCTGCAGTGGGTGAGGCCTTAGCCTCGCAATTTGAACTTGATTTCTCTTTGATCACATGCTTGGTTTCAAGCGCAATGGGATCGGTGTGGTATCTTGATAGTGGTGCTTCCTTCCACATGACGGGAGACAAGGAGTTTTTTAGTGGCTTGGAGGAGAAAGATCTGCAAATCCATATAGAGATGGGTGATGATGGTAGATACAGTGTGACCGGAATTGGAACCATTACCTTTGAGAGGGAGTCAGGTAAACCATTTATGTTGAAAGATGTTATGCATGTTCCAGATCTGAAGAAGAACTTGGTCTTGGTCACGATGTTGGAGGATAGAGGTTATGATGTTGTTTTCAGCGAGGGAAAAGCTTTCCTGCAACATAAAACAACAGGTCAAACCAAGAGGATAGGGATTCGAGTTAAGAATCTCTACAAGCTGGAGGTAGATGGCTACGCTGCAATGATATGCAAAGTAGAAGAAGTGGTGAGCCGAGATGAGGGTGAATTATGGCACAGAATATTGGGACATATTCACCATGGTGCCTTGAATATTTTGCAGCAAATTTCTACTCGACTTCCCAAGGGTACTCTTGCACAGTCAGATCAGTCAAGGGATGTACTATGGGTAATTTTGTGAAGACCACCTTTCATGAGAAGGAGAACCGTGCGTCGGTGATCCTGGAGAGAATTCACACAGACGTGTGTGGACCTTTCTCGGTTGCTTCAACAAAAAAACATAGGTATTATGTTATATTTTTTTTTACTATTCTCGTAGATGCTGGATCTTCTTCATACAGAAGAAGAGTGAAACATTCTCAAAGTTTTGTGAGTTTAAAGAATTGGTGGAGAAGGAGTCGAGGAAGTAAGTGAAGGCTCTGCAGAATGATAATGGTGGTGAATATATCTCGAACGAATTCAAATAATTATGTGCAAAGAAGGAATTTGAAGAGAACTCATAGCGCCTCATAACCCATAGTAGAATGGGGTCACGAAGAGGAAGAACAAAACGATCATGGGTGCTACACGAGCTATGCTGCATAACTAGGGCCTACCAATGCACTTGTGGGTGGAAGCATGCAACACTGTGGTTTATGTGCAAAACCGTTGTCCTCATAGAGTACTTGGCATGAGTACACTTGAAGAATCTTTTACTGGTAAGAAGCCTGATTTTCTCATTTGAAGATTTTTGGCTCATCTGTTTACATTCATGTGACAAAGGATGCCAGGAAGAAGGTGGAGCCGACTGCAGAAGTTGGGATATTTGTGGGGTACACAGAAACACACCATAATTATCATGTGTATTTTCCAAACAGTCAAATGACTGTGGTGCGACGGGATATAAAATTCAATGAGGAGAAAGCCATGAAGTTGTCGCTTGAGAGGGAGCTACACTTGCATGCAGAGGAGGAACTTCTTGTTCCCAAAGATGAGCCTCAAGATGTGGATCAGCCATAGGAGGAGGATCATGGAGTGGAGGATTCCACTCACGCAGAGCCAAACATCAGAACAGGCAGAAGGCGTACCATAGAAGCTAAGAGACTGAAGCTTGATGCGACACAGAATGTAGGAGTCCCTACATCACAGCGCAGACAGAGACAGTCACCTGACCGATTCACTAGATACATGGCTCTCATGAGCAAGTGTATCGTGATAGAGCCATCTTCCTTTGAGGAAGCAACACAGGAGCCCACATGGGTAGATGCCATGGTGGAGGAGTATGACTCCATTGTCAGAAAAAATGCTTGGGAGATTGTTCCAAGGCCGGTTAGTAAATCAGTGGTAGGTTCAAGATGGATCTACAAGGTAAAACAAGCTACTGATGGGAGAATCGAGAAGTATAAGGAAATATTTGTTTCCCGGGGCTTTTCACAGATCAAGGGGATTGATTATGAAGAAAATTTTGCACCTTTCATACGGTATTCTTCCATAAGGACCATCCTTGCTCTCTCAGCACAGATGGGTTGGCACATTCATCAAATGGATGTGAAGACTGTGTTCCTTACTGGGATCATTGAGGAAGAAGTGTACATTGAGCAGCCTGAAGGATTTGAGATCTTCAACAGCGAGTTGCATGTGTGCAGACTCAAAAGAGCGTTATATGGGCTGAAGCAAGCACCTTGTGCTTGGAACACATGGATCGACAGCTATTTCATTAGACTTGGCTTCACCAAGAGTGAGGCGGATGAAAACCTATACCAAATTCTGGTGGAGGGTGATATTTTAATCACTGTTCTTTATGTTGATGATTTAATACTAACAGGTGATGAGTAGTTGATACACTCATGCAAGGAAGATCTTGCAAAGGAGTTTGAGATGAAGGATTTGGGCCTCCTTCATTATTTCCTTGGATTGGAAATATGGCAGCGAGAAGGTGAACTATTTTTGTCGCAAGGCAAGTATGCTTGGGAGATACTTGGTAAGTTTCACATGCAAGACTACAAGCCCATGGATACTCCTCTTCCAGTAAATTGGAGGAAAGAGGATGCTACATCGGAAGAGGTAGTGGATGCTACTGTCTATCGACAGTTGGTGGGTTCGCTCATGTATTTAGTTAATACAAGACGGGACATATGCTATGCAGTGAACCAGCTTAGTCAAGAGATGGTTAAAACTACCAAGCTCTTTTGGAAGGAAAGCAAGCATGTCCTGAGATATCTTAGGGGCACATCTGAGTATGGCTTATGGTACAGACAGACGGATGAGGTGAAGTTGCATGGCTTCATGGATGCAGATTGGGCAGGTATCCCAACGGCCAGAAAGAGCACATCAGGATGGGTTTTCAGTATCATACCTACAACAGTTTCTTGGTACAGCAGGAAACAAAGCTCCATGGCACTTAGTTCAGCGGAAGTAGAATACATGGCAACAAGTGAAGATGCATGTGAGGCTATCCGGATGAGGAAGATCCTGGTTGGTTTGTTCGGTTCTCATTTAGATCCTACAGTGATACATTGTGATAATCAGAGTTGCATTAAAATCTCAATTAATCCTATGTTTCATGATAGATCTAAGCATATAGATATCTAGTATCATCATATCAAATATTCTGTGCAGCGAAAGATTATGTTGCTTCAGTACATTGCTATGGAGGATCAGGATGCAGATATTCTGACGAAGGCCCTCACCAAGATAAAATTCGAATAACATAGAGGCAAGATCGGGGTGAAGGATAATCCCTATCTTGTTGAGATGGAGTGTTGAGATTCAACAAGATTATGAGCTTAGTGAAAATTAAGCACCTTCACTAAGTGGGGCTCGCGGGCTATTTTTAGGTGTATGTCTATTTTTAGACATGGTGAGCATATTCTATAAGTTGTGGGATGCTATTTGTAGATGGTGGATCAAGTTGAAAAAATAGATGAAATTATATTTTTAGAAGATTGGGCGAAGTCTATTTATAAATTGCTAATCTAAAAATAGATGCATGTCAATTATTATTAGCCCTTAATAATAATCCGACAATAAATATCAACTTATTCTCTTGGAGCACTTTATTTCAGTGAACAGATTTGGAAAATCAATGGGCTCAAGGAATTACGCAATTCCTAGGGTGGTTGGTGACTCATGCATGGAGGACTCAGTTAGAACTGAAGTGGCAAAGTTGTGACAAAGTTGAAAGAGTAGTTATGGGAGTTGTTATTTAGTTTAACTTAGTTAAGTGAGTTAAACTCAGTTGTGCTAGTTGTATCTAGTTCTAACTGAAGATACACTAGTGAGATTTTAGTGAATTAATTATTTAATTAATTCACAACTAGAGACTCACTTGCAACTGAACAAATACAACAGTTAACTACTTGCATGTCAGTTCCAGTGGAGACCCAGTGGAAAGATAGGTGAAAGGGTGAGATGGACTATCTACTGTGACTATAGTTATTCATTCAATGCATCTAACACACATTGGAGATGCCAATGAGGATTGCGCAGTCAAGGAAAGGCTAATTTGAATTCATTCATAGGCCTTCTTCAGCAGGGATTGCACAGTGGAGGCAAGAAATAGGTGCATAGATATGCAAATTTCTGCATGACAGTGTGTAATGATTGTTGATTGTAGTGAGAGCCTGATGTACTAAGCTCTGTATGAGATTATTACATGATCCATTGATATATGTAATATATGATAGTTGTGGTTTTTAGCTTTAAGCTTTCCCGTTAAACAACTATGTTTATGTGCGGTTGATTTTGCTTCATATGTGTTTTGCAATTGGTGATTTAATTTCCGCAAAGAATTAAGTGGAAGGATTCTATATTTAACATAAGTTAATTTGTTAGATCAGGGAAGTATGGTAATATACATGCATCTTGTATAATATCTACACCCTTCCCCTGTGTCTCAACTAGGTATTATTAGTCATTAAACACCACATCAGAAGTTCACACTTGCCAGTAGTTGATGATGATGCAGATAACATAGCAAAGGGCTTATTGTATTCATAATTTTAAATAGGTTTATGGTGTTGCTCCACTACCAACAAGCCTAGATAGTATCTGATACTCTATGGAATATTATCAGAGAGTTTGTAGGGGGGCGGTAGCCCCCCTGCACAAGGTCTACAACAATGCCCTGGGAAAAAAAAAATTGGACACTATATTAGGTGGGCGGACCTACCTATGGTTTTTTGCATGGGTTCTCACATGTTTTTGGGCATGATGGTTTCCTTTCCATAGTGTTTTGTAGATCTGGTCAAGGGAACTACAATTATGTTGTAATATAGGGTTAATGGATTGGGGTTTATGAATGTTTTGGCATGTATATATATATATATATATATATGAGTGTGTGTGTTGTAACATTAAAAGGAATATAAGGAAAAATCAAGTTGGTATTCCTGGTTTTGGGATCCAGGGGAAAATCTCTGTGTATATTTGTTTTTATGTTTTATGCTCTCACTATTGTTTATTTTTTGTTTTAAGAGTTCATTTGCAGATAATTACTATACAGGGTTAAAACCTACAATCGTAGGGGTTGACCGGGCTTCATACACACCTAATTCTACATGTAATAATGAATTTGAACTCCCCTATATTGGAGTCTCTCAACCATCCTTTACCACTGGCATATAAGAGTTTCACTCCTCGTTTACTTATTTAGGGTTTCCTTAGAACTTAGAAAATTCTACCCTAAGAGCTGAAAGATCTAATTTCTTCTCCTACTGAATGATATTAGTCTCTATCAAGTCATATATCCACCAAAAGTAACATTAAACCATTGTGCAACTTGTGATTTTCTTAGATCTTGTAGTCGCATAATCACAAAATCACGATTGGAAAAGTTAATAACCTTTGCAACCTAGTCTGTTTTGTGACCTTCTGACCTGGTTTCTTATGCGACCTTGTGACCTATCCATTTATGTGACCTATGATTGATTATTCCTTAGTGGCATAGTTGCAAGATCACATATGAGAAGTTCGGTGATCTCGGTGACTTGGTCTCTTTTGTGACCTTGTGACCACTACCCTCTGACCTTGTGACCTAGTTTCTTGTGTGACCTCGCGACCTAGTTTCTTATGTGACCTTGCGACCTATCCACTTATGCAACCTACAACTTAATGTTCCTTAGTCACAAGATCGCATCTAAGAAGTTCAACGATCTAGCAACCTGGTCTCTTCTTCAACCTTATGACCAATCCTTTCTTGCAAACTCTACCTTGTGACGTATTGTGAACTAAATTGAAATTAGCCTCTGGCATGTTCTTGTTTATGTATGTTTGAGGTGGTTTTGGCTCATTAATCCCTATCATGGCATACTTCTTATTATGGTTGTTGTGACTTTCTGTACCTTTTTCTGCAATCTGTCAATCTTGGGTTGACCTTATTCCATTATCTGGGAAATTTTTTTTTCCCTCACTTTGACATCTTTTCATTTGATATCCAAGAGAGAAACATTCATGGTGTTAGTCAGGCCCACATACCGGATGGGGCTCCTATCCCAAATAGTGTGAGGTCTAATTGGGACTTCACACTAGGGATACCCTTTAGCTGTTGGCAGAATACAACACCATAAACAAATTTTGTGCTAGAAGGAGGGCCAAGTGAAAATATGAGCCCTTGGAGCCTGCAGTTTAGTTTCATATATGTAAATGGATCCATCCTAAATCTTTATCCTGGCCTGTATTTCTAAAAACATCAACCTTTTGGTCCTCGTGTAAATATTCCATTACTTTTCGTAGTTTAAGTTTAGTGGCAATGATCGAACAATTGCATTTGCACACATGCTTCAAGTTCTGCATTTTTTTCACTCCCACAGAATAGATTGTAAAGATGTTATTTTCAGGTTGTTTACCTTCATTCTTGAAGGCCACGTCAAGTAGTGGTGTCACACATTCCTAGTTGATTCTATACACTCGCTCAAGAAACTCATCAGTAAGCTCTGAAAATCCTTTGACAAGTATAATTTTCAAGATGTGTTTATAAGGATAAATAATCTTAGAATGAAACCCAAAGAATCATTAGAGGATTTTTCAGCTAGGTTTATTCATATTTGTTGTGAATTTTATGAAAGGGATGTTGACTAGATGTATTTGAGTGAGAAATTTCAATGTTTGGTTTATGTTTCTCTACAACACCTTCAACATGAAACAAATCCCTTATTTTTATGTTCATCATAATAATCTGCAAGATACAAATTGTTCGAATCTTATCCCTAATATTGTCTTGCCAATTTCTATGAGTCAGGAAAAATATCAAACCTTCAAGGAGGAAATTATCGCCTGTGGAATTTCTCATCCCCCTTCAAATTCATTACCTACTGAAATTTCGGTCGTAAAAAATTTAGATGTTGAAGAATGTTTGCAGGGAAAGGAATCAATTTTTCTAGCTCCTGAACCTCTCATACATCCTGGTTAAACATGACAGCCTGAGGATCAAGTTGAAATGGAATCTCTCCCTATTGACAAGATTCAACATGAGCCTGTTAATAAACTTCCTGAATATGTCCTTGAGTCTCCTCCTATTATGCTCCCTCCTTCATTTGTTGACCATGATTCTAAAGCATCAATCCTTCCCATGGAGCATGATGCTGAAATCAGTCTTTTGGTTGTAAATCAAAATCTTGGATTAGATTTTGTTCATAGTGATGTTTCTTCCATCAATATTTTCCAATCTCCTTCATTCACAACCCCGGCACAAAGTTGTTTATTAAATTACAACGGGTACTTAATCAATTCCATGAAGCATAACATGTGTGTTGATTCATTGATTTCTCAAACTGACATCAATGTTTAGGATCTAAGATATGAACTAAATTTGTTTGAAACTGAGGCCCCTTAATTGGAAACTTTTTATCCATTGTACCTTCATTTATTTCTTGACTCTGTTACATCAACCGTTTCTTCAATCATTCAGATATTTATCCTACTAGTTTTTATTACAATCATGCACATGAGGGTGATGTTTCACAATCATAGTATGAGGATATTGAATCTGTAGCTCATGATTTTTTCAATTAGCAATCTCTGACAGGTGAATAAAATGACCTTACATCTTGGTAAATTCCAGATGGTCCTCTAATTGATTCATCTTCATTCCTATCCCTCGAAGAGTCTCATCTGTTAGATATCCCATCTGATCAAATAAGTGACTTTGTCAATTGTCACCAAATTAATGATGTCTTCACTGATACTATTGATGAAAACTATCCATGTTCGATTATTCACCTTACTAAGCCACTGAGGTTTGATGATCAACATTTTTAGGTTTCAAGGACTCATCAGAAATTTGAGGCACTTCAGCTTCCAAGATCCCTAAAATAGGTAAAATTAGGGTTCCCTTGTATGATTACGACCTTAGCACCATCCCATCATATGAAAGTTAATTTTCAAAAGATTTTGATATGCCAAACTCTTTGCACCCTGACTTGTTTGCTGAAGAATGTGCACCATCCATTGTTTCAAATCCTTATGATTCTTGGTCAGTTGGTGTAGATTGTCATTAGGTACAAGATGGTGCTGTCATGCACTTCACTATAAGAGAGGGAGGAAGCCACATTACTCAGTCTTTTCGTGAGACTCATCTTGTTGAATTATCTCCATCTGATCTTTCAAAAAACTAGTATGTCAACACTCAAACATTTGATCAAACAAACAATATATTCATTGATGATTTTCATGTCACAGTTGACGATGATTATATGCATTCATCTTTTTATCTTACAAAACAACCATTATTTAATAATGTACCATTTGAAGATTCTAAATTTTGTCACGATAGTGTGGCACTTCGACTCTTGCTAATGGTTATGTCGGGTCGTAATGTCCCTGATAAAATCTATGAACAACCTTAAACTAGGGTTTCTAAAATGAAGGTTTCTGCATTTCAATTATTTGGTATCTTAGTTGCACCTGAAAAATCCTCATGTTTTCAAATTCATCAAGTTTATCATCCTCAATATCATGATAGTATTGTTGAATGGCTTGAAGTATCTTATCTAGAAAATGTATCTTTAAGCAGGTGACATCTTGCCTCACTTGAGCTGGATTTAGGGTTAAATACAAATCAATGTGTATCATGGCTAGATGATTATGGTTTTCAATTTTATTATTCTTTTTACCAATATAGAATTGCATCTTGGCTGGAACAATATTTCCTGGCACGTTTCCCTGCTAGCATGCATGACCCTCTTGCTCTTGTTTATGTTTCACAGGTAAGGATTGGTGTTTTTGCATAGTTATTTACATTCGTTTTGATCGTGGACATATTTCTTCTTTTAGGTTGGGAACTAATTCAGTGGCTGCATTGGAAGTTTGATTTCACATGACCCAACCTCCTCTCTAGCTAAATTATGGTTTTAGGTTTATGATAGTTAAGATTTTCTAATTAGTGTTTACTTATCCAAGTTTGCTAATTCGGGTTTATTTCCAAATATTTTCTTTATAGTTTAGATGTGCTTTGTTTTGTTCTCTTTATTATAGGTAGTTTCATTTTTTGCACCATAATATGCCACCATCTTGCATTCATATTCTTGCATTGTTCATTGTTGCATAACATTCATGAAATATTTGCATGGTTTTTTTATTCGCAATTAGCTAATTTCTTCCTTGTGTTTACATAACACAACATTGCATTATACCCTTCCTTATTGCATTACATCATGGATTCATATTATTGCACAACATACACTGGTTGTAGACCTAGCCTCACGTTCACTCTTTGTTGCATGCCACTGCATGAACCTTTGTAGACCTAGAGCCCTTTGAACGTTTGGTTCTATGAAAAAATTCCTTATGCTTGTTTGCACTTGCTCAAATCCTAAATGAATATTTCTTTGGCCTTGTCATGCATGATCAAACCCTCAGATAGTTTCTGTGGACACCTTTCCCTAATGTTGAAACCCTAAACCCAATGGTTGTGTGGGATTGTAATGACTACTCCAAGAGGTAACTTCTCATAGAACCAATAATAAAAAAATTGTTTCCAGAACATGCCTCGTATCAATTTTTCTCATTAACAAGGGAAATATGAGCAGGTACTCATGGGGAACTCAAATTAGCTCAAATGACCTATATTGGTAACCTGAGCTTTTTTTTTGGCTTGGTCGTGGATATTTCCTAGTATGTGTTACTTATTCACTTGTCAATTGGAGATATGATGTGGAATCATGGCATGAGAGAAAACCTAAATCAAAATATCTTTCAGTTTTTTTCAGACAAGAAACAACCTCTATTTCCCATAAAATAAGTCGGGATCCATCATCTGCCCTGGTGTAATAAGAACCTAATAAATAATTCCATTGTGCACATGAAAGAAAATAAAAATAAATAATGGGTAAAGGATTTAGAAAGGCTTCCTACACTGAAAGGGGATTCAACGACTACGTCGGGGTATTGTCGAGGCCTGTTGGCAATGGAACAAATTTTTTTGTTTCTTGAAGTGACTCCATTGGGGTACTGTCTATCTATGTTGGCAGCAGAGCAACACCAGAAACCTATTTAAATTTCTAAACACAATAATCCATCTTCCTTGTTCTCTGCATCATCATCAACTAATATCATGTGTGAACTTATGATATGGTGTCTAATGACTAAAGGGGCCTAGCGCATATGAGAAGGCCATCGATCTATGTAACGTGGTCTCTTTTGCGACCTTACGACCTCTACCCTGCAACCTTGTTTATTGTGCGACCTTATGACGTATTCATTTATGCAACATGTGACTAACCGTTCCATAGTTGCAAGATCGCATCTAAGAAGGTCATAAATCTATGCGACCTGGTCTCTTCTGTGAACTTGTGACCTATCCTTTCTTGCAACCTCTACCCTATGAACTTGCAACATGGTTTCTTCTAAGACCTTTTGACCTACAAGTTCTTGTGACCAAGCCAAGTTTCACTTTGAAACTATGACTGTCACTAGAAATTTTGATTGAGAAAATGACTAGGAAGTTCAACTATGACCACAAGGAATATAGAAGATCAAGAATCATGAGGGTAGATAACAGGTCATAGGAGAAGGTGAAGGTTCAACATCCTCATTTCTATAAATGTATCGTCATGCCTCATTTTTACTGTGGATTTTATCACTTGAGAAGGGACTAGGAGTACATAGTTAATCTATACTTGAAGAGCTAGAGGCACTCAGCTCTTGGCATCTAGTAGGGTGAGCTCTAGTGAGGCTAGGATTTTGTATTAGATAATGGCATGAGAAGCCCATGTTCCACAATTGGGATTTGATGAATTGTGGGATATGTACTTGTATTTACAACGACATTAATAAGAAATTATTCATTCTGGAACTGATTCCCCTGGTTCTACTAAAGAGAAACCTCAAAAAGAAGGTTGGAATGCAAAAGAAACTACATGGAAGCCATACCAGACACGTTTTTTTCCCTCTTCAATGCCCCTAGACACTAGCAGAGAGAGTTTCAATACACTTATTGGATTTCCAATGAGATTTTCAATGCTCTTATTGTCTTTCCAGCAAGAGTTTCAATTCTCCGATTACATAGAAAAAGAGAGTTAAAGCGACTAAGTTTGGAAGAGTGAATGGATAAGATTAGAAAAGGAAAAAAATTGATTAGTTATAGAAGATAAGGATGAAAGGACCATATCAAGCATGGTAAAAAAACTGCCTAGATACATTTGATCACTCCTCCAAAACCTTTTATACAAGTAATGCTTCCCATGGAACAAAGAGAGAAAATTTGAACATAATGAAATGCTATCAAATTAAGAACCTGATTTCTCCTTAAAGTAAGCTACATATCATCATGAGCCTAACAATGATTTGTGGTAAGAGGAGGAGCCAAGGATAGACACTACAAAAGGGAGAAACATTGTAATTGTTATGATATAATGAAATTATCTTTTTTTCCCCCCGACAACATCACTTTTGCAGTGGCAAGACCAAATGGGTACCAGACCCTCGTAAACTTTGGAAGAGAAGGTTATATTTTATGCATTCTATATCTACATATAGGAAAATGGAGACTCGTCTTCACATGGTGCTCCGAGACAAGCAGGTTGATAATTGCAAGCTCTTTGTGGGTCAGGAGGATTTGAAGCAGATTCTCAGAGATATTCGTTATGACATGGATGAAATTTTGGTCGGATTGAGAAAAATAGAACGTTATATCATCTCAAACTCTAACACTGATTCTAATGCACCTCCCAATGGTGGAGTGGTTATAAATGCTCTACCAATCAATATGGTTAGTGCGGACTCCTCTCTAGATCATTTGGTGATTATCCTTGATGAATAAGTCCATCTCTGCTTTCGTTTCTATCTCATGGTCTCATAACTAGTGGTTTCTACTGTGTTTTTGTCATGCTCATTTTTGCATGGTAATAGATGTTAATAGATAAATTATTCAAATGTTGGTATCTCTCATCATTTTTGTATGGTTGGTTAGCTACCACATCAATTATTCACTCTTAGGTGGTTGTCTTTGTTATGTACTTACCAACAAACCAGTTTTTTTTTTACCAGGACAGTAGTGGTCTATCAAAAATATCATATGTTAATTAATATTAATTAATATAAAGTGAATCTCAAAATAAAACTTGTATATATGTTAATTAATGTTTATGCACCTATAAATAATATAAAATTAAGAGAAAATATATTAATTTATAGGGAAAAAGGATCTTGTGAGAAACCTGCCATAACAGAAGGCTTAAATTTTGGGTAATTGAATTTTCATTCACTTTTTTATTAAAAAATAATAATTTTAAAATAAAATATAAAAATCAATAAAATAGATGATTTTCATTATGTTTAAGGTAGTGTTATGGACTAGCCCACTTTCTTGTCATTGAGTTTGACCTTAAATGAATGAAACTTTTGCTAATCTCGAGGAACTTCTATAATGTTTGTGAGAATCAATCTCGTTTAACATATATCATGCAACTTTGCTTGTTATGTTAGGAATATAATAATTTTACAATACATAAGTCAGACTCCCTCCTATAATTATTAATTTTATTTAAATAAGGTTTTGACCCACATCATTTATAAAAGCATAAATATTTAATAAAATAAAGAAATTATGTAAATCTATTTTATTATTTTAAATGTGATTATATTTCCTTTTTTATATTGAGAACAGATAGCATAGAAGTAGGTTTTTATTGATAAAACAATATAGAAGTGATGGGTCTTCATTCATGCGAGATGTTTTTTTTAAGTGCTTAATATTGTGTTTTGATTTTTCAATAACTGATAAGGAAATTGAATCAATTTTTCATTGTTAAGGTAATATGTGTTGATAATAATCTCATATATTTTGTTGGTTCTGAATCGAGCTAGGTCTAGAGCGTTTCATAGCCACTCATGCTTCAGCTTCTTTTTGTTGTTCCACGTTTGGCCATGTGGCCTCTCCGGAGTCTATCCTGGAGGTGGCTGCTACTCCGGACCACGCCTTTGCCTTCTCTACCCTCATCGACTCCTTTAACCCTCCTCGACTGAGGCCTGCGATCTCGAAGTTCGGAAAAAAACTGGATGGAATTCATGAAGTCTCACTGCCCCCTGCGCTCCCTCAAATGGCTGCACTATCCCTCATAGAGAAAGGGCTCATTGGGAAATTTACAGGCCTATGGCCATCACCAAAAATAGTCCAAAAATGGGTTGAGCGTAACTGGTTGGACAAAATAAAAGGGAAAATCTCCATCAGATTTTGCGATAGGGGTTTTTACACCTTTCATTTCAAGACAAAGGAAGACAAAGATCTAATCTTCATAAACGGGCCATACTTCATGGATACCAAGGGGCTTTATTTAAACAAATGGACGTCAAAATTCGACCCAAAGCTCGACGTCCCTAACGATGTCCCAGTGTGGGTTTGTCTTCCTCACCTCCCACTTCACTGCTGAGGGGTGACTCTGTTAGAGCGATTGGGAATGTCGTCGGAAAGTTCATCGACAGAAGCGAGCCGAAGGACAACATGCAAGCATGCACAAGAATCTGTGTGGATGTAGATTTGGGGAAAGGATTTTCATAGGCAATCAAGCTGAAGGTGGAAAACTGGCCGCACATTCAGCAACTCGACTATGAAAAAATTCCATTCAAATGCAAGGTATGTCTCAAATATGGTCATTTAGCCAAAAGATGCTCGAAAACAATAGAGATCGAAAATTTTGACTTTGAACCCTAGTGGGAAGTCATAAAAAAAAAAAATCTTCTCCTACTACCAAAAATGTTGGCCCTTCAACAACTCTCCCAACCTCTCAATCAGCCAGCCCTAGAATTCCTCCTCATTCTGATCCCCCCTTGGTTCTCTCCCAAACTCTTGAACCCTACCCCATCTCTTATAACCCCTTCACCGCTTTGACCTCTCTGGAAGAGGAACCCCCTCAGCACTCCCTCTCCACTTTTCCTTCTGAACCTCTCCCACGTCCTTCCCCCTCCAAATTTGGCCCACCCCCATCCTTAGCTGAACCATTCTCTACATGGATAGTCACCAGAACTGCAGCAAAGGATTTGGGACCTATTTTGGAAACCTCAAAAAAACTTGGACCAGGAAGAAAATCTGTTATACACCACAAGGACGAGGCATCTCAAAAGGACATCACCTTAGGAACACAATAGCCAATAGAGACCTTTATTGGAGGGAATAATAGCAAATAAACAAGCCGCCAAACAATAAGAGTGAAGACAGGGTTTCAACCCGCATTCCTTAAATAATGAAATCACTCACATGGAACTGTAGGGGATTAGGGCACCCCTCTAAAAACAATGCCCTAAGAGATCTTATCAAGCAGGAGTAACCAAACATAATACTTCTCTAAGAAGCCAAGCAGGGAGAAAAAGATATGGAAATCACCATAAGTAGAATCAGAAACTACACAGGAACTATAGTAGAATCCAGAGATGCATTGGTTGGAATAGCAACAATTTGGAATCAAAACTCATGGAAACAACTTTCAATTTTCAAGGCCCAATATTGGATAAAAGTTAAGCTACGTCAAAGCACTCAAGAGGATGTCATGATAACAATTTACAACATATATGGCCCAAATCACTATCGTGACAAAGAAGTGTGTTGGCGATATTTACAATCAAACATGAAAGGTAAGGACAACAAAAAATTCATTATTGGAGGTGATATAAACCTAGTTATGCATGCAAAAGAGAAAATGGGGGGTACTTTCACTCTTGATCCATCAAGAGATCAGATGGAAAGTATCATGAGAGATCATGAGTAACTTGGTGGACATCATCCCCAAGAATAGAAGCTTCACTTGGAATAACCGCAGGCTTGGCCCAGGGAACATCATGGAAATATTAGATTGCTTCATTTTGGTTTCCTCCCTCATTTCCCTCATTTCAGTGGCAACCTCCACCATTTTTCCTTTCTCGGCCTCGGATCACTACCTTGTCACCCTAGTCCTCGATGAGCAACCAAACCTTGGGCCCCTCCCCTTTCGTTACAATCCATTATGGAGTGACACCCTTGAGCCAAGAACCATCGTGGAAAGCACTTGGTGCCAGCATGTTGAGGGGTCCCCAATGAACATCTAGGAGACTAAGCTAAAACTAGTTTGCACAACTCTCAAAGGTTGGGCTAAATATTATTAAAGAGAACTGGAAATTTTCAAGCCGGACACGAAGAGAATGCTAGAAGAAGTTAAAAAAGACATAGATGGCCAAGGGGTGACCAAATAGAAACAAGAGCATGAAAACGAGCTATATTGGTCACTATAAAACTCAAATAGAAAGGAAGAAGAAAAATGGAGAATCAAATCTAGGAGTCTCTGGCTTCAGGCTGGGGATAAGAATACCTCCTTCTTTCTCAAACAGGAAACAGTCAAAACTTTCAAAAATAATGTCACAATCATATCTGATGATGAAGTCACCATGTACACAGATCAAGCTGAGATCAAATCAACAGCCCATCACCATTACAAAATTCTTCTAACAGAAACTATGGAGGCAGAGGACTACGTTGATCTCTTGATCCACACTTCGAATATGATCACAAAATAAATAAACACCTCCTTAACTAGGGATATTAACTAAGGCTAAATCATCAAAGCAATTTGGACCCTCCACCTAGACAAAGCTCCAGGCCCGAACGAGTTCTCCATTAGCTTCTATCGGACCTTCTGGGAGGTAATCAAGAAAGACCTCATCAAAATGATTCAATGGACCCAAAGGAAAAAAAATATAGGGGGCTTTACAAACTCGACATATCTAGCTCTCATCCCAAAAGAGTCTCGGCCTTCCACCTTTTCTAGATTTAGACCAATATCCTTGTGTAACTCCTCCTATAAAATTATCACAAAAATCCTCGCCTCCCACATCAAAATTTCTCTTCCCAAACTTATCTCTAAAAATCAAGGTGGGTTCATAGCAAACAGACAAATCACTGACTCCATATTGTTGGTCTAAGAAGTGATACACTCCAGCATGATCAGAATGGAGAAGGGTTTTGTTTTAAAATTAGACCTTGTCAATGGCTTTGACAGAGTTAGACACTCCTTCCTTTACTCTGTCCTAAGAAAAATAGGATTTAGTGAAGAACCCAGTATGACTCAAATATGTAAGTATGTCGGAAGCCAAAATAAAAACTATTTTTTTTTATAAATAAAATATGAATAATGTCAGCTTTAAAAATAACTTACATAACCATATAAATAAACAATAAAAAATAAATTTAAACAATATAAATTTAATTTATGAAGGTATTTAAGAACACTAAAAAAAGAGATATAGTAAATAAATAAAAATAGAAATAAACCAGAGTTATGGTAAATAAACAAAACCTCTTTTTATATTTAATCTGGAGGTATGGTGAATAAATACAAATATAAATAAACTAGATGTATGGTAAATAAATAAAACCTCTTTTTATATTTACTCCATAAACCTCTTTATATTTACAAACACTCAAAAAAAGGTTTTATTTAGGTGAAGCCTATGGGCCAAATACCATGGGACAAATTATTATTAATACCATGTGCCAAATACCATGGGAAAAATACCATATTTATAAAAGAGGTATAAAAAAGTAAGGTAAATAAATAAAAATATATCAAATAGGAGTAGAAATCAAGATCTAATTATATTTGAAGCCTATGGACCAAATACCATGGACCAAATTAATAATAATACCATGGAAACAAAAAACATTATTAACCCTAACGTTAATATTAAAATATTATTGTTATTATTATTACCAAATCTAATATTCATACTAATATATTATAATATTAAAATTATTAAATTTAATAACTTTATATTAATACAATATTAAATTTGTTATATATATATTAACTCTAGATATATATGGGAGGGAAGAACAAAGACATATGATAGAGGCCAAGAAATAGAGAGAGTGACAAGGGAGAGATGGAGATAAACTAAAGGAGAGGGGAGAGGAGGAATGAAGAGAGAGAGAGGGAGAGGAGTGAGAGAGGTAGATAAGGGTAAGAGAGGGAGAGGGAGACATAAATATGGAGGTGTGAGAGAGAGAGGAGAGAGGTATGGAGAATTGGAGGGGAGAGAGAGAAAGAGAGAGGGAGGTAGGAGAGAGGGGGAGAGATTGGAAGGATGAGAGGAAGAGAGAGGGAGGGATAGAGAGATGGAGTTGGAGGGGAGAGAAGAAGAAATACATAGAGAGTGAGAAGTGGAGAGAGAGGGAGTGAGAAGGGAGATATGGAGAGAGAGTGTTTATGTTTAAGGGTGAGATAAAGAGACATAGAACGAGTGATGGAGAAAAGGGAGGAGAGAAGGAGAGGAAAGGAGAAAGGGAGGGATATAGTAACATAGCTGGAGAGAGAGATGGATTGATGGGGGATGAGAGAGGATCTGAGGGAAGAGAGAGAGAGAGAGAGAGAGAGAGAGAGAGAGAGAGAGAAGGGGTGTGAAGATAGAGGGAGGAAGGTGATAAAGGGAGAGAGAGGAAGGACGATAGAGAGGAAGAGAGTGATGTGGGAATACAAAGGATTGTAGGGGAGAGAGAGAGAGAGTGATGGGGGAAGAGAGAGGTAGGTAGGATAGAAAGGGAGAGAGGGGGAGGTCGGAGAGAAAGGGAGAGAGATGAGAGAAAAGAGAGGGGACTTGAGAGAGAGGAGGAGAGAGGGATGGATAGAGAGATGGATTTGGAGGTGGAGAGAGGGAGGGATAGAGAAATGGAGCTGGATAAGGAGAGAGGGAGGGATGGAAAGATGGACTTGGAGGGTGAAAGAGAGAGGAAAGAAGAAATACATAGAGAGTGAAAAGTGGAGAGAGAGAGAGGGAGTGGCTAGGGACAGATGGAGAGAGAGTGTGTATGTTTTGGGGTGAGTTAAATATACAAAAAAGAATAGAGGGAGAGAATTGGGGAGAGAAGTAGAGAGAGTGGCATATAGTAACAAAGTTAGAAGGTGGAGAGACAGAGAGAGAGAGAAGTGGGAGAGAAAGGGAGAGAGGCGGGGAAAGAGGGATGGAGATGGAGGGGGAGAGAGAGGGAGGTATGAATAAAGACATAGAGAGTGAAAGTTGGAGAGAAAGAGATAAGGAGTGATAAGGAAGATGGAGGGAAAGCGAGAAAGGATAGCAGGAGGGAAGAGAGATAGAAGCAGGGGAGAGGGAGGGAAGGAAGAGAGAGAGAGGTAGGGAGAGGAGGAGGGGGTGCTATATAGATAGATTTGAGAAACAGCGAATATGTTTTGGGGTTGATATAGAGAGACAAAGAGAGATAGAGATATAGATGGAATGTGAAGAGAAAGCAGAGATATATGGAGACAGGGAGGGAGGGACAAAGATATTGATAAATATGGAGTGAGAGAGTGTGTGTGTTTGTGGGGCTGAGATAAAGAGACAAAGAAGGAGATATGGAGGGACATATAGATATATATGGAGGGGGGAGAGAGGGAAGAAGATTTCTTACAATAGATGCATTGATTTCAGTGTAGATGGTGATTTATAATCCTATCTGATTTCTTCACTAGATGCATTGATTTTAGTGTAGATTTTGATTTCTAATGATATTTGATTACTTGCACTAGATGATTTGATTTCAATACAGTTGATTTCTAACTCTATTTGATTGCTTGCACTAAATGCATTGATTTGAGTGTAGATGGTGATTTCTAATCCTATTTGATTGCTTGCACTAGATGCATTAATTTCAATGTAGATGTTGATTTATAATTATATTTGATTGCCTACACTATATGCATTGATTTCAAAATAAATTATTTCTAATCCTATTTGATTTCTTGCACTGAATGCATTGATTTCAGTGTATATGGTGATTTATAATCCTATTTGATTTCTTGCACTAGATGCATTGATTTTAGTGTATATGTTGGTTTCTAATCATATTTTCTTACTTGCACTAGATGCATTGATTTGAGTGTAGATGTTGATTTATAATCATATATATTACTTTCATTAGATGCATTGATTTCTGTGTAGATGTTGTTTTCTAATCTTATTTGATCTCTTGCATTAGATGCATTGATTTTAGTGTATATGTTGATTTCTTAATTGATGTAATTGGATGTATGATGGTACATTAATTTTAAATTCATTGGATTAATACTGAGCATTGATTTCAGCTTAAGCACAAAACATTATTGACAATTTAGAACAATTTTTGTGTTAAAGTAATTAAACCTAATAATATTGTAGAGCAAGAGAGACAAGGTATGATGTTTACTACAACAACTCCAACTAAATATTTAAATGGTTTATGATGTATGATTTCTATTGCCTTTTTCATATAATCGATATAAAAAAATGACAAAACTAACAAGGGTGACAATAAAAATAGTAGAAGAAAATAGTTTGAGATTGATCACAATGAAGGCTATTTGTAACTACATTCTTATTATTCACATTTTCTATCATTCAATATTATTACATTTTCACTTTGCATTCAAAAATTTGATTTCATCATTTTTCATCATAAAGTTATTTTACAATATGTATCATCTCAACAAACTGAGGTAACTAAGAAAATTTAAAATTAAAATGACTAGATAAATCTCAAACATATTTAACATATTTAAAATGGTTATATTAACATTAGTTGTATTTACATATTATTGATAAAATTAATCATATGTTCCTCATATTATCGATAGATTTTCCTTCGTCGCACACGACTGAAACCCGTTTTGATCCATCTTAATTACGGATCTATCAAGCCCAGAGAGGGATCAAATCTCTCAAGGTGCAAACCTTTCCTCAAGTTTTGCAGTCAAAAAATAGGTTTGCAACTCGAGAGATTTGATCCCTCTCGGTGCTTGATAGATCCATAGTTAAGATGGATCTTGGCTGGTTAAAAAAAATCTTATATATCAAGTAAAATATTTTAACATCATATACAGAGGGGGAGAGAGAGGGAAAAAATTCTTATTTCGGTAATAATCACCGCAAATGAACATTGTGGCCGTGTTTCGAACCAACCAGTGGTTCATCATCAAGACTAGGTGAACCGCACTAGTTGGTTCGAAAGGTGTCGATAATGTTCATTTGCATGTGATTATTACGAGAAGAATTCTATAATTGTACAATGGATCACAGAAGCCAAAATTCTAAAAATTCTTATTCCATTATTATGTGATTTCTAATTCAAGGTATGGGAAAAATTTACAATTCTTTCCTCATATAATATTTTAAAAATTATATATATAGAGAAACTCCTATGGATATATTTTTTCTACTTCATAATATGAAATAGTCTGTATTAACATTTTAATGTGGAGAGTGTGAATCATAATAAAATATGTCAATGTATATTATATAAAACAAGAGAGAATAAAAAATAAATAAATAAAAATAAAATTCATAGTTAAAACATGTGTGTTTCTCAAAACCAGAATAGTTCTATCTTAAAGCTGGATCTACCAAGCCCCGAGAGAGATCAAAATGCAAACATTTCTTCAAATTTTACAATAAAAAAATAGATTGTATTTTAAAAGATTTAATTTCTCAACACTTCAAAAATCTAGAATTAATATAAATCTATGCTAATATATTTGCAATTAATAAAAATATAAATTTCATGTAATAATGACTATTTAAAAAAAAAAAATACACAAATATACCATTCTATCTTCTTAGATATTAATGTGATCCTTTTATTTGCGACATTGAAGTTCCCAAAGGCTTACAACTTGTGTTGGGTGAGAATCAATGCATTAGTCACAACAATTGATTGTGGCTATGCACTTTTTTTTTCAAAAAGTTAGGAATTAATTACACGGAAGGTGTATTTAAAGGAGTTGTGCATTTTCATTGTGCAAAGTTACTCATCAAATTTCCATTTTCAATAAATTCCTACCAAATTTTAAAGAAATTAAACCCAAAAAAATCACCATAAATCCCTTCAAAAAACTCCATGCACTTCATTTTTCGAGCGCTGCTAGGTTGATGTATTGTGTAATTTAAACGATAATTATAAAGGAGTGTTTTATATTGTTAAACATTTTATGAATTCAATTTTAGTTTTTTATATTTTGAAGCAGTAAAATATACAACAGATTTTAATTTTAAAGATGGTATATACTAGGGGAAGAGATATATTTTGAAACTTTTTATATTTTGAAGTAGGAAAATATACAATACTTTTTTATTTTAAAAATTGTATATACGAGGGAAAGAGATATTTTGATGCTGGTATATATATATATATATATATATATATCTATATAAAAGACCGATTCATCTTGTGTAATTTGAGAGATAATTATATATAAATGAATGTTATATATATATATGAAAAGGTGTTTTAATAATTATACAAGTTTTGTTTTTTATAATTATTGATTTTTATCTTTTGAAAGTAAATATTAACTTTAATAGTAATTTATTTATATTTATCCATCAAAATTAAAGCTTTCATATTTTGATCAATTTTCTCATTCTTAAACAATGCAAAGAGGTTACCATTTTACTCCTATGTGTTAAATATCAAAAGTAGAAATCTAATAAAAACTAGGATGAGAGGACAATAACACACTACAATATTGTATCAATCACCATTGAATAAAAGTAGCAACAACCAATATAGATGATTATGATTCCTTTTACCTTACATCAACTTCCCATGCTCCAAATAGATATTTTGAACATTGAAAAATAAATACAAAAGGGGTAGCTTTCATTAAGGAAATGATGTAGCTTTCCTCAAATTGAAAAATGGGAAAAGGTCTAGCAAGAGGTCGGAGATCTCATAAAGGCATAAAACTATATAATGGAAATGAAACATGGCTCAAGGTGAAACCATCAGGAAAAAATAAATTGTTGTTGTAAACTCAAATGGCTAGGTCATATCTAATCTTGAGACATTGATTATGTAAATAACTCTAAGAGGTAATTCATAAAGGATGGTAGAGGTAGTCCAATATAGGGGGGCTTTAAATTCATTATTACATGTGGACTGAGATGTGGATGAAGCTAGGTCAACCCCTACAACAGTTTGCCAACATTGAACTACAGATGGCTTGTGTTGCATCTTGTAAACCTTGACATAATAATATTTGCTTCTTGTTATGAGTTGCATCTTAATGGAGATGAACCTTCTCATCTAGTTGTAACCTTGTCCGAACCTTGGGACATATAACACACATAAATGCCAAAACAAGATACTATCTACATAAATAAATAGGTATGGAAGAATAGTGTTGCAAGATCCAAGGAAGAATGAATGAACGCAAGTGCCCTAAACCCTAGTGTCGAGGATAAAGAAAGATAGGAAATCTTAGATAGTGTACTTATACAAAAAATTTCTCTTTGGTTTTGATCATTATGATCAATAGGGTAGTCATTAAGACCTTAAAAATCACAAGGGGACCCAAAATTCAGATATAAAAGCTTAAATTTTTTTATGGTGTTGTAGCTGCTACAACAATTGGCAAACCACTAATAGAATCTAACATCTCTATCTACGGCCTTACAACAGATCAAGTTGCATTAATGATACAAGGAAGTATTGAACATACGCTATGGGTATTCCTATGGTTACTTGACCTTTTATGGATATGCCCTTCCCCTATGTCTCAGCTAGGTATTGTTAGTCATTAAACACCACATCATAAGTTCACACATGCCAGTAGTTTATGATGATGCAAATAACACAACAGAGGGCTTATTGTATTCATAATTTTAAATAGGTTTATGTTGTTACTCCACTTCTAGCAAGCCTAGATAGTAGACGATACTCTATGGCATATTGTCAGAGAGATTGTAGGGGGGCGGTAGCCCCCCTACACAGGGTCTATGGCAATGCCCCTGGCAAAAAAAATTGGACACTATATTAGGTGGGCGAACCTGCCTATGGTTTTTTGCATGGGTTTTCACATGGTTTTGGGCATGATGGTTTCCTTTCCATAGTATTTTGTAGATCTAGTCAAGCGAACTACAATTATGTTGTAATCTAAGGTTAATGGATTGGGGTTTATGAATGTTTTGGAATGTATGTATATGTGTGTGTGTGTGTTGTAACATTGAAAGAAATATAAGGAAAAATCAAGCTAGTAGTCCCGGTTTTGGGATCTAGGGGAAAATCTCTGTGTATATTTGTTTTTATTTGTTATGCCCTCGCTATTTTTTATTTTTTGTTTTAAGAGTTCATTTGCAGATAATTACTATACAAGGTTAAAACCTACAGTTTTAGGGGTTTACCAGGCTTCATCTACACCTAATTCCACATGTAATAATGAATTTGAACTCCCCTATATTTAAGTCTCTCAACCATCCTTTACCTTTTGGAATATTAGAGTTTCACTCCTTGTTTACTTATTTAGGGTTTCCTTAGAACTTAGAAAATTCTACCCTAAGAGCTGAAACATCTAAGTTCTTCTCCTACTCACTTATATTAGTCTCTATCAAGTCGTATATCCACCAATAGTAACATTAAACCATTGTGCAACTTGTTATTTTCTTAGATCTTGTAGTCGCATAATCACAAAATCATGACTGGAAAAGTTAATAACCTTTGCAACCTAGTCTGTTTTGTGACCTTCTGACTTGGTTTCTTATGCGACCTTGTGACCTATCCATTTATGTGACCTATGATTGACTATTCCTTAGTGGCATAGTTGTAAGATCACATCTGAGAATTTTGGTGATCTATGCAACCTCATCTCTTTTGTGACCTTGTGATCACTACCCTCCGACCTTGGGACCTAGTTTCTTGTGTGACCTTTTGACCTAGTTTCTTATGTGACCTTGCAACCTATCCACTTATGAAACCTACAACTTAATGTTCCTTAGTCACAAGATCGCATCTAAGAAGTTCAACGATCTATGAAACCTGGTCTCTTCTTCAACCTTATGACCAATCCTTTCTTGCAAACTCTACCCTGTGACATCTGGTGAACTAAATTGCAATTAACCTCTGTCATGCTCTTGTTTATGTATGTTTGAGGTGGTTTGGCTCATTAA
Organism: Pinus albicaulis; assembly: GCA_034641835.2. Taxonomy (NCBI): domain Eukaryota; kingdom Viridiplantae; phylum Streptophyta; class Pinopsida; order Pinales; family Pinaceae; genus Pinus; species Pinus albicaulis. The sequence goes on from CM076572.1 coordinate 586,575,772, forward strand.
TCCTTATCATGGAATACTTTTTATTATGGTTGTTGTGACATTCTTGTACCTTTTTCTGTAGTCTGTCAATCTTGGGTTGACCTTATTCCATTATTTCGGCATTTCATTTTTTCCCTAACTCTGACATCTTTTCATTTGATAGCCAAAAGAGAAACATTCATGGTCGCAGTTGGGCCCACATACTCGATGGGGCTCCTATCCCAAACAATGTGAGGTCTAATTGGAACTTCACACTAGGAATACCCTTTAGCTGTTGGCGGAATACAACACCATAAACAAATTTGGCGCTAGAAGGAGGGCCAGATGAAAATATGAGCCCTTGGAGCTTGCAGTTTAGTTTCATATATGTAAATGGATCCATATTGAATCTTTATCTTGGCCTGTATTTCTAAAAACATTAACCTTTTGGTGCTCGTGTAAATATTACATCACTTGTCACAGTTTAAGTTTAATGGAAATGATCGAACAATTGTATTGGCACACATGCTTCAAGTTTTGCATTTTTGTCACTCCCACGGAATACATTGTAAAGATGTTATTTGTAGGTTGTTTACCTTCACACTTGAAGGCCACGTCAAGTAGTGGTGTCACACATTCTCAGTTGATTCTATCCACTCGCTCGAGAAACTCATCAGTAAGCTCTGAAAATCCTTTGACAAGTATAATTTTCAAGATGTGTTTATAAGGATAAATAAGCTTAGAGTGAAACCTGAAGAATCGTTACAGGATTTTGTAGCTAGGTTTATTCATATTTGTTGTGAATTTTATGAAAGGAATGTAGGCTAGATGTATTTGAGTGATAAATTCTAATGTTTGGTTTATGTTTTTCTAGAACACCTTCAACCTGAAACAAATCCCAATTTTTATGTTCATCATAATAATCTACAAGATACAAATTGTTCAAATCTTATCCCTAATATTGTCTTGCCAATTTCTATGAGTCAGGAAAAGTCTCAAACCTTCAAGGAGGAAATTACCACCTGTGGAATTTCTCATCCTCCTTCAAATTCATTACCTAATGAAATTTCGGTTGTAAAAAATTCATATGTTGAAGAATGTTTGCAGGGAAAGGAATCAATTTTTCTAGCCCCCGAACCTCTCATACATCCTGGTTAAACATGACAGCCTAAGGATCAAGTTGAAATGGAATCTCTCTGTATTGACAAGATTCAACATGAGCCTGTTAATAAACTTCCTGAATTTTTCCTTGACTCTCCTCCTATTATGCTCCCTCCTTCATTTTTTGACCATGATTCTAAAGCATCAATCCTTCCCATGGAGCATGATGCAGAAATTAGTCTTTTGGTTGTAAATCAAAATATTGGAATAGATTTTGTTCATAGTGATGCTTCTTCCATCGATATTTTCCATTCTCCTTCATTCACAACCCTGGCACAAAGTTGTTTACTAAATTACAACAGGTACTTGCTCAATTCCATGAAGCATAACATGTGTGTTGATTCATTGATTTCTCAATCTGACATCAATGTTCAGGGTCTAAAATCTGAACTAAATTTGGTTGAAACTGAGTCCCCTTCATCTGAAACTTTTCATCCATTGTACCTTGATTTATTTCTTGACTCTGCTACACCAGTAGTTTCTTCAATCATTCAGATATTTTTCCTACTGGTTTTGATTACAAACATACACATGAGGGTGATGTTTCATAGTCATAGTATGAGGATATTGAATCTGTAGCTCATGATTTGTTCAATCAGCAATCTCTAACAGGTGAAGAAAATGACCTTACATCTTGGTAAATTCAAGATGGTCCTCTAATTGATTCATCTTCATTCCTATCCCTTGAAGGGTCTCATCTATTAGATATCCCATCTGATCAAATAAGTGACTTCGTCAATTGTCACCAAATTAATTATGTCTTCAATGAAACTATTGATGAAAACTACCCATGTTCCATTATTCACCTTACTAAACCACCAAGATTTGATGATCAACATTTTGAGGTTTCAAGGACTCGTAAAAAAGTTGAGGCACTTCAGCTTCCAAGATCCCTGAACTAGGTAAAATTAGGGCCCCCTTGTATGATTACCACCTTAGCACCATCCCATCCGATGAAAGTTAATTTTCAAAAGATTTTGATATGCCAAAATCTTTTCACCCTGACTTATTTGTTGAAGAATGTGCACCATCCATTGTTTCAAATCCTTATGATTCTTGGTAAGTTGGTCTAGATTGTCATTAGGTACAAGATGGTGTTGTCATGCATTTCACTATAAGAGAGCGAGGAAACCACATTACTCAGTCTTTTCGTGAGACTCATCCTGTTGATTTGTCTCCATCTGATCTTTCAAGAAACGAGTATGTCAACACTTAAACATCTGATCAAACTAACAATATATTAATTGATGATTTTCATGTCACAGCTGACGATGACTGTATGCATTGATATTTTTATCTTACGAAACTACCATTATTTAATAATATACCATTTGAATATTCTAAATTTTGTCACGAAAGTGAGGCACTTCAACTCTTGCCAATGGTTATGCCGGGTCATAATGTCCTTGAAAAAATCTATGAACAACCTTAAACTAGGATTTCTAAAATTAGGGTTTTTGCATTTCGATTCTCTGGTATCTCAGTTGCACCTGAAAAATCCTCATGTTTTCAAATTCATCAAGTTGATCATCCTCAATATCATGATAGTATTATTGAATGGCTTGAAGTATCTTATCTGAAAAATGTATCTTTAAGCAGGTGACATCTTGCCTCACTTGAGCTGGATTTAGGGTTAAACAAAAATCAATGTGTATCATGGATATATTATTATGTTTTTCAAGTTTATTATTATTTTTACCAATATATAATTGCAGCTTGGCTGGAACAATATTTCTTGGCACATTTCCCTACTAACATGCATGACCTTCTTGCTCTTGTGTATGTTTCACAGGTAATGATTGGTGTTGTTGCATAGTTAGTTACATTCGTTTTGATCGTGGACATATTTCTTCTTTTAGGTTGGGAACTACTTCGGTGGCTGCATTGGAAGTTTGATTTCACATGACCTGACCTCCTCTCTAGTTAAATTAGGGTTTTAGGTTTATGATAGTTAGGATTTGCTAATTAGTGTTTACTTATCCAAGTTTGGTAATTCAAGTTTATTTCCTAATATTTTATTTATAGTTAAGATGTGCTTTGTTGTGTTTTATTTATTGTAGGTAGTTTCATTTTTCACACCATATTATGCCATCATCTTGCATTCATATTCTTGCATTGTTCATTGTTGCATAACATTCATGAAATATTTGCATGTGTTTTTTATTTGCAATTAGTTGATTTCTTCCTTGTGTTTATATAACACAACATTGCATTGTAGCCTTGCTTATTTCATTACATCATGCATTCATATTCTTGCACAACATACAATAGTTGTAGACCTAGCCTCACGTTCACTCTTTGTTGCATGCCACTGCATTAACCTTTGCAAACCTAGAGCCCTTTTAACCTTTGGTGCTATGAAAAACTTCCTTATGATTTTTTGCACATGCTCAAATCCTAAAGGAATATTGCTTTGGCCTCCTCATGCATGATCAAACCCTTAGATAGTTTCTGTGGACACCTTTCCCTAATGCTGAAACACTAACCCTAATGGTTGTGTGGGATTGTAATGGCTACTCCAAGAGGAAACTTCTCATAGAACCAGTAATAAAAAAAATGGTCCAAAACATGCCTCTTATCAATTTATCTCATTAACAAGGGAAATATGAGTAGGTACTCATGGGGAACTCAAATTAGCTCAAATGACCTGTATCGATAACCTGAACTTTTTTTTCAGCTTGTTCGTGGATATTTACTAGTATGTGCTACTTGTTCACCTGTCAATTGGAGATATGATGTGGAATCATGGCATGAGATCAAACCTAAATCAAAATATCTTTCAGTTTTTTTCACACAAGAAACAACCTCTCTTGCCCGTAAAATAAGTCGGGATCCCTCATCTACCCTGGTGAAATAAGAACCTAATAAATAATTCCATTGTGCACATGAAAGAAAATAAAAATAAATAATGTAAAGGATTTAGAAAGGCTTCCTGCACTGAGAGGTGATGCAACGACTACGTCGGGGTATTGTCGAGGCCTGCTGGTAGTGGAGCAACATTTTTTGTTTCTTGAAGTGAATCCATCGGGGTACTCTCTATATATGTTGGTAGAGGAGCAACACCACAAACCTATTTAAAATTCTAAATACAATAATCCATCTTCCTTGTTCTCTGCATCATCATCAACTATTTTCATGTGTGAACTTCTGATGTGATGTTTAATGACTAACGGGGCCTAGCCAAGACACAAGGGAAGGGCATATACATAAAAGGTCAAGTAACCATAGGAATACTCATAATGTATGTTCAATATTTCCTTGTATCATTAATGAAACTTGATATGTTGTAAGGACGTAGACAGATATGCTAGATTCTACCAGTGGTTTTCCAATTGTTGTAGCTACTACAACAACACCCAAAATGTTTAGCTTGTATTTTTGAATTTTGGCTCCTAGTGTGCTTTTCAATGTATTAGTGGAAACCTATCCATTTATGCGAAATTTGATTGATTATTCCTTAGTCACATAGACACAAGATCGCATCTAAGAAGGTCATCGATCTATGCAACTTAGTCTCTTCTGCAACCTTGTGACCTCTACCCTGCAACCTTGCGACCTATCCATTTATGCAACCTATGACTAACCATTCCTTAGTCGCATATTCACAAGATCGTATATGAGAAGGTCAGTGATCTATGCGACTTGGTCTCTTTTGCGACCTTTCAACCTCTACCCTGCGACCTTACGACCTATCCATTTATGTGACCTACGACTAACAGTTCTTTATTCGCATAATCACAAGAGTGCATCTAAGATGGTCAAAGATCTATGTGACTTGGTCTCTTTTGCGACCTTATGACCTCTACCCTACAACCTTGTTTCTTGTGCGACCTTGTGACATATTCATTTATGCAACATGTGACTAATTGTTCCATATTCGCAAGATCACATCTAAGAAGGTAAGAAATCTATGTGACCTGGTCTCTTCTGTGAACTTACGACCTATCCTTTCTTGCAACCTCTACCCTGCGAACTTGCAACATGGTTTCTTCTAAGACCTTTTGACCTATAATTTCTTGTGACCAAGCCAAGTTTCACTTTGAAACTACGATTGTCACTAGAAATTTCGATTGAGAAAATGAATAGGAAGTTCGACTATGACCATAAGGAATATAGAAGGTCAAGAGTCATAAGGGTAGATAATAGGTCACAGGAGAAGGTGAAGGGTCAATATCCTCATTTCTATAAATATATCCTCATGCCTCATTTGTAATAGGGATTTTATCACTTGAGAAGGGACTAGGAGTACATAGTTGATCTATGCTTGAAGAACTAGATGCACTCAGCTCTTGGCATCTAGTAGGGTGATCTCTAGTGAGGCTAGGATTTTGTATTAGATAATGGCATGAGCATCCCATGTTCCACAATTGGGATTTGATGAATTGCGAGATATGTACTAGTATTTACAGTAGCATTAATAAGAAAATTTTCATTCTGGAATTGATTCCCTTGGTTATACTAAAGAAAAACCTCAAAATGAAGGTTGGAATGCAAAATAAACTCCATGGAAACCATACCAAACACGTTTTTTTCCTCTTAAACGCCACTAGACATTAGTAGAGAGAGTTGCAATACCATTATTGGATTTCCAATGAGATTTTCAATGCACTTATTGTCTTTCCAGCAAGAGTTGCAATTCTCCAGTTACATAGAAAAAGAGAGTTAAAGCGACTAAGGCTGGAAGAGTGAATGGATAAGATTAGAAAGGGCCAAAAATGATTAGTTCTAGAAGATAAGGATGAAAGGACCATATCAAGCATGATAAAAAAAAGTGCCTAGATACATTTCATCACTCCTCTAAAACCTATTATACAAGTACTGCTTCCCATGGAACAAAGAGAGAAAATTTGAACATAATGAAATGCTATCAAATTAAGAACCTTTATTTCTCCCTAAAATAAGCTACATATCATCATGAGCCTAATAGTGAGTTGTGGTAAGAGGAGGAGCCAAGGGTAGACACTACAAAAGGGAGAAACATTGTAATTGTTATTATATAATGAAATTATCTTGTTTTCCCCCCGGCAACATTATTTTTACAGTGGCAGCACCAAATGGGTGCCAGACCCTAGTAAACTTTGGAAGAGAAGGTTATATTTTATGCACCCTATATCTACACATAGGAAGATGGAGACTCTTCTTCACATGGTGCTTCGAGACAAGCAGGTTGATAATTGCAAGCTCTTTATGGGTTAGGAGGATTTGAAGCAGATTCTCAGGGATATTCGTTATGACATGGATGAAATTGTGGTCGGATTGAGAAAAATAGAACGTTATATCATCTCAGATTCTGACACTGATTCTAATGCACCCCCCGATGGTGGAGTGGTTATAAATGCTCAACCAATCAATACGGTCAGTGCAGACTCCTCTCCAGATCATCTGGTGATTATCCTTGACGAATAAGTCCATCTCTGCTTTCGTTCTATCTCATGGTCTCATAAGTGGTGGTTTCTATTGTGTTTTTTTGTCATCCTCATTTTTGCATGGTAATAGATGTTAACAAATAAATTGTTCAAATGTTGGTATCTCTCATCATTTTTGTACAGTTGGATAGCTACCACATCAATTATTCACTCTTAAGTGGTTGTCTTTTGTTATTTACTTACCAACAAACCAGTTTTTTTTTACCAGGACAATAGTGGGCTATCAAAAATATCATATGTTAATTAATATTAATTAATATAAAGTGACTCTCAAAATAAAAATTGTACATATGTTAATTAATACTTATGCACATAAAAATAATAGAAAATTAAGAGAAAACTTATGCTCAAAGAAATAATAGAAAATTAAGAGAAAAGATATTAAGTTATAGGGAAAAAAAGATCTTCCGAGGAACCATTGCCATAACAAAAGGCTTAAATTTTGGGTAATTGAATTTTCATTCTCCTTTTTATTAAAAAATAATAATTTTAAAATAAAAAATAAAAATCAATAAAATAGATGAAATTTTGCACTGTGTTTAAGGTAGTGTTATGGAGTAGCCCACTTTCTTGTCATCTATGTCACACGATTCGGGTTCGAATTCGAGTTCGGCAACGATTAAGTTCGATTCAAATTCGAATTTTTCGTTGAGGTTCGCATGAGGTTCGACATTAAGTTCGACTATATATATATATATATATATCAAAATCAATCAATAAAGTTATATGAATAGAAATGAGAACGCATGAGTCACAAATCACAACCACTATTCACTTCACGCTCTGGGAGGCAGGGACAAGCAGCGTCTAGAAATTGAATTCAGGAAATTGCAGAGAATACAACACTGAGCACAACAGAGTGAGTACACTTAGGCTGAAGTTGGCTTGTGAAAATCTATCAACAACCATGGTAAATAAAGACAAACTAGTGGCCATTACGGAAAATTAATTGGTGGGAAGCAGAACAAGAGAAAACCATATGTTTCCCATGGTTTTTCTCATAAACCTTAAAACAACTGACAAAAACTGCCCGAACTCTAACCTCAAACCCCAATTTTTTTATTTTTTTTTTAAATTATAAAATTTGGCTTCAGGTTCATCTTTAGGTTCGCCTTCAGGTTCGAATTTGTTCAAATTCGGCGAACCCTGTGACACAGCTTGTCATTGTACGTCTAGCTTGACCTTAAATGAATGACACTTTTACTAATCTCGAGGAACTTCTATAATGTTTGTGAGAATCAATCTCGTTTAACATATATCGTGCAACTTTGCTTGTTATGTTAGGCATATAATAATTTTACAATACATAAGTTAGACTCCCTCCTATAATTATTAATTATATTTAAAGAAGGTTTTGACAGACATCACTTATAAAAGCATAAATATTTAATAAAATAAAGAAATTATGTAAATCTATTTTATTATTTTAAATGTGATTATATTTCCTTTTTTATATTGAAACCATAAATCATAGAAGTGGGTCTTCATTGATAAAACAATATAGAAGTGGTGGGTCTTCATTTATGATGTTTTTTTAAGTGCTTAATATTGTGTTTTGGTTTTTTTAATAATTATAAGGAAATTGAATAAAATTTTTATTGTTAAGGTAATATGTGTTGATAATAATCTAATATATTTTGTTGGTTCTGAATTGAGCTAGGTCTAGAGCATTTGTGCAGCCGCTCACACTTCAGTCTCTTTTTTTTGTTCCGCCTTTGGCCACATGGCCCCTCTAGAGTCCATCTCGGAGGTGGCCGCTACTCCCGATCACGCCTCTGCCTTCTCTGCCCTCATCGACTCCTTGAACCCTCCTTGACCGAGGCCTGCGATCTCGAATTTTGTCAAAAAACTAGATGGAATTCAAGAAGTCTCACTGCCCCCTACGCTCCCTCAAATCGCCGCACTATCCTTCGCAGAGAAAGGGATAATTGGGAAATTTACGGGCCTATGGTCATCACCAAAAAAAGTCCAGAAATGGGTTGATCATAAGTGGTTGGACAAAATAAAAGGAAAAATCTCCATCAAATTCTACAGTAGGGGTTTTTACACCTTTCATTTTGAGACAAAGGAAGACAAAGATTTGATCTTCAGAAATGGGCCATACTTCATGGATACCAAGGGGCTCTATTTAAACAAATGGATGTCGGACTTCGACCTAGAGCTCGATGTCCCTAACAATTTCCTAGTGTGGGTTCTTCTTCCTCACCTCTCACTTCACTTCTGGGGGGATGACTCTGTTAGAGAAATTGGGAATGTCGTCAGAAATTTCATTGACAGAAGCGAGCTGAAGGACAACATGCAAGCCTGCACAAGAATCTGTGTGGAGGTAGATCTGGGGAAAGGACTACCGTAGGAAATCAAGCTAAAGGTGGACAAATGGATGCACATTAATCAGCTGGACTATGAAAAAATTCCATTCAAATGCAAGGTATGTCATGAATATGGTCATTTCACCAATAGATGCTTGAAAACAATAGAGATCGAAAATTTTGATTCTGAACCCCAGCAGGAAGTCATTAAAAAAAAAAATGCTCCTATTGCCAAAAATGTTGTCCCTTCAACAACTCTCCCAACCTCTCAATCAGCCAGCCCTAGAATTCCTCCTCATTCTGATCCCCCTTTGGTTCCCTCCCAAATTCCTGAACCCTCCCCCATATCTTCCAACCCCTTCACCACTTTGACCTCTGTGGAAGAGGAACCCCCTCAGCACTCCCTCTCTACTTTTCCTTCTGAACCTCTCCCACATCCTTCCCCCTCCAAATCTAGCCCACCCCCATCCTCAGCTGAACCATCCTCTGCTCGGATAGTCACCAGAAATGCAGCAAAGGATCTAGGACCTATTTTGGAAACCTCGAAAAACTTTGGACTGGGAAGAAAATCTGCTAAGCACCACAGGGATGAGGCATATCAAAAGGACATAGCCCTGGGATCACAGCAACCAATAGAGACCTTTATTGGAGGGCATAATAACAAAGAAACAAGCCACCAAACAACAGGAGTGAAGACAAGGTTTCAACCCGCATTCCTTAAATAATGAAAGCACTCACATGGAACTGTAGGGGATTAGGGAACCCCTCTAAAAACAATGCCCTAAGAGATCTTATCAAGCAGGAGTAGCCAAAAATAATACTTATCCAAGAAACCAAGTAGGAGGAAAAATATATGGAAACCACCATAAGTAGAATCAGAAACTACACAGGCACAGTAGTAGAATCCAGAGGTGCATCGCAAGGAATAGAAACAATTTGGAATCAAAACTCACGAAAACAGATTTCAAGTTTCAAGGCCCAATGTTGGATAAAAGTTAAGCTACAAAGTACTCAAGAGGATGTCACGATAAAAAATTACAACATATATGGCCCAAATCACTGTCGTGGCAAAGAAGTGTGTTGGCGATCTTTGCAATCAGACATGGAAGGTGAGGACAACAACAACTTCATTATTGGAGGTGATCTGAACCTAGTTATGCATGCAAAAGAGAAAAGGTGGTGTATTTTCACTCCTGATCCATCAAGATATCAGCTAGAAAGTATCATGAGAGATCATGACTTGGTGGACATCATCCCCAAGAACGTAAGCTTCACTTGGACTAACTGCAGGCTTGGCCCAGGGAACATCATGGAAAAATTAGACTGCTTCATTGTGGTTGTCTCCCTCATTTCGCTCATTTAAATGACAACCTCCACCATTTTGCCTTGCTCGGCCTTGGATCACTACCCTGTCACCCTAGTCCTCGATTAGCAACCAAACCTTGGGCCCCTCCCATTTCATTACAATCCATTATGGAGTGACACCCTTGAGGCAAGAACCATCGTGGAAAGCACTTGGTACCAACATGTTGAGGGGTCCCCAATGCATAGATGGGAGACTAAGCTAAAGCTATTTCACATAGCTCTCAAAGGCTGGGCTAATGATTATTACAGAGAACCAGAAATTTTCAAGCAGGACACGAAGAGAATGCTATAAGAAGTTAGAAAATACGTAGATGGCCAAGGGCTGAGAAAAGAGAAACAAGAGCATGAAAAGGAGCTGTATTGGGCACTATAAAACTCAAATAGAAAGGAAGAAGAAAAATGGAGAATCAAATCTAGGAGTCTCTAGCTTCAGGCTGGGGATAAGAATACCTCCTTCCTCCACAAACAGGAAACAATTAGAACTTTCAAAAATACTACCATAGCCATATCTGATGATGAAGGCACCATGTACACAGATCAAGTTGAGATCAAATCAGCAGCCCATCACCATTACAAAAGTATTCTAACAGAAACTATGGAGGTAGAGGACTATGTGGATCTCTTGATCCACACTCCGAATATGATCACAAAAGAAATAAACACCTCCTTAACCAAGGATATTGATGAAGGCTAAATCATCAAAGAAATTTGGACCCTCCACCCAGACAAAGCTCCAAGCCTAGACGGGTTCTCCATTAGCTTCTACCAGACCTTCTGGGAGGTAATCAAGAAAGACCTCATCAAAATGATTCAATGGACCCAAAGGAAACAAAATATAGGGGGCTTTACAAACTCGACATATCTAGCCCTCATCCCAAAAGAGTCTTCGCCTTCCACCTTTTCTAGATTTAGACCAATATCCTTGTGTAACTCCTCCTATAAAATTATCACAAAAATCCTCGCCTCCCGCATCAAAATTTCTCTTCCCAAACTTATCTCTGAAAATCAAGGTGGGTTCATAGCAAACAGACAAATCATTGAATCCATCTTGTTGGTCCAAGCAGCGATACACTCCAGCAGGAGCAGAATGGAGAAGGGTTTTGTTTTAAAATTAGACCTTGCCAATGCCTTTGATAGAGTTAGGCACTCCTTCCTTTACTCTATCCTAAGGAAAATGGGCTTTAGTGAAGACCTCATCTCTCTTATCCAGACCTACATATCTAATCCCTAGGTCTCCCCTTTGGTCAATGAGAGACCTAGCCCTTTCTTTCAATCCATTAGAGGCTTGAGACAAGGTGATGCAGGGGCATTAGACACTAGCTAGCTATGTAGGAGGTTTGTCCACATGTTGTGGCTAGGAGGGTTCGAAATCCTTGAATTGTAACAGCTAGGTGTCAATACCTCAGCTGACTGTTTTATTTAGATTAGTTAGGATTGGTAGAAGTCGAATAGTTGGATTCGATCCATCTGTCAGTTCAGTTATTTGAATAAGTTGTAGAATGGTCCTCTCAGAGGAACCGAAGGGTCATGTATTGATGTATATATCTGTATTCCTCTGATGCATTGAGGGAAGAAGAGAATGAGAGATATATTTCTGCAATAAAATCTGTGTGTTCACAATTTCTTCCAGTTAAATAATTTATGTACGCATTGGCCTTAGAGTTGTTTCGAATCATTGATTGTGAAGAGATTGTTTAATGGTGGAGTGATTGAACTATGTTCACATGTAATTACTGGGTTGAACTGCTGTATAGATTCTGCATATCTATGTCTACTGTTTCCCTTGAAATTGTTCGAACAGGCTCTGTTGAATAAATCTCTACTCATAGAAGAAGTCTGTGCATTACTGTGGTCTTTGTATTCTGTTTAAATGATAGAAGAATTCCCGCTTCAAATTCAGTTTTGTTGCATCACAAGGTTGTCCCTTATCTCCCTTACTCTTCATTCTCATGGCAGAATCCTTCAGCCGAGCACTGGATTTCAACCATAGAGCAGGCTTAATTATAGGTATAAAATTCAGTAATGGGGTCGAGAACATGAACCAATCATATTTTGTCGATGATACCCTATTGATGGGAGGAGCCACTTGCATAGTAGCCAAAAGATTCAAAACTATGCTTGAAAAATTCATGTATTATTTAGGAGGTCAGATCAATTATCTCAAAAGGCGCATATATGGATGGAATGCAACTATGAATACCATTCATAGCATTGCCCAAATCTTCAAGGTCCCATAAAAATGGAGTTGGAACCACTTTAATTATCTAGGGATGCCTGTAAGCAATCGACCATTAAAGGCATAGGTTTGGAGCATCACTATTGACAAGATGAAGAGGAAAATTCAACAATGGGGAGCCTCTGGGCTCAAACTGGTAGGGTGTGTGGTTCTCTTAAAATTTGTGCTTTTAGCTCTACCCCTTTACCACTTCTCCCTTCTCCAAGCCCCTATCAGTATTAAAACTAAAATGGAAACTATCCTAAGGAAGTTTTTATGGCAAGGTGGTAAATGAGAAAAAAAGAAGTTCAACTTGGTAAAGTGGAGGCAAGTAACAAACAAGTACGAAAATGGAGGCCTATCCATTCACATCCCTAAGCTGTTGAATGCTACCTTCAGAGGGAAAATTGTTTAGCGTTTAATCACTAGGCATAAAATGTGGTGGAAGAAAGTTATAGAAAGGAAATTCCTCTCCGCATCAAGGCAGAAACCATTAGAACATCCCATCCCCAATAGGCCATGTTCACGTATATGGACTCTCTACAAGAAATCCATCCCCTTCCTCCGCAACAACACCTCCAAAATTCCCCTTGGAGGCCGCAACATCGACATATGGAATGACAAAATCATGGGCAAGCCTCCCCTCTAAAATGATTTGAGCCTTCTTTGCATTCAAATGCATCTCAGAGAACTTGGGATCAACACATTGAACCAAATCTCTAGTTGGAAAGACAATAATTCCCACTGGGAGGGTTGGTTGTTCCCAAATCTTGCCCCTCACCTTCACAATGACAAAACAAAAATGGAAGGAATGCTTCATCGTGTTTCCCCTCTTGTAAAATATGAAGAAGAAAGTTATAGATGGGACCCCTCTGGATCCTCTTACTCCATAAAAGTGGGATACGAGGATATCCATAGTGAAATATTCCCTTCTCCACTGTGGCCGATCTGGAAGCAGGTATGGAAATCTGAAGCTCTCCCTAAAATCAAAATCTTCATTTGGACTTTGGTAAAGGGAAATATTTTCAATGTTGATAATCTGAAAAAAAGAGGCATCCAGGGAGCCTCCAAATACCCTCTATGCTTCACAGCTGAGGAGTCTATCCAGCAGCTCTTCATCGACTGCACCTTTGCAAAAAAAAATTGGAACACCTCTTTGATCCCCTCCATATCGAGATTGATGTTAATGCCACAATCCCTAATATGATAGACCAGTGGAAAAAGAAATACCCTTATGAAAAAAAAGGGAAGAGTGTAGTCAAAATAATCTGGGACACGCTCCCTTATGTTATCCTTTGGAACATATGGCTCGTGCAGAACAAAGTCATCTTCCGTGAGCAAAAACCATGCACTCGAAATGTGAAGAGCAAGACCTGTAGCCTGACTGCAGAGACCATTTTAGCTAAAAACAATAGTTATTTTAACATCAATGACTTGCAAGTAGAGGAAAGACACCTATTCATAAGAGTGATTGAAATTTTCCCAAGGCGCAATAAGCCCTTTATAAACCAACCATTTCAAAAATAACAGTGGAAATTAATGCTAAAAGAGAAGGAATTTTTAGAATGGCTTTATGGGTTACGCTGACCCAATATTTTCTTCGATGGCGCCTCGAAATCAAACCCTGGAGCAGAGGACTCATCATGGATGAGCATGGTAACAATGTTGCCTCCTTCGAGTGAGGATTGGGTCGGAATTCGAACAATAGAGTTGAAGTGTATGCCTTAATGCAAAGCCTACAAATAATTAATAGGCTCAAATTTAAGAAGGCTATGGTTTTTTGGGACTCGTCAGTTGTTATCAATATGATGTTGAAATCTACACTGTCACCCAACATCGACCTCAACATATTGATCATCAGATTCTGAAATTTGAGCAATTAGATAGGGGATCTATCCTTCCATCACATCCTCAGAGCTAATAATAATAATTTTGACTCTTTGGCCAGTATGGCCTGCCTCAGACCCCCTGGTCAACTCTCATCCAAAGGTCTCACCATCTTCTCCCTGTTCCATGAATCCTCCCCTCTGCGCGTTCTCTGTCATAATGATCTTCTATGCCCCCTCGATTTTATCCCTGCAGGCCTGTCACCCCCATCCCTTTCTCGGCACCTATCCCTTGATCCTGTCCCCCCTCACTTCCTCCCTCCCTATTTATCCTACTTCTCTTCTCCCTGCAGACCACTCCTCATCGCTTCTCTGTGCACATCCTGCTGCTTTGATATCTTCCCGTAGATTTATTTCCCCCTGCCCCATCCCCATCGCTCTTCGTTGTCTTAAATCTCCTCTGCTTCTTCGATCCCTCCCTCTCCCAGTCGCGTTCTTTCCCTCCCTATCTTCGGCCAAAATGAAAATTGAATAATGCCTTCATTGCTTTGATGTGCAAGAGGAAATGGACCTGATCAAAGCTCAGTTGAATATTGTGCAGGAGAAGCATTAGGCAGATACCGATTTCCTCCATCATCAATCTCAAACACTTACAGAGCAGCTGAGGGGAGTAAACAACCTCTGCGTGCATATAGACAAAGCTCTATAAATTCTGAGCTACATGGTGGATAAAAGAATAGTCCAGGGCTCAAGCTCCAACAATGTAAACAATGTCAACCCAGACAGCATTCTCGGCACCACAGACAACTCTAATGATCGACAAAGAATCAATATCTATTCTTTCAGTTCCCCTATGCAAGATCATGAACTACCGTCACCTTAAGTATTATGTCTTTTAAATTCATTGTTATGTTGTTTTAGTTTGTTAGAGTTTAAAAAGAATCAGATATGCAATACAGTAGCAACAATAAGCATGTAGGAGGTTCGGTTTTTTCCACACCACTCCTCCTTGAAATTCTACTTTGTAACTCGTATCTAATGGAGTTTTCACTCCCGACTCTTTTTTGAATATAATCAGCAACCGACTTCGTTAAAAAAAATGGTAATATCTGTAAATTTAGAAGAAACAATTAAGGCAACTATTTATTTGAAAGAAGGTAACTCTTTTTAAAATTAGTAATTTTTAAAGAGTTTTGGGTTTAGTATACAAAATGAGTATTTAAAATGGAAACTACTTATTATATATAGGAATGCAAACAAATGAATGTTTCTAAAAGGTGCAGTCTAATTATTTTATGTTTTGGTTTTTTTTGCTAGATTTTGAAAATATAATTTTTGGTGAGATCATGATTTTCCCTTGTTTAACATTATTTTTGAATGCATAAATAGATTCGGTGCTATGAAAAATCCTTTGGAGACTCGGATTATGAAAACTACACAATTCAAACTTGTAATTCCAACAAATCCCCACTAGATTTCCTGTAAAATTAAATAGAAAATATACCCAAAAAGGAGTCAAAATGTAGAATAGTTAGACTACATGTTTCTAAAATACTTGTGGGAATTAACGAGCTGTAAGAGCAAATATCACTATATGTAATGTACAAATTGAGCCATATGTAGGCTATTTCCAAGTTATATAATTCAACTTTTCTTACTAATCATATTAACACTAAGTAGTAAGGATATGTGGTGCATTTGTTTCTATAAAAGCATACATTCTAGGGACAAGTTTGTGAGTGTCTTTATGTCAAAATTCAAGGGGATAACATCAACAAATAACTCATGACTATTTTGAACAAAATCATCTTCATGCTCTTGGAAGGGAAGATAAAGATGACCAATCTCCCACAACATCTATGTAATCCAAGTGAGTCCAACATATAATTATATATGCAATTCAAATTAATGGAAGAGTGCCTTAATACAATTCTCATAAAGCAATGATTCAACAAGATTCAAGATCATTGGCAGATGCACTTGATGACTTGACAAAAGGAGATTCATAAGGGTTATTATACCAATACCTTAATGCATTGTAGAGATTGGTGGATTAGACCATGGGGGAATTTTTACCTATTGTTGCTTATTGAATACCATGGATCCATGTTATATGTTTTAGATGTTATTCTTCCCTCACAAATATATTGATTGATTGTATATTGATAAAAATAATTTAATCTAGTGGCCAATGTGAATATTATCCAAGATACAAGAATTTTGTCATGTATCGTGATGCATAGTTGCATAGATTGACCATCAAGAGCTTTTTCCTAGGGTTTCTTCTGTTTATCCATTCATGACTAGTTCCGTGAGAGGGTGCTTGGCCCCCTCTAGTTAGATTGTCTTAGGAGTTTGTATGAATGTTGGATCGATCGGTAATCCCTCCCAAACTCCTCATAATTTGCGTCATTTTCAAACCTTAGCTAGAGGAATGTTAGGTAAAATTGACTCGAGCATTAGCCAAAGTTGATTGGGTTAAACAGTGGCAGTTTTGGGCATGTGGTATAGTGTACCCATGGTTTTCTACCCTCAGGATTGCATGTAATGGAACCTTTAAAAGGATAGGAAGAATTCATTGCAATGGGGGCCAAGGAGGTGAGCCGTGAAGGCTCACTTGGTCAAATTGGCCAGGGTTTTGGCCAAGGGATCTAATGAAATTTCATTAGCTTGGTTTTTACCTAGAGTTGGGGTTTTCTGAGGGTAAATACTATGTGTATTGTGTTTGTATATTGTTGCTAGTATTGTTAATGTTCCTCTTGATAATTATATTTTTCTCTTCGGTAAAATTTTCTACAAGGAGATGGAGATTCTAGTTACTCAGAGAAACCACTACTTGGAGCATTTTGGAAAAATAAAATTCAAAGGCGTTTCTTGCCAAAAGAAGTATAAGATCCAAATTATGAAGTCATGTCCAACAAGATGCAAAATACATCCAATATACACAAGATCATGCTCTGATCTGCAAGTATTTTTCGGATTAAGGCCCTCTAAAAATCCCCTAACTTGTGTGATCCAAAATAAATGGAACCTCAAGGGATAAATTGATCTAGAGCTAGGAGAAAAAGGGTTCTTCACAATAATTTTTTCCAACTTGGAGGATAAAATGAGGGTTTTTGAAGTAGGGGATTACATTTTTTATAATATTGGGCTCTTCATGCGATTTTGGAAAGTATGGTACAATCCTGAGAAGAAAGACTTCCTTACTGCCCCAATCTGGGTTCAACTCTTTTATATTCCAACAAAACATTAAGATGAAGAAATCCTCGAAGGAATTGGCAATACCATTGGTAGCTTTGTTGAGGTTTCTTAGGAAACTAAGAGAAGGAGATACACATATTATTCGAGGATCTATGTTTATATGAATATTCTGTAACCTCTTCCAATTTCAATATACATTTATTATGAGGATAATCTTTGGAAACAAACATTACATTATGAAAAATTCTTAGTTAAATGCAAGAATTATCATGAATATGGACATATTTTTAGAGAATTTCCTCTAATTGAAAAGGATTTACCAAAAAAAACAATCAACTCATAAAGAGTAAGAGGGTTTTGAAAAATTCCCCAAAAGAAGAAAGGAATTTGAGACTTTAGGGAGCCGCAAATTTTGGTTAGAACCCCAGATCTAGAAACAATTTCACGTTTATCTCCTCTTTGGACGAGACCTTGACATAAGAAGCCAATTAATCATTCCTGCAATCAATTGCCAGAATTATTCTCAAATATTTTCTACCCCCAAAAGAGCCTCAGAAAAAGAATCCAAAAAGTAATAAAACAAAATTTTCCACCAAAGGAGCCAACTAACTCAATAATGGAAGAAAATGAAACCCAAGGCCTCCTAGGAGAGATGGATCCAAATGATCCATTCCTATTGATTTATCTGGTAGAGGCATGCCTTGATAAATATCTACAATCCATGTTATACCATTATATCAAGACTCTCTATAAGGAATATTTCAAATCCAAGAGTCGAATAGATAATGCTCGCTTTGGTTCAAGTTTTCAAATCCCCATAAAAATTTCATATGCAATATTTCAAAGATCCCCCCAAGATGGTTAAGGAGAACTGGAAAAAGGAATGCAATAGCATTAATTCCTTGATCCAAAACGATGGATAAAAGTTAGTAAACTCAGGGAAAAGCATGCCAATTATGCTCACTCTAGTTCGAGTTTTCCAAATCCCCATTAAGGAGTTCATATGCAATCTTTCAAAGATTCTCCCAAGATGGTTAAGAAGGAATGGAAAAAGGGATGCAAGAGAATTAAGTCCTTGATCCAAAAATATGGAGAAATGTTAGTCAACTCAGGGAAATTCATGCCAATGATGCTCACTCTGCTTCGATTTTTTCAAATCGCTATTAAGGATTTCATATGTAATCTTTCAAATACCCCCCTAAAATGGTTAAGGAACACTATTTAAAGGGATGCAAGAGCATTAAGTCCTTGATCCAAAAATATGGAGGAAAGTTATTCAACTCGGGGAAATTCATTTCAATGTCTGAGGCATTTCCTCCTTCTCGGCCCAAAAAACCTTGAAGTTTTCATCCTAAATATTTACGAAATAAGTATGTTCTTGTTGTAATTATTGTCATATAATTTATTGTTGATTTAGTAGATTTACTAGTATTTTTTTTATTGATAGGCTAAGATTTATAATCTTTTTATCATAAACGACAATTTATAGACTTTATAAAGTCAAACTACATGTAATTTTTCTTCGATTAATGAGAAACTCTTCTAATCCAAAAAAAACCAAAAATAATAATTTAATTTTAACCCACTCGAAATTAATAAATTTGGTAGTCATTGTCCAACTCTTACAATTTGAAGTTACATGGATTTTTACGCCGGAGGCATTTTCTTTGCAGGCTTGGGGTGAGCAAACATTGTTCACCCCGGCCAATCAGAAACGGTTCTCATTTCCCTTGCAGCCAGTGAAATCTTGAAATGTGGCAGCTCCTCAAGCAATAAAATTGTTCTATTTGCCGACCAGCTGTTGATTTGAAATTTCAATCTCTGAAATTTAGATTTGGAGATTTCTCTGAAATTTATTACGTTTGAAATTGTTATTCAATGAGTGAAATTTACACGGCACTAGAGTTTGATTTTGTTCAATGACTGAAATTTACACGGCAGATTGAAATTTATTACGTTTGAAATTATTCAATCACTGAAATTTACATAGATCTAAAATTAAATGTGATTGACATATTCTATCGCTGGTGGATAAGAACTGTTTGCTAGTGGATAAGAAGTGACCGCACCTCCGCTCCCTGCAATTCTTTGTGTCTTTTCATGGCATTCGATATTAATTCCTGGAATCATGGTTTATCAACTCCAGCCACCCAACCATTTAATACATAGAAAACAAAAAACGCAACCATTTAATGCATTGAAGACTACAATACTGCCAACTTCCAGCTTGCAGCCGACTTCGATGTGCTTAAATGGACTTCGATCTGGCTAAACAGAGTAGTGCCGACTTCCAGCTTGCAGCCCAGTTGTAGTCCAGTTCCAGCTTCCAGCTTCCAGCCTGAAGAACTTGCAGTTGCAGCGGAGTTCCACCTTGAAGAACTTCGGATTTAGAAATTGCTGGTAAGCTTCTGTTACCTGCAATTAGGAAGAATATTAGTGCATTACGAATTTAGGAAGAATATCAATGGGATATTTTTTAATGTTTTCATCGCACAGTGAAAAGGGTTACAATATTAGATGAGGTCAAACTGAAAATAATACAACTTTGTGGACAAACTGTTTGATTCAAACAGCATTGCAAATTTCAAAAACAGTCAACAATGTCCTCTAAGTTACCTTCTTATAGCATAACTAAAGATGGCAGCTTTTATTAAGCCGTCCTTCTCCTCAATCTGCCACTGTAGTTCGTCCACCTTCGTCTGCAAGCAAGCAGAAATGCAAACTCTTTTTTATTTTCTTTGAACTCTTTGAATCAATGCTGCATCTAACCTCTCGAACTTGGCTAACTTATAATCAAGGGCTTTATACTCTCCAGGGTTTGAACCAGGGTCGTTAAGGTGACAGTCTTCTGTCTCGATAGCTACCACAGAGCGACGGACCAGAGAAACATAATTTTGTTCCTAATTTCCATCCTTTTTTATTTGTCAATTGTTTGGTTGCACTTTTCGTGTTGTTGTTACTTGATTAAAGTTTGTTACCTGTTATGTATATTGTCTAAGTTTTAGCAGTTTGTATTTTGTGTGTGTGGTGTTAAAATTCACAAGACTCACAGATTATACGCGGCAAAGATATTGGCCTACAACACTTTATTTTGCATATATTATTATCCCGCATCCACAATCAAACATTGCGCATGCCTTGCCTATCTATGCTCATGCGGATCCAATCATCTATGTGGGTTCTTAACACGGACAAAAACATGGCCAAGAAAACAAATGAAGGCACCCTTGAAACGTAAATGTTTTAGTTTGAATTACTTAAGACTCCCACTCAGTCAAACATTTATCTGAACTCAGGCAATATTGTAGTTTAATCCGAAGCCACCTTTGCAATATTGCAATTTGTCCCTCTGAAATGCTTTCACTCATGCATTGTCTAAAATTGACCCAATCTCACAAAATTCCATCTGTGCATTTTGCTTCTCCACTTGTTGGTGAACTAAGTGGATTGTCATGGCAATGCAGCTCTGGCTATCACATCTAAACACTGTGGGACTCAATTGTCCCGTTTCAAAATCTGCAGATCAACTTTCTTGATCAGACTAGCTGCTTGATTTCATAAAAAGCTGCTAGGTACTTTGCTTCTGCACTCAAAAGAGAAATATTGGACTGCTTCCTACTGGCCTATGAGACGATTCCACCCTCCTATTTGAAGCAGTAATCTCATGTAGGCCCATGACATCAAAATCTCTTGCCCATCCACATCACAGTATCTGATTAGCTGCAATGCATCGTCCAAACTCCCACTGATGTGATGCTGAAGTCCGTTGGACATAGAATACTTGAAAAATGCGCTAAATTGTTGTTGACTATTGCGAATTAGGACATCTCAAGAATTTAATTACATTACTGATAGCATATGTGATACCAGGACTCACACCTGAAAATTACAATCTATAACTACTCAAGATTTGACTAACATTGCCGAAGACATTACTCTATAAGACGCACAGGAAGGGTTCACGCAAAGGGAGTTAACCTCTGTCTGGACTGAAGCACAGTTTGAAGAGAGAATGGACCGATGGAAATGGGTAAGGATTCTGTATCAAAGTCGTGAGGACATCTTAAGATTCGAAACTGTCTGAATTATAGACTGAGTAGAAGCCGGACTGTGTGTTGAAGTCTTCGTGGGCGGTATTCGAACCAGGAAGGAGGATGAAATCGAATACAACTCTGATGGCGCAGGAAGTTGAATGATTGCTGAGCAGAAGCGAATGGAGTGGAACCCTGAAGGAAAGGACGTGGAACCCGGAGAAGAGTGAACATGGTTCAAAGCTAAAACCAGCAGTATATTGCATGGCACAAAGGCGGTAAGTTGTAATTCAGAATTTGGAGCGACCCCATAGGTTGGGTGACACGTGGAGGAAGCGGTTTCGCGATACCAATCTCATCGTGCATTATCGTTCGTGCATATAGCCTGTGCGAGATTCGATTGGGATCGTTGGATCGTTAAGATGAGTGAGAGAACAGGTCAACAGCCGATATGGAAGACACGTTAATCGATGGGGTCAAATGTAATTATATGGCGTTGTATTAACGTTACAACCTCTGATTTGGTCGAATATATATGCGGTAAAATTTCAAAGAAAAACACAATGTTAACTATACAAAAATGAAAAAAAATTACAGTAAAAACAAACTCATAGTTAACAATCAATCATAAAATGTCACTACGCAAACACTGACCTAACAATAATTTAAACTTATCTTTTTATACAAAGATTATGTTATATTATTTAGTAATTGAAACATGTCTTTTTATACCAATATAATATAATATAATATATTATTATATTAAGATTCAATGAACAAGTATCAAAGTAAATTTAAAGTGATTTATTCTCCATTTTTTTCTCACCATGAGAACACCTTACTTTTTATTCTCCAACAATATCTTATATACAAAATAGAGAATATGTTAAAAGTATATTTGT
Source organism: Pinus albicaulis (assembly GCA_034641835.2). Lineage (NCBI taxonomy): Eukaryota > Viridiplantae > Streptophyta > Pinopsida > Pinales > Pinaceae > Pinus > Pinus albicaulis. The sequence continues at coordinate 586,598,166 of CM076572.1, forward strand.
TATTATGTTTTTAAATTTTATTAAATTAAAGTGAATTAGCATGTAAGCGAAAGAGATTTATGATTTGTCTATTTTATTTAAAATAATTAAATGGTTCGGTTTAACACTTCATAAAAGCAAGTGTCATTTCATGTCTGGCATTTATAATAATAAAAATTAAAAGGTTACATAACTTAATTTTTTGGAATTTTCATTCGAAAGTAAGACGAAATAAAAATATGTCGTAAACCTATTTAGAGATTATCGAAAGGATTTTAAAACTATAGAGCATTATATTCTTAATTGAGTAATTTGAAATGACTAAACATGTTAAAGCAACACTTTTTATGAAACGATTTCCAAAGTTTTATGCTATTTATAATTACCAAAAAGATTGATTCTAGATTGATTATGGATAATATATATTTATGTATTTCACTTTTGTTAGGGATTTGTCATTTCATCATGTTTCTTCTAAAGTGACAAAGTTCAAGGTCCATTCTTATCAACGGAAAGTAATAATAATTTATTAACATAAATTTTATGATAATTCATATGAAAAAAATTATACAAAAAAATATTTTATATTCAATTTGTTATAAAAAATTTAATAATTTCTTTTATTATTTTAAATTTTTATTTTTATTTTAAATTATAATTTATTATTTTTAAATAAATGGGTATTTATTTTATTTAAATATTTTAATTTTATTTAATTATTTAGTTTCTTTAAACCATTAAAAATAAAAATATTTAAATTATATTTTTATTATTTTTAACAATTTATTTTGAACATGAATTTTGCATTATTTGTATTTTAGACAACTTTTCTTCTTTTATAGAAATCAAATTTGTGATCATTAAGGCATGAAAGGTATTAAATTCTTGTTATTTATAGAAGGCATAAAAATTTTAATAATTCTGGGGACTATGGATTTATCATTGTATAAGATTTTTCATTATATTGGGGCATTCAAGGCACAATGGATTTATGCTTTAAGGTGAGCACCTAAAAAATTTAATAGAAAGTTTTTATGAATCTTGTCAATTCTTGTTTATTTCCTTTAGCTCTCTTAAATTGCGAACTTAGAAGTTTTCGTTCCCTTATGTACACATCCTCTTCTTCAGTTTCTTTACCTTCATATTTATATTCGCTAGCAGCACCTTGTTTTCACAAACCAGCTGCATCGCCATGGAAACATCCTTGACCCGCAATGGGCTCTCATCGCTCCTTGCTGGTGCTATCGAACTGCAACCAACCCTACAGATCATTGCACTTGAACAGATAAATTATGCTCGAGCTACAACGCCTCGCTACTACGTATCATTGTCTGATGGTGCTCACAAGCACACCATTCTACTCCCTTCTTCACATACAGAGTTTGCACAGAATGAGGAGTTGCAAATAGGCTCGATAATTCTCCTCAAAAGAAGCTCGTGCACGTATGCACATCATTCCATGTAAGCTACGCACATGCCACCTCCCCGCTTCCTCCCCTTTACTGATTCTCCTCTTATGTCCCTTTTTTATCTCAATTCTCATTCCTAACATTTTACTTCCCCTCTTTGCTAATAAATATCTCATTCTTGCAGGTCACTTTGTCTCATCGATCTTGACATACTGCAGCGTGTTGCACCATTGGTTGGTGACCCAGCCCCTATTATTCTCTCCACTGAACAAAGGATCCAAGCCACCTCGTCCTCCTCTTCTTCCTCTCCCTTTTCATCGCCACCCTCCCTTGACATTCACTCCTTGTCCTCCCAAAACTCCACCCTAGGATCTACAACTGCTCTCCCTTTTGAAGCACTCTCCCCTACCCGAAAATCTTGGTCCATCCAGGGCAGAGTCCTTTCAAAGACACCCTTTCGTGAATATAGCAATGCACGGGGCACTGGAAAATCACTAGGGTTTGACTTTGTCAATCGTGACAGTGATCAAATCCACGTCTCTGCCTTCAATGAGTTGGCAGAATCCCTACATGCTCTCATTAAAATTGGCCACATTTACAATGTTGCAAATGGGACCATAAAGATCCCCAACCCTTCATATAACCATCTCAAACGGCCGTTTGAAATCCTCCTCTTCTCTTCATCAACAGTGTCACAAATCTTCGTTGATGACCTTACAATTCCTTCCCATACCTATCAATTTGTGCCTATAAGTTCCCTCAAACTTTCACCTCCTAATTCAATCATTGATGTCATAGGTATTGTCGCCTCCCTCTCTCCTGCATCTATCATTCGCAAACGCGATGGCTCTGAGACTCCCAAGAAAACTATAACTCTTCGTGATATGTCTGGGAGCAGCATTGATGTCACTTTGTTGAGCGAAAACTGCCATGCTGAAGGTCGTGCACTCTCTGAAATGTGCATGGCTCGTGAAATTTATGTGCTTGCAATTAAAGGGGGAAGGATCATCGAGTTCAATGGCCAAACTATCGGCACAATCCCGACCACTTCACTACTTATAAATCCAGATGTCCCTGAAACATGACAACTGAAAGAATGGTGTGACGAAGAAGGAAGTAAATCACCCTCACCGTCGCTCAACCGCAAATACACAAGTACAAGCAAGAGGCCTTTGAGTTCAAAAACAATTGCCGACATTTTGTCAATGCAACCTAACGAAAATGTCCCATGGATTTCGCTCTGTGCTACTGCTACCTCTATTAACATGGATGATTTCTACTTTCTCGCATGTCCCCTTATCATTGATGGGATGCAATGCATGAGAAAGGCTTTACGACAAGATGACAACACCTACCGATGCTCGAAATGTGAAGGCTCGTTCAATGAGTGTGACTATCGCTACATTCTTCGACTCCATTTACAAGACCACACTGGCCACCTCCAAAATTTTGTCGCTTTCAATGAAGCCGCAAATTCCCTTCTTGGCGTCTCCGCAAAGGACCTCTGCCTCCTCTCAACCGATCCCGCAATCCTGCAAGTGTTTCCGACATATACAACAAAATCAAAGGACGACATTTCCTCTTCACACTATCTTTAAAGAGGGATAGATTAAACGGTGTGGAACGACTACGCCCAACTCTTATGCACGCAGAACAACTTGCGTACGATGAGGCATTAACTACCCTCCTAGAGGCCCTGCAATCAGGTCCTCCCCCCCCCCCAACCCATTCTAACACAAACTCTAGACGTTTGTTTCTTGCTCTCACTCATCTCTCCCCCACCTCTCATTCGATACATACTTTCCCCATAATAGCTTCCTGCTAAAATGCCCACCCTCCGCCACACATTTTGAATTCCTTCCCATCGTTCCCCTTGTAGTCTTCTTAAACCTTGATTTCCATTCCTCATCCATTTTTCAGACATATTTTGTAATTGTATATATATATTTTCATTCCCCTTCTAATTTCTACTATTTCTCCTAAACGCTTGAGTGCCCACTCCTTTCTTCATGACGTTTTGTATATATGTCATTCCACTATGCTTTAATGGATCTTTCTAATATATGAACATTTAGTCATATGCTTTTGCCTTTCCTCCTTCATTGTTTGATCTTCTTTACAACACACACACTTTCTAAATGTACATATCAATATGCTATGCTTACTATAAAAAATAATACATACATTGCTTCTTCTCTTTTTGTAAAATACAAAATATGTCTTCACTTTACTCTAGCCAATACATGCAACATGTAGTTGATTTCAAAATAAATGTTTTTCAATTTGAAATATCGAACACACATTTCTAAGCAACCCATACTCAATACATTTTCGCTTTAATAATCACTCGCAATATACTTCATGCATTTGACATACCTTTCCTTACTTGCAACAGCTATGCCAACCCCACCAGAAAATAATGTGGGAAGGGAACAACAACGACGCCACTACGCACTTAACAAAGACATCATCAATGCACATCGTCGCCTCCTCTCTTCAATTCGTCGAACAAACCTTCACTCTCAAACCAACATAACTCCCATTCCTTCACAAAATTTTCTCCTCCCCATACATCCCACCCAAACTTTCCAACTTCCCTTTCCATCTCCACTTCCTAACCGACCCTTTCTAAACGCTTCAACTCCTTCAAATCTTGCCTACCCTTTACATATGCCACCCCATGTTCCTCCCTTTCCACCTCCCCAACAATTTCTCCCCATCCTTCTCCAACATGCACATTTTCGCTTTCGTGAAAGGATCGATGCACTTTGTCCCATCCAAGTTTGTTCAATTTGTCATGAAGCTTACCCATCCATGAAAACAAAAACAAGTCATGGAATAATTTGTTGTACCCGTTGTGTTGCCGAACGATCAACGCATTGTTTCTCCTCTACAAATAACATGGACCTAGGTATCCAACCACATTTCCTATCCTGCCTAACTCAAGTTGAAGAGATGCTCATTGCTCGTGTCAATCCCGTTCTTCAAGTCACCCATGCACGTGGTGGCCAATTGAAATATTCCAGTCATACTATTAGCTTTCCACAAGATATCACAAATATTGTCACCTCTCTTCCTCGCATGTTGTCAGAACTAGGCATCCTTGTTGTAAACAAAACTAGCTATGATGAAAAAAACTATGCATTTTTTGTTAGTCGATCACATGTCCATGCAACTTTGCAATTCAAACTACAAAACGGCCCATACTACAAAGATGTCCATATTAACCAAATTTCCCTCTCTGCTTTGCCTATTTCACCTACCAACATTTCCAACATGCTACACCATATCAACACAGCTTCCATCGCACTCCATGAATCCATTCCAGAGATTCCTAATTTTGAACTTCCCCACTCATGCCCTTCTGACCTCCAACCATCCTCCTCTGTTTCATCTCTACCAAACTGTCTTTCTGAACTTGATGAAATACTTGCCTACATAGATTCGTCCAATTCAACAACCACCCATTCACTTCAATGGCTGACCATTTGCCTCTCCCAAATCAATGAATACAACATAGAGGGCCTATTCTCCATGGCCTTCCCCACCCTCTTCCCCACAGGATCTACCATGATTAACCAACTAAGAATTGCAAAAGTGGATATGCAAGAATACGCTTTGCATCTAATGCGCTACAATGACAATCGTTTTACACAGCAGCCTCGCTTCCGATATTACTTGTACAACCTTATCATGTGCCATCGTAGCCAAGCAACTGCCTTTGTCTTCATTAAAAGGGACCTTTCAAACACCCTTCCAGCAACAGTCACTGACCTTCACCACCAACTCCAAAAAACCCCACCTTGCACCATTCCAAACCTAATTATGCATTTCGGGTCATCCTTGCGTGGAAGCCGTTCTTTCTGGACCAGGGCTAGAGGGGAACTTACGGACATGATCATTCAAATTGGTACCCCTACCATATTCTTCACACTAACTGCAGCTGATACAAAATGGTCTGACTTGCATAATTTGATGCCTTCCAACCCTCCTTCCAATTCAAATGAGCACACTCGATGGAGAATCCAAAACATTGTTAGAAACCCACATCGTGCATCTCAATATATCCATTGTAGATTCACAATATTCCTGGAAGAGGTCCTACTTAAAGGATTCCTTGTAAAGGATTACTAGTGTAGGTATGCATACTATTCCTTCCTTCTCTTATCTTTCATTACTTTCACTTCCACATATCCAATCGTACTATCTGTCCCCTTCCTTTATAAGGTATGAATGGCAACATCACGGCTCCGCACATATCCATGGGTTTTTGTGGCTTCCAAATGCACCTGCTATGGACAATCTCGATTGGACCAACCCCACAACTATCCACGCGGCTACGGAATTTTTTGATAAGTAATGCACTTCTTGGAACCCTCTCCCGCTTCACAATCGAGCTACTGGAATAAATCATTCATCTCTACAAGATCCATGCCTCCTTAGCACACATGAAATATTTACAGGCAACCAGTTACAAGACTATGAAAAAGTCCTCAATTCCGTTCAAAGACACACAGATTGCCACTCTTCTACATGTTTACGCAAAATAAATAACGCTACAGCTTGTCGCTATGGAGCCCCATGGGAGGTTCGCAACACCTCATCTCTTCACATTGATGGTTCTGGAAAAAAAGTGTACTCCCCTGCTAGAAATGATGACAAACTCAACGTGCACAATGCTTAGCTACTTGCAAGATGGAGGGCCAACATTGATTTTCAACCAGTTCTCTCACGCCATGCTGTGTTGAACTACATTTCAAAGTATGCAGCAAAATCAGAGGCAAATTCTGAAATCTACTACCAAATTCTCTCACGCCTCTCACAGTGCTCCCCCCCGGATGCTCCTACTATCACTATCGTCCGCAAAGTCCTCACCAAAATTGTTGCTGATCGAGACATTGGTGCACAAGAAACATGCCACATGCTACAAAAACTCCCACTAACAAAGTGTAGTCGCTCTTTTGTCTCCCTCAATGTAAAAAAACAAGTCTTCAAACGTGTATCGCATGAATTAGATGGTCATCTTCCATCAACACCTTTCATCGCCTCCTACATGCAAAAACCACCTGCACTTGAAAGTTTGTCTCTTATTGAAGTTGCACGCTCCTGGTCCTTCTCCGCCCGTCAAAAAACATCACCATGGAAACAAATATTCCCTCCCATGGTTGTCTGCGTTCTTCCTCGTTACACCTCCATTCCATTGAAAGAATCACCATCCTATGTAGACTTCTGCTGGAGCGAACTCCTTCTATACTTCCCTTTCCATAGCCTCCCTAACGATATTGGCATGTCCTATGCAGGAATTGTTGCATACTGGGAAGAAATTAGACACACATATCAACCTTGGCATGTTCACCGCAAACCATCCACCCCAGACCTTTCCGACTCTATCTGCTCATCCCCAGACAACCCTCCCCATGCCCCCACACTTGACATGCATGAATGGAAATTTCTCTCTCAACTCCACCCAGGTAACAACCTCCTCCTCGATGAGCTTGAAATGCTTGGCCATCATGAGTTTGACACAAACCATAATTGGGGCCACTCTACAATTCCTCCACAATTACAAGAAACATCCATTCGCTTCATCGACTCCACCTGCTCCTCCACAAGATCCCACCAACTCCTAACTCCATGCGCACATTCCCTTTCCTCCTTGTTCCCAAGCCAAACCATTGCATTCAATATCATTTTCTCCCACTTCCGCAACAGCATTGCCAAAAAAACACTCAAAATGATAATCCAAGGCACTGTTGGTACCAGCAAGTCGTTCCTAATTGAGTGCTTAAAAAATGCATTCCTTGAAAGCTCCACCATCAAAAAATACCCCTTGCTACTACTTGCTCCTACCAGTGTTGCAACATTCCACATTAATGCTTTGACGATCCACTCTGCGCTTCGCATCCCTATATCCTCTATGGAGCCTTTAGAGGGTCAATCCCTCCTAGACCTTCAAGAACAACTTCAACATATCAATTACATTCTAATTGATGAAATGAGCTTCATTGGTCGTAAATTGCTTTCACAAATTGATGATCGCTTGTGCAAGGCATTCCCATCAAATAGAAACAACCCATTTGGTGGACGTTCTATAATCCTTGTGGGTGACCTTGGCCAACTACCACCTGTAAAAGACACACCAATGTATGTAGGAACTTCTCGTGGCACTGCACTTTGGCAAAGCTTCAATACTGTGGTTACGCTTGCAACAGTCTTTCGGCAACAAGGAACAAGTCTTGCACAGATTTCCTTCCGTGAAATCCTCTCCAACCTTCGCAATGCAACGCCCACTGTTATTGATTGGAATCTTCTTATGACATGTTCAAAAACAAATCTTCCTGAAGCCGAAGTCCAGTCATTCTCCAATTCAATGCATCTTTATTCAACAAATGAGGTTGTTGACCTGCACAATAAATAGATGTTAAAATTATTAAATCAGCCAGTTGCACGTTGTTATGCTGCTGAAAAGAGGCAACTCGAAACTAGGCAACCAAAAGATGATCAATTTTCAAAGAAAATACTCCTCTGCATTGACCAACGTGTTATTCTCAAAAGCAATTTGTGGGTTGGCGCTGGTCTTGTTAACGGTTCGCTCGGCACCGTTCGCGCAATCGTATATGGACCAGGTTGTACACCACCAAAACTACCGTCCTTTGTTGTAGTTGCCTTCCCTCACTACAACGGTCCACCATGGGATCCTTCGAATCCTACATTTGTGCCAATCTCCCCCATCACAAGGGGTTCGCGCACACAGATGCCTCTCGGCATGGCATGGGGCTTAACAATCCATAAATCGCAAGGCATGACACTAGATAAGGCAACAATCGACATCGACAACAACGACCGGCAATGGCTCACTTTCACAGCTATTTCAAGAGTTCGCTCGTTGAATGATATTTGCATCTCCCCTGCCTTCTCCTTCTCACGCTATTCACGAATGTAGGAGAACCCTTTCGTCATGTGCAGGAAACAAGAAGAGGCATACCTTGCCTCCAAATCCATTACTCACACTCCTTGAAGAGCTCCTACTATTGGTACCTTCCCTTCGCTTGCATTCCACTTTTACTTCTTTCATCTTCTTCCTCATAATAAGACCTTGCAAATTTCCTACTTCATTTACATTTTTACTTTCCAATATTATTTCAGTTCATATTTGTTCCTACTATTTCTTTCTTATAATGCTTTTCGTTATTAGTGTAAAATTTTTACATGTTCACTTACATGCTTTTCCTTTCTTTGCAGCAACTATGGATCGCAGCTACCTTTCTTAACTCAACAACTTCTACGAAGAAATCACTGAACAGGAGAATGCACTCCTCATTGTACAGCAACGCTTCTTAGTTCCACCTACTCTACCACTATACCGTTTGCGCCCAACATTGCAACTACTCCAAAAGATCAAAAAATTCATGCGTCTCCTCATTCATGTACATGAAAGAGATGCACACAAGCATCTTCGAGCATACTATCTTAGTCACGTCCCAAGTTTGGACGTCAATTGGTGATGTCGCTGTCGAGCAACCCCTTGTATTTACGACTAGGAATACCCCCTACTTGCAACCAATCACCTTGCATGCATGATCAGTCTACTATGTTATCACTTGTTCCTCCTTTTTGTTCCAAATGGGTTTTCTTCTGTATTTAACAATATCACTCTTACTCTTTTTGCTTGTACCATGATGTAAAACTACCTACTACTGCGAGTTTTAATAACATGTACAACCTTTTTAGCATTACATTACTTCAATACAAGTCAATGATGCCTTGGGAAAGATCTATACGATGCACAAGAGATCTATGGTCTACTATATTGTATGCTATCTATTTTCATCATATCAGTTATGCCTACATATCTAAATCTCACAAATTATTTCCTTTATACGCTCTCATTTTATATGATTATAAATAGATTCACAAGCGAACCTATTGTTTATTTTCAAATAGTTTGCTTCTAATTTAAATTAGATTCGTGCAAATTTGAGTAAATTCCTTCTACTATTATTAAGACATAATGATTTAAGATAATAACCACAAAGTTATAAAATTAAAGTCATGGAGATGAAATTACCTACCTTCTTTCTTCCTTGAAGTTGAGCAAACAACATATTTAATTTTCATAGTTTGAAATCTAAAAATTCATGTAATCAATCAATGGCAGATTTTACTCCTCATAAATCCACATTCATCATGTTCCCTAACATGTACCACAAAATGATTCATGTCTCCTCCTTCCGGCGTTCCCTTACACCCCCGGTGCAATTGCTAGTTAATATATACATGAATTAATGCATTCTTATGGTTAAATAATCTAGCCACCTTTTTTATCACTTAATAGTTAGTGTTTTGTTGTTTTTTCGTGATATTTGTTTTATTTATTGATTTTTAATTGGTGTTTTGTTGTTTTTTAATGATTTTTGTTTTATTTATTGATTTTTCTCACAAACAATTCCCTCGCCTACGATGACTATATTATCCAATCAAAACTTTTAAACAATCATAAAATAATATTACAAAATTTTCAAAAAATTTTAAAAATGTTTAATAATCATTCTTTTAACATTGTAAAAATTTTACAAAACAAATATTAAATCAATAATGTTTAATTGTGAAAACGAAGTTATATTCCCATACTATCTACTTCTCTATGAGTAATTCTAACGATTTTCTTGAGGAATAATTTGTTCTCATTCTCACAAGCATTAAGATATCTACCTTTTATTCAACGTAAGCGGGTATTCAAAATAGAGACAAGACTCTAATATCGCATTTGAGTCTTATGCTTTGCACTATTCTAGTCTCGTGCTTTGCACTATTCTAGTCTCGCTCAGCCTTCTAGTGTAAATCCCTCCACGGTAAATATATTGGTTACACATAGTTTAGTGTTTTGTTTTGTTTTTTCAAAATGGTTCTAGAGGCCTAATAACTAGTGAAAAAAAAAATTATATATTTGTTCTCGTTTTTTAAGTAACAAATTAAAATAGGTTTCAAAGAACATGATTGTAAATACTTTTTTTCAAGTAAATAAAAATTTCAATTCAAAAAAGAGACTAATAATTTTTCAATTGATATTCATTAATCCTTTCAAATAATATCTCAAAAAATTATGAGATTGTTGTGTTAAGAGACACTCTACAATTTAATATGGGGAAACTGTTGCATTTTCTGTAAAATGACACGTTAAATAAAAAAATATTATGTAATCTCCCTCCTGCCGACATATTATAATGGATTACGATTCCTTTTGGAAAGTTAACTCTTACTTACTATGTTTAACAAACCAATAATTTGTTATATAACTTCAACCCTTAACATCCATTATTAACAAAAAGATAATAATAGTTTACCTTACAGGGTTGAACATCATGACTTAGTAAAGTGAAATATGGTGGCAAATTAAATGTTGGAATTTATTGTTATTTTTTGAATTATTATTATTATTTACTGTTCAGTTGTAACTACCGAGGGTGACCATATCCACTCATTTCTTTATTTTCTTGGGGAAACGTCCAAAAAGGTTTTTTCCTTGTAGGGTTCTGATATAAACTTCAAGACATTTGAAGTTTCCTCATTGCAGGATATTAATGACAGTCGACATGTTGAAGTTTGATATCTTTCTTTCGAGACATCTGAAGTTTCCTCGTTGCGGGATATTAATGATAGTCGACATGTTGAAGCTTGATATCTATTTTTTGAGACATCTGAAGTTTCCTCGTTGTAGGATATTAATGACAGTCGACATGTTGAAGCTTGATATATGTCTTTCGAGACATATGAAGTTTCCTCGTTGCAGGATATTAATGACAGTCGACTTGTTGAAGCTTGATATTTTTCTTTCAAGACATCTGAAGTTTCCTCGTTGCAGGATATTAATGACAGTCAACATGTTGCACCTTGCTATCAATCTTTCTATTGCAGCTTACTGCATGACTCAGCTGAAATTTAGGCCTGTCAAACGAAAGCTTGGCAAAGAATCCAATCTTCTGAGAGCTCCAGTAGCTTTCCTTCCCAAATTTGTTGCAAAGGAGCAATGAGAATTTCTGGATGTGGATGAGTACTATAGTAGCGAGAAGAGTTCTTCAAATGAAAAAAAGATAAGTATTCTTTTTTATTTGATTTAAGAAGGCTATGCATATGCTTGTTAGTTTTCATTTAGAAAGGAATTGTTATATACGTAAAATAATGGCATTGGCATGAGATTAGTCTCTATTTAAATGATTTCTTAAAAATGTGCATGCTATTATAATATACTTTTTATGCATAAGAATATGTGTGTGAGATTAATTCGTGTATTATGCTTTATTTCTTTAGGAAAGAAAATGTAAAAGGCATGAAAGAAAAATAGTTACCTTTCATTTGAGTTGGAAAAGAAGTAATTATTTTTGCATGCAATAAAATTGTTGTTTTATTTTTCATTTCCTGAAAAGAGAAACCTTTATGTATACATCATAGTATTACATTTCGCAGAGAAATGTCTACGCATGCATTATCATTGTATTACAATTCAAGGAGAAATGTCTATGCATGCATTATAATTATATTATCATTTTATCACATTTCGAAGAGAAATGTTTATTCATGCATTATTAAATTATTGGGAAAAAGAAATGTGTGGATATGAACCAAATAATGGTGTTATGCATTAGACCTTTTAAAAAAAAGGATTATTTAGTGCATGTACAAAGAGAAACCAATGTGTTATATAAATATATATTTACATGCATGGACAATATTAATTGTGTGCTAGAATTCTTGACATTGAAACATGTGTTTAATGGTTATTGTATTTTTTGAGAACATTGACGTGTACTTACATACATGAAAATTGAACTAGTTAGTTTAATGTTTCTTGAGAGGAAATAAGTTCTTTGCATGCACCAAATATAACTATTATGTTCATTTCTTTTGGAATAAGATCATGTTTTTGCATGCAAGATTCATATTATCTTTCGTTGGAAAGAATATATAGTTGTATGTGGGAAATGATAGCATGCTTAGTTAGACTACATTGGAAAATATTCTTTGGGTAAGAAGATGGATTACATACATAAAACCCATATGAGTGTGTTGATTTCCTTGGAATATATAAGTGGGTAATGTTTACATGTATTTGTATGTTTTATTACATAAGTTTTATGGAAAAGGAAACATGTTTGCATGCCTTATTATGCTAAAATTCCCTCGAAAAGGAAAAGTGTGTTTGCACGCTTGATTGTGTTAAGAATTCTAGTGAGAAGATTCTTTTGGAAACCATATGCAATTTGTATGCATAGGAATAACATTTGTTGTGTTAGCTTTCTTTACATGAACCAAAAGTAATAGCTTAAGGGTTAGTTATTTGGTTTACACTTATGTAAATCACATGCTCGAAGATCGTAATTGATGTATCAATTTCTTTTAAATAAACGCTGGGGAGATGTAGCTATTGTATTGCAGGAGTGTGTGTTTATGCGAGGGGAACATTAGTTAATGTGATGACTTATAACTAGCACATATGCAGTATGTGTTGTTAAAGGGAGAATGTCAAGGTATTTTAATTTCATGTTATGAATATACATGAGTAGATGGAGAAGCCTCTCAAGTATAGATTATGAAATGGTTGACTAATACTTTATGAATCTTGACATCAATGTATGTTGAAGGCATCGTTAGCAGGGAATGATGGTGACATGTACAAAGGAAATATTATGCTTAACTTGGTATTAGGTAAATTATTATGGTTCATGCAGATAAGTGCGAGTTGTAGGATGATCCAATGTACGATGGTCCATTGTAAGGCATCCATGCCACCAAAATATGAAGATATGAATATTAGTGGGTAAATGCTATCATATTCATTGTAATGGCTTTAAGTTAGATATTTGTATATTTCATTGTAAGATTTTATAATGATGGTTAAGGGATGGTCTCCCTTATAAGCCATTGAGTGAGGGTTGAACACCCTCACGAGCATTTAATAATAAAATTAAACATTTACTAGTTTTCACCCTATGGGGTTTCCAGGGTATATTGGTGTTCAATGATGTGATTGATTATTGTGTCAAATTGATGATGTTGATTCCTTTCTTGTTGTGATGTTCATAATGTCAAGTATGTGATGACTACATGAGTAATGAAATGAATGGAAGGTTACATCACACAGTTTTATGTTAATGTACCATAATAGAGGTTGTTAATGGTTAAGAAACTTACTAATTCTTATTCTAAGTTTACATTATGAACTGGTGAAAATTCTATGTAATGATGAGTAAGGAATAGTTAATAGTGATTTTGATAGTTACCCGTGGGTAACTTGTATATAATTTTTTAACTCCTGGCATTTCCATGTGAAGTTATCGATGTATGTTACATGTGGTATCAGAGCTAAAGGTTGCAGCACTGGCGCCTTTAGGATTTGTTAAGCGAAAAGAAATTGAGGTATGCTACTAATGGACATTAGTTAAGGTATGATTCTAGAAATCTACATATTGATTAATATATGATTATATCAATCTACATATTGAATGATATATGTAGTAGTCTACTCTTGACATGATATGTGTGATTCATGTTTATAACTACATTGAAGAGTAAAAAGTAATAAATGTTGTTGCAAAACGGTTTTCATAACATTGGAATCCTATTGAGGATAAAAGACAATAAAACCTTTGTTGTACTTATGAACAACCTAAGTACTCACTAGTGAAAGTGAGAGTTGTTTATTAACATGGGGTATATGACATATTACTCATACATTTAGTGAACATAACTAAAGTTACCTTGCACTACTTGAAAAATATGAATGTGTATAGTGATGGTGTGTGAAACTAATGCATGAATGAAAAATATGAGGAAAGTCCTTATATAAGATGATAGAGTGTTTTAAAATTAAATTGAATGAAGCCTTTTAGATGTTAAAAAATACTTAATGGGTCAAGTAGTGAGACTTGACTATAATGACTAGTTGATTGACTTGTTTTTGAATGAGTCATCATGGATGCATTAAGATTATTAATGGCATTGAATGACTAGATTTTAAATGAGTCGTGTCATGGATGCATTAATATTATTAATAGCATTGATAAGTTATGAATGACTAACTAATGAAAGTTATATGCATGAATCGATTTTGACTAAATCATATTGAAAGTTGTGAACAAGTGATTATGGTAATTACTTCATGTGTCAGTCTGTTAGTAATAGAACCCTGTCGAAATTGGAAATGTTTTCACTCTTACCCTAATCGGTATTGACACATATGCATTAATGAATATTTGTATATAACCATATGCATGACAACATTGTATGCATGAAACTAGAATTATTTTGGAAGTGAATTTTTTTTTAACAATGCATATTTGTGATTAGTGTCATTGATGAAATTAAGCATGGTTAGCTTAATGGCAACAAGAAAAATATTAAGCATGGTTAGCTTAATGGCAACAAGAAAGAGATTAAGCATGGTTGGCTTAATGGCAACAAAAAACCTGTGAAAGTAAAACTTCACAAACATTGCAATGCGAATTGCAACAGTAAATGTTAAAGTATCATGTTATAATGTGCATGACTTTGTTATTTGGGAAATAATAATGTACAACACATGTATGTTAGTCATGTTTCCTGTTAATATAGATATCATTAGACCCAAGTGGAGGGTCAAGTATGATGTATGATGTACTTAAAATTTATTTTTCTTTATGTATAATGTGCATAAATCTCATTATGTAATCTACTGTGGGAAAGAATGCTAAAAGAGAAATTTAACATGCCAGACAGTTATCAACAATCGTGAAAGGCTAGAAGGCCTTGGGTTGACAGTGATTGCCTTCCCAGAGGGGTTGATGGCACTTACCTGCCCGGATTTCCTCTCCCTAGAGATATATGATCTCAGTAGGGAAGAGAGTTGGCCAAGATGGTGAAGGGGAAAAACCTGAGGCAACTCTATATATTTTGGAGCCTGTTGGAGGTGGCCCAAAATTCCTCATAGACGGGACGCTGCCAGAGGAATAGGCATGATGTTGCCAAGAGGAATCCATACTGGACCTGGAATGGTTTTTGTCAAATAACTGTCTGGATGTGAAAATGACTCGATTTGGTTACGAAAACTAACTCCCATGGGTTGGGAGGAGAATTTTGTTTACCGTTGTGGTTCTCATAGTAGAACAAATTAAGCAATCATTAATGTGTTATATTAAAATGATTTTTTATATGATTATGTAAATATCTTATGTAGATATTAAGAGGAAAGGAGCCTAGCGCCCGGAAAATGAATTATTGAATGTATAAGTTAATTTATTTTATTACTAATTTATTGAATGTCTTAGTAGAGGCTAGAATATACCCATGGTGCATTGATTGACCATTGGTACGATTAGAGATCTAGGTGCTCTCTGAGTACTTTTTGAAGTACTTTGTGGATGTCTTTAGCAGGAGCTAAGGCAATGTGCACATGATGCATTGATTAGAGGGTTGGTGCTCTCTGAGTACTTATGGAAGTACTCTGATTAAAACATCTTTTGATATTTCATGAATGTTTGATAGTTGCAAGTATTTCATTTTATTGAAACTATGTGACTAATTTGATTGAATTTGTTAGTCATACATTACAGGCTCTTTCCATAGAGTGTTGATGGGTTGTTCAACCATTCTCAGAGAGCTTGTATAAAGGCCATCATTACTTCCAATAGTAATTGGTAAGTAATGGAAAGTTGGTATAGTATTTTTCTATATTTTTATGAATGAATAATGGATAAGTGGTTAAAAATGGAAATGAAATATTTTTTGAGTTATACATGCTTATGAATATGGATAAAAAAATTATTGTTTCAATTAAGGGCATTTAAAGAAACGAAAGTGTTTTCATTGTGAAGGGGCAGGACCCCCTTTGGGTTGTTTATATTATTATATCATGATTATAAGTTTAAGTTTCAGTGAGAGAAGCACACCGAGGACGATGTTCTCTTAAGGGGGGGAGCATGTAACCTCCCTCTAGCTGACATATTATAATGGATTACGATTCCTTTTGGAAAGATAACTCTTATTTACTATGTTTAACAAACCAATAATTTGTTATATAACTTCAACGACTCGAACTTACCTTAACATCCATTATTAACAAAAAGGTAATAATAGTTTACCTTACAGGTTTGAACGTCATGACTTAGTAAGTTGAAATATGGTGGCAAATTAAATGTTGGAATTTATTGTTATTTTTCAAACGATTGTTATTATTTACCGTTCAGTTGTAACTACCGAGGGTAACCATATCCACTCATTTCTTTATTTTCTTGGGGAAACGCCCAAAAATGTTTTTTTCTTGCAGGGTTCTGATATAAACTTCGAGACATATGAAGTTTCCTCGTTGCAGGATATTAATGACAGTCGACATGTTGAAGCTTGATATCTGTCTTTCGAGACATCTGAAGTTTCCTCATTGTAGGATATTAATGACAGTCGACATGTTGAAGCTTGATATCTGTATTTCGAGACATCTAAAGTTTCCTTGTTGTAGGATATTAATGACAGTCAACATGTTGCACCTTGCTATCAATCTTTCTGTTGTAGCTTACTGCGTGACTTAGCTGAAATTTAGGTCTGTCAAACGAAAGCTTAGCAAAGAATACGATCTTCTGAGAGCTCTAGTAGCTTTCCTTCCCAAATTTTTTGCAAAGGAGCAATGAGAATTTTTGGATGTGGATGAGTACTACAGTAGGGAGAAGAGTTCTTCAAATGAAAAAAAGATAAGTATTCTTTTTTATTTGATTTAAGAAGGCTATGCATATGCCTGTTAGTTTTCGTTTAGAAAGGAATTGTTATATATGTAAAGTAATGGAATTTGCATGAGATTAGTCTCTATTTAAATGATTTCTTAAAAATGTGCATGCTATTATAATATACGTTTTATGCATAAGAATATGTGTATGAGATTAATTTGTGTATTATGCTTGATTTATTTAGGAAAGAAAATGTAAAAGGCATGAAAGAAAAATAATTACCTTTCATTGGAGTTTGAAAAGAAGTAATTATTTTTGCATGCAATAAAATTGCTATTTTATTTTTCATTTCCCAAAAAGAGAAACCTTTATGTATACATCATAGTGTTACATTTCGAAGAGAAATGTCTACACATGCATTATCATTGTATTACATTTCGAGAAGAAATGTCTATGCATGCATTATCATTGTATTATCATTGTATCACATTTCAAAGAGAAATGTCTATTCATGCATTATTAAATTCTTGGAAAAGAGAAATGTGTGGGTATGAACCAAATAATGGTGTTATGCATTAGACCTTTTAAAAAAAAGGATTATTTAGTGCATGTACAAAGAGAAACCAATGTGTTATATAAATATATATTTACATGCATGGAAAATATTAATTGTGTGCTAGAATTCTTGACACTGAAACATGTGTTTAATGGTTATTGTATTTTTTGAGAACATTGACGTGTACTTACATGCACGAAAACTGAACTAGTTAGTTTAATGTTTCTTGAGAGGAAATAAGTTCTTTGCATGCACCAAATATAACTATTATGTTCGTTTCTTTTGGAATAAGATCATGTTTATGCATGCAAGGTTCATATTATCTTTTGTTGGAAAGAATATATAGTTGTATGTGAGAAATGAAGCATGCTTAGTTAGACTACATTGGGAAATATTCTTTGGGTAAGAAGATGGATTACATACATAAAACCCATATGAGTGTGTTGATTTCCTTGGAATATATAAGTGGGTATTGTTTACATGTATTTGTATGTTTTATTACATAAGTTTTATGGAAAAGGAAACATGTTTTGCATGCCTTATTATGCTAAAATTCCCTTGAAAGGGAAAAGTGTATTTGCACACTTGATTGTGTTAAGAATTCCAGTGAGAAGATTCTTTTGGAAACCATATGAAAATTGTATGCATATGAATAACATTTGTTGTGTTAGATTTCTTTACATGAACCAAAAGTAATAGCTTAAGGGTTAGTTATTTGGTTTAAACTTATGTAAATCACATGCTCGAAGATTGTAACTGATGTATCAGTTTCTTTTAAATAAATGCTGGGGAGATGTAGCTATTGTATTGTAGGAGTGTGTGTTTATGCGAGGGAAACATTAGTTAATTTGATGGCTTATAACTAGCACTTATGCAGTATGTGTTGTTAAAGGGAGAATGTCAAGGTATTTTACTTTCATGTTATGAATATACATGATTAGATGGAGAAGCCTCTCTAGTATAGATTTATGAAATGGTTGACTAATACTTTATGCATCTTGACATCAATGTATGTTGAAGGCATTATTAGCAGGGAATAATGGTGACATGTACAAAGGAAATATTATGCTTAACCTAGTGGCAGGTAAATGATTATGGTTCATGTAGATAAGTGCGAGCTGCAGGATGATCCAATGTACGATGGTCCATTGTAGGGCATCCATGCCACCAAAATATGAAGATATGA
Source organism: Pinus albicaulis (assembly GCA_034641835.2). Classification (NCBI taxonomy): domain Eukaryota; kingdom Viridiplantae; phylum Streptophyta; class Pinopsida; order Pinales; family Pinaceae; genus Pinus; species Pinus albicaulis. The sequence continues at coordinate 586,616,985 of CM076572.1, forward strand.
AGATTAGTGGGTAAATGCTATCATATTTATTGTAATGGATTTACGCTAGATATTTGTATATTTCATTGTAAGATTTTATAACGATGGTTAAGGGATGGTCTCCCTTATAAGCCATTGAATGAGGGTTGAACACCCTCACGAGTGTTAATAATAAAATTAAAAGTTTGCTGGTTTTCACCCTACGGGTTTCCAGGGTATATTGGTGTTCAATGATGTGATTGATTATTGTGTCAAATTGATGATGTTGACTCCTTTCTTGTTGTGATATTCATAATGTCAAGTATGTGATGACTACATGAGTAATGAAATGAATGGAAGGTTACATCACACAGTTTTATGTTAATGTACCATAATAGAGGTTGTTAATGGTTAAGCAACTTACTAATTCTTATTCTAAGGTTACATTATGAACTGGTGAACATTCTATGTAATGATGAGTAAGGAATATTTAATAGTGATTTGGATAGTTACCCGTGGGTAACTTGTATAAATTTTTTTAACTCCTGGCATTTCCATGTGAAGTTATCGATGTATGTTACATATTAATAATAAAACATGTCACGTTAATTTAAAAATAAAAATAATAAATCAATTCAATTCAATTTGTTATAGTATAATTTTGTTTTTATTCATAAAATTACAAATATCGATGAAAAATCGTAATATGCATATCCAAAAATAATAATAATAATTCATATTTTCAACCATGATATTTCAGAACATATAATTAATAATCATATAAAAATTTAATAAATTTAATTAATAAACATGTAATTAGAAAGAAGAATATGTCTATACATAAAAATGTAAAACATATATATAATATAAATAATAGTTATAAATTAAAATCTATTTTACCATATAAAATAAAATATTTAGTCATATTCATAATCTTAAAACATATATATAATATAAATATAATTATAAATTAAAATCTATTTTACTATATAAAATAAATTATTTATTCATATTCATAATCTTATTTTTATAATCTTAAATTTAAGTAATAAACGAATCAATACTTATGAATTCTTCCGAGTCAAAGGGGTAGTTCAAGATTTGGAGGTGCTCGATCTACGATCATTTATTGTGTGTGTTTTTTTAGTTTGCCACTCGGCTTTTCAACCCTTTCTTGCCACCCGTATTTTGTGCTTGATGTGCTAGCTTCCATGGAAGCCTACGTCGTGCATTGTTTTTATTTATTTATTTGTATGGACTTTTGTAAAAACTATTACACTATTTACATTCTCTTACATAAGTTAAAAATAAATAAGAAATTACTTTGTGTATAAATTTGTATAAGCAACATTGTTTAAACCCACTCATAATGAACTCTATAATTGTTTCATTATCACATTATATATATATATATATATATATATATATATATATGACATAACGACTTACATTGATTTACAATGTGGAAACATTATATTAATCACATATTAACTTCGGGACTGGAAACTTCACCAATTGTCTTTTCATGAATTATTTGGTTTTTACGAGAAATGTTATCTAATGGATCTCCCTCGTACTAGACTTTATCATTTTTTTGAAACTATTGTACTGTGACTTAAATGTAATAAAGGATCTTAATATTGGAATTCATTACTGCATCTCTCGATAGACGCGATGATCTCCACCTGTCCAAGCTCTGTCCTTTGGAAAATTCTAGATCGTCCGATCCCTTCCTTGTGAAATCAACGGTGGAATTGAAAGAGGAGGAGGGTTAGGGTAACTACCCACTCCCAACCTCCCGCCAGAGAGTCATTTCTCCCACCATTGTGAACAGGAACTCGGCTCTGCAAATTTGATAGTTCCACAAGCTTAACCCTTAAGATGCTCCTCCTTTTTCAAGGTGTCATTGATGGAAAAGTTGTTATTCATTCTCGGCTATAATGGAGGTAAGGTTCAGTAATACATTTTGATTGTAATTCCTTTTGTTTTTCCTTTGAACCAAATGCATGGGGTGTAAGATTTTAATTTCTCTGTGGTGTCTTTTTGCACATGTCATCGATGCAGGCGTCCACATAGTTCTATGCCCTCTTTCTCAGACCCTCTCGACTTCTCCAGGTTGGGTTCTATTACACAGGAAGGCTTCTGTGTTAGCTCCAGCATAAACCTTCGACCCCCTCAGCGCTGCGAGTAAGTTGAGTTGGCGTTCCTCGTTTTTATGTTTATAGTTTTATGTTCATATCTTTTCTCTATGGTTTGGAGGTTTATCTCTTCTGATTGTAACTTCGTGGTTTATATGTTGACACAGGCTCGAGGGACCAGAAGCGTATGAACTTCAGGATTCAGTTGACATTTTCTCTCCCTCAGTCACCTATATGTTTCGCTCTCCGTTCCTCCCCGGAAACCCTGACCTGACCGACCATTGTATCATCATGAAAGTAACCACTATTATCCCCCTTTGTTTCTTGCAGGGCAGGTGTTTCGCTTTCATGCACGTTTTAGACCCAACCATAACATAGTAGTTCTATTCTAGAGTATTTAGTTGAAATTTCTAACTGGGCTTTTCCCTCTTTTCTGGATTTGTAATACTCATGGTCATTATAGAACTCCAAACTGTTAAAATTATGTATGCTAGAACTTTGTTTCTCTTATTTTAAATAATTGGTGTCTTTTCGACTCTATGATTCACCCATTCATTGACCTTTAGTCAACTTTTCAGTGAATCTAATTCCATCATTTTGCCCCCAATACATGCAGTAGTTTTTATTCCAGTTTTAGGATGGATTTTATGAGGGTTTTCTTAGTTTATTCTTTGGATAATTTATGTTGTTTAATTTCCATGCAATATCATTATTTGCTTGCCAGATAAATGGAAAGTTCTATGGCGCTTCTCTAAACAGATTCTTTTGCATAGTCAGATTGATAGTCTCAATTTCTTAGTTTGAACTTACATGTTTATTTGTCTTTCCTACTGTGCATTCTCTTGTACTCTAGGAAACTAGCAGAATGGGATTGAAACCTCGACCCTACTCCTGGGTCTTGGTTCTAAACCCACGGCTTATACCCATGTACTTCTGCCGGTATAAATATTTGTTGATCCTAAGTTTTTTGTTCATTAATTCAAGTTTCTTTCTGTACTGTGAGATATGCTAAATATGGTTGTGAAACAGGATTCTATTTCATCATGAATTGTAACTCCCAGTTTGTCCTAACTCGCTATTTTTCCTTGTGGTTCTTCTATAGATATTTACAATGGCATTACATTAAATATTCATGACAGAGAATAAAATCTAATTTTATTTTATTTGGTATTATAACTATAGCTTTTCCGTCTTATACAATGCATCATTATTATTTACTGCTATCTATTACATAATGTAAATGCAGTGTAAATATAGCATTATTTTCTATAATATAATGCAATGTTATTCTAGCATCATATGATGTAATTTAAATCCAATGTTAATCTAGCATTCATTTCTGTAATTTAAATGCAATGTTAATCTAGCATTTATTCTGAATCTTAACAGTATTAAACAGTATACTCAAGACACTTAAATACCTATTTTAGAGGTTCATTTTCCAGTAACTGTCGGTCCTCCCAACCTTAAGTGAGGCTATTATGTCATATGCTCTCCCCTTGCTCTGCACCAGGGCTTAGGTATTTTCTTGAGACAAGAAGCTAGACCTCAGGATCAAATCCAGTCTTTACTTCTCTGGGGTAATTCCCAAGCTCCACTAGTTCACACACCAACTTTGGACAGCTCAGAGCAACCACCTGTTGCTTAACCCTCACCACTTTCTACACAGGACCCCTTTCCCAATTAGGATTTTCCTCTAAATACTTTTGGAAAGGTAACTGCCAGAACTGTCTCAACCTCTTTTTCCCTGGGTTTTTGGAATATTTACCAAACAGTTGCTTTCTCTTTTAACTCAAGGAAATTATTAAATTAATATCTTCAAACAAAAGGTTATGTATTAAAATATCATTAACGAATGCCCCCATTCATTATTCATTTAGAATGTTTCATAATAGTTTTATATAGCAATGGGTAAATTAAAAACAGGGTGTTACATCTTCCTTCGCTGAAATAGACACCATCCTCGGTGTTATTTGTTCTCTAAGAACAACTCCGGATAAGCCTCATGAATAACATTCTCGTCCTCCCAAGTAGCCTCCTCTAGGAAAAAGTGCTTCCACTGCACTTTAACTTGGGGGATGACTCGCTTTTGGAGTGTTATTTATCTTCGATCTAGAATATGTTGCGGTTCTACCAGGAACTCGTCATTCGGTTCTACATGTATACCCTGCCAATGTATGACATGTTTGGGATCGTGTACATAACGCTTTAGTAATGACACATGAAATACATTGTGTACTAATATATGGATGGGTAGGGCCAATCGATAGGTCACTGGTCCTATCCTTTCCAAGATATCGAAGGGTCTGCAATAGTTGGGAGCCAATTTGGCACAAGCATTCCACCTCAGAGTGCTTTTCTTTGGTTTAATTCTCACACACACATGGTCCCCTACCACAAATTCCTAGAAAGTTATTTTCCTGTCAACATAAAAAAAAATTTAGTCTTGTGCTCCCTTCAAATTCTGCCTGATCTTCTTGACTTCCCATTCCATCTCTTCTAACATATCGGGTCCAAGCATCATATTGTTTTCTGGACTGCTCCAATTTATAGGAGTCTGGAATTGTTTTCTGTACATTGCTTCAAAGGGGCTCATCTTAAGGGATTATTGATATCTGTTTTTGTAAGAAAACTCAACCAAATGCAGATAATCCTCCCATTTCGTTAGTTGTTGCATTACGTACATGCACAGCATGTCTTCTAAAACCTGATTTACCCTTTTTGTTTGCCCATCCATCTTCAGATGGTAGGCAATACTAAATTGTATTTGCGTCCCCAAGCCACTAAATACCATCTTCTAGAACGCTGATGTAAACTTTACATGACGATCTGAAATGACTATTTAAGGTGTACCGTGAAATCTGAAAATATCTTTCATGAAGATGTCAGCAATTTGGACTGTCTTGTAAGTAGATTGAACGAGGATGAAATGAGCCACCTTGCCGAGTCTATCGAATACCACCATAATCGAATCATTGTGCCTTTTTTTTGGGTATTCTAGTGATAAAGTCGAGGGAAATAACTTCACACTTCCATTTGGGCACTAGAATTGGTTAAAGCGATCTTGCAGGATGATGATGTGCAAGCTTAATTTGTTGACACTCTAAATATTTTGTCAAATATTCTATAATGTCCCTTCGCATTCTAGGCCAGGAATAGTCCTTTCTAATTACAGTTAACATTTTCTGATATCTTGGATGTCTGGCATAGGAACTCCTATGATATTCATCCAAAATAATTATTTTCAGACTATTTTTATTTGGGATATATATTCTTTTTCGGTAAAATAGGAACTACTTATCATTGAGTTCATACTCGGACTATTTCCCCTGCCTTTCATCTTCTTTTTCTTGCTGCCATAAAGACTGGTATTTTGGGTCCTTCTTTGTTGCCTCCATAATATGTTCTTGAAATTTGAATTCAATCTGGTTAAAGTAAAGCTCATAGAAGCCATAAAGTTTCCTACTCAAAGCATCAGCCACCCAGTTCTCTTTTCCTTTCACGTGGTGGATATCAAAATCAAATTCACTTAGGAAAGCATTCCACCTAGCTTGGCAAGCATTTAGATTGACTTGCTTAAAATAGCTAGTTAAGCTAATGTGATCAGTTCTCAGCACGAACCTTTTCCCTAGCAGATAATGCCTCCATATCCACAAGGCATGCACTACCGCAATTATCTCCAAATCATACGCTGAGTACCTCTGCTCATGATCCTTTAGCTTCCTAGATTCATATGCTAACTCTTCCTTCTTGAGTCAACACTGTTCCTACACCTTCCTTGCATGCATCAGTACATACCTCAAACTCTTTACTTGGATCTACTACCTTCAGAATAGGGGCAGTAGTTAACAACTCCTTTAATAACTCAAAACTGTTCTGAAATTCTTGAGTCCATTTAAAGACTCGTCCTTTCCTCTGCGAGGAGGTAATAGGAAAGGCTAATTTGGAGAATCCATTGATGAATCTTCGATAGTAACCAACCAAACCCATAAACGAGCATATGTCAGTTACATTCTTTGGGACCCTCCATTCCATAATTGTCTTTACCTTTTCTTGGGTCCACAACAATCCCTTCAGCAGAAATTACATGCCCCAAATATTGGATTTGTTCCTTAAAGAAGTCACACTTACTAAACTTAGCATAGAGTTGATGCTCTCTTAGCATTCTCAGCACAATGCGCAGATGTTCCTTGTGCTCTTCTATATTCTTGGAGTAAATTAATATATCATCAATGAAAATTAAAATGAATTTATCCAATTATGGGTGAAAAATTCCATGCATTAAGATCATAAAGGTTGTTGGTGCGTTGGTTAACCCAAATGGTAATACCGCAAACTCATAATGCCCATACCTGGTGCGAAATCATGTCTTGCTTAAATCTTTGTCCTTGATCTGGATTTGGTGGTAACCTGACCTTAAGTCAATCTTGGAAAATATTGTAGCTCCTTTGACTTGATCGAACAGGTCATCTATGCGCGGTAGTGGGTATTTTTTTTTAATGGTCATCATTTTGAGCTGTTGATAGTCCATAAAAATATGCATAGTGTCATCCTTCTTCTTCACAAACAGTATTGGTGCTTCCCATGGGGACACACTTGGCCAAATGTAGCCTTTACCCATCAATTCCCACAGCTGCATCTTTAATTCTGTTAATTCAGGGACACTCATTCTGAATGGAGTTCGGGACACAGGTGTTGCCCCAGGTATTAGTTCTATTGTAAAGTCTATGTCTCTTTTTTGTGGCAGTCCTGGAATTTACTCAGGAAATACATCTTGGAATTCTTGCACAATAGGACTATTCTCCAGCATAAGAGTCTTGTCTTTTGTGCTGGTGAATCCTACTTGACTTGCATAGACTTGACACCCCTTTCTCATGCATTTACTTAGCTAAGATGTTGTAATAGGTCATAACTGTAAGGGCCTTTTAATACCCTGCAATTCTTGTCGTGCCCCATCATTTTATTTAAAGTAAATGACCTTATCCATGCAGTCCACTAATGACCAATGCTTCTCCAGCCAATCAATCCCTAATAAAATAACATATGAATCCAAGGGTAGAATATTAAGTTCTACAGTTATGTACTGGTACCCAATACTCAGTTCACAATTTGGTACTTTGGCATTGACTCGCCTTCTTGCCCCTATAGCCATCTGAACTACCCAAGGGTTTTTAAATTTATGATTCTGTAATTTACAGTTTTCAACTACACGAGGGTGTATGTAGCTCAAGCTGGCTCCAGGGTCAACTAAAATAGAAATAGATTGGGTTTGTAGCTTACCTTCTAACTCTATCATGGTTGGATGGTAATCTTCTTACCGATCCTCCAGTGTTGCATTAATTCTAGGTATGTTTCGAGCTACATCCCCCACAGTCGATGCCTCTTGCAGATTTGCTACCACCTCATTCCTTCCTCGATGAGGACAATTTTTGAAATAATGTGCCTCACCACACCCCCAGTATTGCATTTGAGGTTTTTGGGGTTTTCCAATGTCGAGTCTACTAGAAGCTTCAGTATGTCACTCCTCACTAGCTCACTTGGTATTTGTTTGAATTTTCCATTCTGTTTACTCAGTGGATTCCTTGCAACATTCTTATAATTGTCGGATCTGTTATTTCTGTTATTGATAAAAAAAAAATCTTCCCTTTTCGGGGCAGCCAACTTTTCCCAGTTTCTCCCTTTGCCTTGGATTGCTGATAGCACATCCATGCTTTCCTTATCGCTTCATCCATAGTTTTTGGATTTACGAACTCAATTCTTTCTTTCATGTGTATTGGGAAACTGCTCAAAAAACGTTGTACTTTGCCTTTTCATCACGCAAATAAGGTACATATCTTAATAATGAAGTGAATTTTGTAATAAATTCATCCATAGACATTTGGCCCAATTTCAGATCATGAAATTCTTGGGATTTATCATCATAAAACCGTTCAGTTAGATACTTATCTTTGAAATATTGTTGAAACTCATCCCAAGTTACATTTTTTATCTTCCACTCCATGTACGTTCTTCGCTTCCTCCCACCACAGTGTTGTTTTTTTCCCGCAGCTGGTAAATAGCTAAATGAGCCTTATGTTTGTTGTTATATTCATACACTTGGAAGTACTTGTTCATGTTTATTAACCAAGCTTCCACCATTTCTTCAGCCTCTCCGTCAAAGGTAGGAGGCTTGATCTTCTGGAATTCTCCCTGCAATTCCACTTTTTGTTTTTTCAACTCTTGTTGTTCTAGAACATTTTTAGATTCAACCTCATTGTATGTTAGAATTTTATTACTTATTGGCATTCGACTGCCTTCAACATTATCATGCATTGCTTGGCATCATTCTCCTTCTTCCTGAGTGTTCCTCTCGGGGCTAGGTTGTCCACTAGGTGGATTGTATCTATCTGATAGAATTTTTAATATCCTCTCATGTTCCCTAATCAACTTTTCATTGTCACTACAAACCTTGAGCATCTCTGTCTGTAGTTGCTACACAGTATCAAGCAACCTATTTGTCTGGCGTTGTTGTTCTTCCAACATTCTTCTTGTTTGTTGGAGCTAGTCTACACTTAACTGAACCCACATTTCGGGGCTGACCTCAGGATTGGTCACAGGATGGGTTTCCCCTGTTTTTCTGGGTGCCTGATGACTTGATCCCCTTCTCATGGTAGCTTAACACTAATTTGATCTTGTACTTTACACAATTTCCAACCATTAAACTTTAATAGTAACAACAACAAAAAATGTTATGGTGCTGGCCCATCTAGCCCCAACGTGTAACTTATGCTCTGATACCACTTGTAACAGCTATCAAACTACTTACATTATTTTACACAAGTTAAAAATAAATAAATAAATTACTTTGTGTATAAACTCGTATAGGCAACATTATTTAAGCCCACTCATAATGAACTCTATAATTGTTCCATTACCACATTTACAATATATATATATATATATATATATATATATATATATATATATATATACATGAAAAAACGACCGAAGTTGATTTACAATGTGGAAACATTATATTAATCACATATTAACTTCGAGTCTGGAAACTTCACCAATTGTCTTTTCATGAATTATTTGTTTTTACGAAACCTCGAGCAATGTTATCTAATAGATCTCCCTCATACTGGACTTTATCATTTTGTTTGAAATTATTGTACTGTGACTTAAACGTAATAAAGGATCTTAATATTGGAATTCATTACCGCATCTCTCGGTAGACGCGATGATCTCCACCTGTCCAAGCTCTGTCTTCTGGAGAATTCTGGATCATCTGATCCCTTCCTTGTGAAATCAACGGTGGAATTGACAGAGGAGGAGGGTTAGGGTAACTACCCACCCCAAACCTCCTGCCAGAGAGTCATTTCTCCCATCGCTGTGGACAAGAACTCGGCTTTGCAAATTTGATAGTTCCACAAGCTTAACCCTTAATATGCTGCTCCTTTGTCAAGGTGTCGCTGACGAAAAATTTGCTATTAATTCTCAGCTATAATGGAGGTAAGGTTTAGTAATACATTTTTATTGCAATTCTTTTGAACCAAATGCATGGGTTTAAGGTTTTAATTTCTCTATGTTGTCTTGTTGCACAGGTCATCAATGCAGGCATCTGCATTTATCTGCCCTCTTTCTCAGACCCTCTCGACTTCTCCAATTTGGGTTCTATTACACAAGAAGGCTTTCGTGCTAGCTCCAACACAAACCTTTGACCCCCTCGGCTCTGTGGGTAAGTTGAGCTGTCGTTCCTCATTTTTATGTTTATAGTTTTATGTTCATATCTTTTCTCTATGGTTTGGATGTTTATCTCTTCCAGTTGTAACTCCGTGATTTATATGTTGACACAGGCTCGAGGGACCAGAGGCGTATGGAACTTCAGGATTCAGTCGACATTTTCTCTCCCTCAGTCACCGGTATGTTCTGCTCTCTGTTCCTCCTTGGAAACCGGCCATTGTATCCTCATGAAAATAACCATTTTTATCTCCCTTTGTCTCTTGCAGGGCAGGGTTTTCGCTTTCATGGACGTTTTAGGCCCAACCGTAGCATAGTAGTTTTGTTCTAGAGTATTTAGTTGAAATTTCTATCTGGACTTTGCCCTCTTTTTCGGATTTGTAATACTCGTGGTTGTTATAGAACTCCAAAATGTTAAAATTATGTATGTCAGAACTTAGTTTCTCTTATTTTAAAAGCCTGGTTTCTTTTCGGCTCTATGATTCACCCATTCATTGATATTTAGTCAGCTTTTCAGTGAATCTAATTCCATCATTCCGCCCCCAATACATGCAGTAGTTTTTATTCCAGTTTCAGGATAGATTTTATGAGGGTTATCTCAGTTTATTCTTTGGATAATTTATGTTGTTTAATTTCCATGCAATATCATTATTTGCTTTCTAGATAAATGACAAGTTATTTGGCGCTTATCTAAACATATTCTTTTGCGTCGATAGTCTCAATTTCTTAGTTTGAACTTACACGTTTATTTGTCTTTCCTACTGTGCATTCTCTTGTACTCCGTGCAACTGGCAGAATGGGACCGAAACCTCGACCTTACTCCTGGGTCCTGGTTCTAAACCCACGGCCTATACCCATGTACTTCTACCAATATAAATATTCGTTGATCTTAAGTTTTCTATTCATTAATTCAGGTTTCTTTCTGTACTATGAGATATGCTAAATATGGTTGTGAAATGAGATTCTATTTCATCATGAATTGTAACTACTAGTTTGTCCTGACTCGCTATTTTTCCTTGTAGTTATTCTATAGCTATTTACAATGGCATTACATTAAACATTCATGACAGATAATAAAATCTAATTTAACTTTATTTGGTATTCTAACTGTAGTGTTTTTGTCTTAGCATACAATGCATCATTGTTATTTACAGCTATCTATTCCAAAATGTAAATGCAATGTAAATCTAGCATTCCTTTTTGTAATTTAAATTCAATGTTAATCTAGCATCCTTTTCTGTAATTTAAATGAAATGTTAATCTAGCATTCATTTCTGTAATTTAAATGCAATGTTAAGCTTGCATTCATTTATGTAATTTAAAGGCAATGTTAATCTAGCATTTATTTTGACTATTAATAGTATTAAACAATATACTCAAGACAATTAAATACATATTTCAGAGGTTCATTTTCCAATAACTGTCGGTCCTCCCAACCTTGAGCGAGGCTATTACATCCTTTGCTCCCCCCTTGCTCTGCACTAGGGCTTAGGTATTTTCCTGAGACAAGAAGTTAGACCTCAGGATCAAATCCAGTGTTTACTTCTCTGGGGTAATTCCTGAGTTCCACTAGTTCACACACCAGCTTTGGATAGCTCAGAGCAACCACATGTTGCTTAACCCTCTCCACCTTCTACACAGAACCCCTTTCCCACTTAGGATTTTCCTCTAAATACTTCTGGAAAGGTAACTGCCAGAACTGTCTCAACCTCTTTTTCCCTGGGTTCCTAGAATATTTAACAAACAGTTACTTTCTCTTTTAACTCAAGGAAATTATTAAATTAATCTCTTCAAACAAAATTTTATGTATTAACGTATCATTAACGAATGCCCCCATTCGTTATTCATTTAGAATGCGTCATAACAATTTTATATAACAATGGGTAAATTAAAAACAGGGGTTTACAACTTTTTTTGTTGGCACTTTTTTGGGATTTCATTGATTAGCCTAGATGTCCATATGTTTGCTTTTTATAGTTTTTTGGCTTAGGATTTTTGGCCCCTAGGTTTTTAGTTTGAATGTAATGATTTTTCCAATTTTTCTTAAAATGTGCTTTCACATATACAAATTTTTTTTTTTTTTCATATTTTATGAGTAAAACTTAAACATCATTTTTCTTAGGAAAAAAAAGCTAATACTTATGATAAAATATTTTTTATATATATAATCAATGTAATGTTATGCATATCACATTAAAATAAATAAATAGTAAAACATGTCAAAGAAAATGCCAAGTTTATATGTGTGTAACTATATGTATTACATAGAAAAATGTAACTATATATCACGATTTTAATAAAATTAAAAATATGAATATTTGTAAATATAGGGATGTGAAATTTATATAAATGTAAATAATATTATTAAGCTATAAATCCATTTTCAACTCTAAATTTTCCAAGTATCTAGAGGAATCAAATTTTTCATTAAGCCTAACACTCAAAACATTTTGAAATATTGTATTCCTCTCAACACTTAGTAGAACAAAATTTTTAAAAAATCTATATTAATTATTATTAAAGCAATCCATTACTAATAAATTACAAATCCATATTCATCGACCCACACACACGCACACACACACATATATATGTGTGTGTGTGTGTGTATATGTGTGTATGTGTATGTGTGTTATTATTAAAACAATCATTTTTTTCACAAAGAAAATTTCAATTTCATAAGAATGTTTCCATAGAAGAGTGATTATAAAGTTGTTAAAACATCAATTTGAAACAAGCAAATGACTTATAGTGTTGTTATTTTTACAATGTTTGTGATTAACACTAGTAGTAAGAAGACAACTCTCATGGATCTAAAGTTTATACTTTTTAGTATATAGGAAATATGTAATTCTTTCACTATTTGATATGGAGTTAACAAATGACATGTAAAAATGTAAAAATAGTAATATGCGTACTACATGATGTGTAATTAATTCTATTCAATTTATATGTAATAATTTTTTTTTTTTAAGTAATTTAAAAAAAATAATAATGGTAATAATCTTATATATTGAGTAAAATATTTTAACATCATATATATATATACACACACACACACACACACACACACACACACACACCAAGGAAAAATCAAAATTTCCATTATTAATGAAAATTACATGTGTTGTAGAATCCATTCAAATAGCATTCAAAATTGATAAGCTGATTGTCCTAAATATCATAATGAGCATAACCTATCTAAATATATGGTCTATTATCAAAAAAATTGTTTTAAATAATTCTAAGATAATTACAAAGAAAACAAAAATGTGAACTCTGTAGCAAAAATATTGAAGAGTGAATCATGGTTTTGATGTCCCATTTTGTGTAACATCCATTCAGCCTACTATAAAAAATATTTTTTACCTTGTTACTATAGTCAATACTTACTCTAACTGTGACTACACAGATTCTTACCTTGACCTTTTCTTAACATAATATTACTACAATGTGTTTCTATTTGGTTCACATTATATATATCATGATCATATTTTAATGTATGGTGCAATTATATAATGGGGTTAGACTTCCCTTTTTTCAACCATGAGCTCATTATTTAATTAAATCACCAAATCTCTACATGGTCCCCGCACAGGCATTGTAACCCTTTTTGTCTATGCTTCCAAGGTTGTGAGAAGAGTTATGTTGAATTAATGTCGCATTCATAACTGTTTAATCATTCATAATGTTAATGATACATACAAATATTTGTCATATGATTCGCACAGTATTGGATTAGTTTGGTACTGGGCTATTAAATTTAGTTCTTGGATAAGCCTGCCTGATATTACAATCTTGGTGAATGAGTTTATTGGCCACCTACCATACTGATTCGAGGCCCTCCACCTGTTCCTCCACATAGCTATCGACTGTCCTCCTTTTTTTCCTTGGCGCCATCTCATTCGTCGATGTTTCCCAGGCTAAGATCTATGGCAGAGAGCAAGGGAGGGGTTGTTAGGGTAACAACCCTCCCTACCTCCTCGTCGGTGTCTCATTCACGCGGTCCTCTCCGCTTTGCTTCTCGACTCTGTGGCTGGGTTGGTATTGCCTTAATGCAAGTTCTTCTCAGGAGTTCCTCTTGGTGATTTACTTTTGTATTCGCCGAGGGCATCTAGCCCTCCATTCAGAACATCTTCACCACAGGCTCTATAGGTAACCTTTGAACTATGGTTGGCTATACAATTTCGAGGTTTTTATTTTCATTTAATATGATATTTTTTTTACCAGAATTCCTTAACCCCCACAGGAACAATTTCGATGCTTTCGTTTGGCAAGAATGTTTGGTCACAAAGGTGGATTTGGAGCGCCATGTCTTCCACACAGGTATGGTTTTATCTTCGATGGTTTGGCGAGCTATAATTTTACACAGTTTAGTTTTGTCTGGGATTTTCGTTATTACCATGGTTTTTAACTACTTCATAGCCTTATTTTCTAGGTTATCTAGCATTGTAGAACTAGGTATTCTCTCGCTCAGCAACAACTTGAACCCCGACGACCCTCCTCTATAGGTAAGTTCACTATCTTAGCATTTGGCAACCCTGTAGAATTTTCTATATGGTTTACTATGGGTAATGGTCATCGCCACCCTTATGTCACCTATAGGGGCAAGGGTTTGATTGCATGGTGTTGTTTCAACCTCATCCATGATAATTTTTCAAGGAAAGGAACGAACAAGGTTTTGTTTCAGGGCGAGTCCCTCAATCCCTTAGCTTGTGTAGATTTGGTTTTAATGATAGGAAGAATAAACAGTTACACATTTAATGAATGTAATATGTGACCTTTGGTTCATGACATTTGCTCCCCAGGTTAATGAACGGGTTTTGGTTGTTGTAAAGGTTCTCTTCCTCATACTGTACTGTTTAAATTCTCTAATAGATATGTCGTCGGCATAACGTGTCCAAGTTGTTTTATTTAAAAGAAAGGGTCAAAGTATGAGACGGATTCCCTCGTTTATCAAAATAATTTTTTCTACTGTGCATAGATTTTTTGTTTACATATGTATATACTCTTTTGTCTCTCATGGTTCCGCGGAAAATGATTAATGATTCTGGCATATTTTCTTGTTTCCTTTAAAAATTGAAAAATATATTTTTGTACTATGTTAATATTATGTAATTTCTTGCTAAGCCTTGTCGGCCTTAGGTGCAGCTGAAGGGACCATGAGCTCGGACCCTGTTTCTTGGGGTACAGGTTCTAAACCCATGACTCAAACCTTCATGGCTCAATTTAGATGCATGTATCATATTTTCGGAGTTTTTCCTGTTCAGAATCTAGGGTTAAAGGTTTTACTGTTTCTCCCACACGGTAAACCAACACTTAACCCCAATTGGTTTTTTTTTGAATTTTTGCAAGTTATATAATCATATATTTGTAGGATTTAGCATTGCATTTTCTTTCAACCAACAAACTACTATTTAAACAAAAATCTTCATTTCTAGCTTTCATCACCAAGCATACTGTAATACGTTTAACTGCAAAATTTTAATGTTACATATCTGAACTTACAGTATCCTATTCAATATATTCTTACATGGATTTAGTATTCAGGAAGGTTAATCATGTAGAATTCCTTCTAATAACAATTAACATAAAGATAATGCAGTATGAAAATCTTGGTTGCATTTATAGGAACCAACATATATAAATACCTATTTCTAAAAATCCTCACAGTAACTGATATCCTCCCAACCTTGAGCTAGGCAATTACGTCCTCTGCTCCCCCTGGCTCCGCACCAGGCTCGGATTTTGCTGAGACAGGAAGTGAGACCTTAGGATTGAGATCCAGTCTCTACTTCACTTGGGAATCCTTGAGCTCCAGTGGTTTCTCCTTCCAACTCAGGACAACTCACAACAAAATTTTGTTGATTGCACTTCCCAATTCCCTCTGCACAAAACCCCCTTCCTCTTTAGGATTTTCCTCTAAATCATTTTTGGAAGGCAACTATCAGAACTGTCTCCCTCCTCTTTGCCCTGGTTCTTGGAATTATTTACCCATCAGTTACTTTCTTCTTTTACCCCAGGTAATTTATTAATCTAATTTCCTTTACTGAAAATAAAAAAGATTATGTATAAAATTAGTGTTAACAAATTATATCATTATTCATTTCATTTTCCAAGTGTTTCATAACAAGTTTGTTTACCAATGATTAAATAAAAACAAGGTGTTACATCTTCCCCTGATAAAGCAAACACTGTCCTCGGTGTTATTTGTTCTAGGAGAACAATTTCGGATAGGTCTTGTGCATAACTTGTTCCTCCTCCCAAGTAGCCTCCTTCGGGCAAAAGTGTTTCCACTGCACCTTAACTTGGGGGACGACTCGCCTCCGGAGCATTATTTCTCTCCGATCTAGAATATGTTGCGGTTCTACCACGAACTAGCCATATGGTTCTACCTGCATCCAACAATGATCTTCTTTAGTTTAACATAAATCAAATGTTGATAAAGACACAAATCATTATTGACTTACATGTATACCCTACCAATGTATTACATGTTTTGGATCGTGTACATAACATTTCAGTAGCGACACATGAAATACGCTATGTACTAATATATGGTTGGGTAGAGCTAGACGATAGGCCATTGGTCCTATCCTTTCCAAAATATCGAATGGTTCACAATACCTAGGAGCCAATTTGGCACAAGCGTTCCATATTAATTTTCTCTTCTTTGGTTTAATCCTCACGTAAACATGGTCTCCTATTACGAACTCTCGAAAAGGTCTTTTCTTATTAGCATACACCTTTTGTAGGTCTTGTGCAACATTCAAGTTCTGTCGGATCTTCCTTACTTCTCGTTCCATTTCTTCCAGCATATATGTCCCAATCATCATCTTATTCTCTGTACTACTCCAGTTTATAGGAGTCCGACATTGTCTTTCGTACAATGCTTCAAAGGGGCTCATCTTGAGGGATTCTTGATAACCCTTATTGTAAGAAAACTCAACCAAGTGTAAATATTCCTCCCATTTCATTGGTTGTTGCATTACATACATGCATAGCATGTCTTCTAGAATCTGGTTCACACTTTTTGTCTGCCTGTCTGTTTTCAGATGATAAGCAATAATAAATTGTATTTGCATCCTCAAGCCACTAAATAGCATCTTCCATAATGCTAAAGTGAATTTCACATCACGATCTGAGTTAACAATTCGAGGAATGCCATGTAGTCTAAAAATCTCTCTCATGAATATATCAGCAATTTGCACTACCTTGTAAGTAGACTGGATGGGAATGAAATGTGCCACCTTACTGAGTCGATAAACTACCACCATAATTGACTCATTGTGTTTTCTATTTTTGGGTAGCCCAGTGATGAAGTTGAGAGAAATGACTTCCCATTTCCATTATGGCACTGGAATGGGCTGAACTAATCCTGCGGAATGTTAATGCTCAACCTTAATCTACTGACGTTCAAAACATTTAGTTAAATACTATGCGATGTATTTCCGCATTCCAGGCCATGAACAGTCTTTCCTAATTGCAGTTAACATTTTCCGATATCCTAGATGTCCCGCGTAGGAACTTCTATGATATTCATCCAGGATAATTATTTTCATATTGTATTGATTTAGAATATATATCAATTTCCGGTAAATTAGGAAATTTCCACTATTAAGTTCAAAATTTGACTCTTTTCCTTGCTCTTTATTTGCTTTTTCCTACTACCATAAAAACTGGTACTCAGGGTCCTTATTAGCTGCTTCTAAAAATTGTTCTTGAAATTTGAATTCAATTTGGTTAAAGTAAAGTTCATATATGCCATGCAGCTTTCGGCTTAAGCATCAGCTACCCAGTTCTCTTTACCCTTCACATGTTGGATGTCGAAATCGAACTCGCTTATGAAAGCATTCCACCTAGCCTGGCGAGCATTCAAATTGGCTTGCTTGAAATAGCTAGTTAAGCTACTGTGATCAGTTCTCAGTATGAACCTCTTACCTAGCAGATAGTGTCTCCATATCCGTAAGGCGTGCACCACCGCTTTTAATTCTAGATCATAGGCTAAGTACCTCTACTCATGATCCTTTAACTTCCTAGATTCATATGCTATGACTTTCCCTTCCTGAGTCAAGACTACTCCCACACCCTCCTTACATGCATCAGTTCAAACCTCAAACTCTTTATTCAGATCTGCTACCTTCAGAACAGGGGCAATAGTTAATAGCTCTTTTAATAACTCAAAACTATTTTGACATCCTTGAGCCCATTTCAAGACTCGTCCTTTCCACTACAGGGAAGTAATGGGAAAGGAAATCTTGGAGAATCCATTGATGAATCGCCTGTAGTAACCAGCCAAACCCATAAATGAATGTATGTCAACCACATTCTTTGGGACCCTCCATTCCATGATTGTTTTATCTTTTATGGGTCCACAGCAATCCCTTCAGCAGAAATCACATTCCCTAGGTATTGGATCTCCTCCTTAAATAAGTCACATTTACTAAATTTAGCATAGAGCTGATGTTCTCTTAACATTTTCAGCACAATGCGCAAATGCTCCTTATGCTCTTCCATATTTCTGGAGTAAATTAGTACATCATCAATAAAAATCAAAATGAATTTATTTAAGTATGGGTGGAAAATTCCATGCATTAGGCTCATAAAGGTTGTTGGAGCATTTGTTAACCCAAAGGGTAATACCACAAACTCGTAATGTTTGTACCAGGTACAGAAGGTTGTTTTACTTATATCTTCGTCCTTAATCTAGATCTGGTGGTAACCTGATCTTAAGTCAATTTTGGAAAACACTGTCACCCCTTTGACTTGGTCGAACAAGTCATCTATGCGCGGTAGTGGGTATTTATTTTTGACAGTCAACTTGTTGAGTTGTCGATAATTCATACACATGCGCATAGTGCCATCTTTATTTTTCACAAATAGCACGGGTGCTCCCCACAGGGACACACTAGGCCGAATGTAACCTTTATCCATCAACTCTTGCAATTTCATATTCAACTCTGTTAATTCAGGTACACTAATCTTGTAAGGAGCTCGAGACATAGGTGTTGCCCCAAGTATTAGTTCTATTGTAAAATCTATGTCCCTCCTTGGTGGAAGTCTGGGAATTTCCTTAGGAAATACATCTTGGAATTCTTGCACAATAGGATATCCCCCAGCATAAGAGTCTTGTCTTTGGAGTTGGTGAATCCCACCTGGATTGCGTAGAGCTGACATCCTTTTCTTATGCATTTTCTTAGTTTAGATGTTGTTATAGGTCATAACTGTAAGGGCTTTTTAATACCATGCAGTTCTTGACGAGTTCTTGACCAGTGTTTCTCCAGCCAACCCATCCCTAGTAAAATATCATATGATCCTAGGGGTAGGATGCTGAGTTCTATAGTTATGCGTTGGTCCCGAATATTCAAATCATAGCTTGGTACATTGGCATTAACCCGCCTTCTTGCCCCTATAGCCAGATGAGCTAACCATGGGTTTTTAAATTTCTGATTTTATAATTTACAGTTTTCAACTACACGAGGGTGTATGTAGCTCAAGCTAACCCCAAGGTCAACTAAAATAGAAACAGATTGTGTTTGTAGCTTACCTTCTAACTCAATCATGGTTGGCTGGTATTCTGCCTTCTGATCTTCCAGAGATGCATTAATTCTAGGTATATTATGATATACATCCCCCACAGTCGATGCCTCTTGCAGATTTGTTTCCGCTTCATTTCTTCCTCGGTGAGGGCAGTTTTTGAAATAGTGTGCCTCACCAAAACCCCAACATTGCAATGGAGGTTTTTGGGATTGTCCAATGTCAGGTTTGCTAGAGGCCTCGGTATTTCGCTCCTCACCAGTCCACTTGGTTTTTTTTGTCTTTTCCCATTCTGTTTATTCGGTGGATTCCTCGTTGCATTTTTTGTAGCCTCCAAATCTGTTATTTCTACTACTGGTAAAACTCTTATGTCCCTTTCGGGGCGACCAACTTTTTCCAGTTTCACCTTTAGCTTTGGATTGCTAATAGCACATTCGTGCTTTCCTTTTCACTTCATCCATATTTTTTGGGTTCACGAATTCAATCCTTTCCTTCATATGCAATGGAAAACTGCTTAGAAATCGTTGCACTTTTGCCTTCTCATCACGCAGATAAGGAAAATATTGTAATAATGAAGTAAATTTCGTAACAAATTCATCCATAGACATTCTCCCCAGTTTTAGGTCATGAAAATCTCAGGATTTTTCATCATAAAAACGTTCAGTCAGATACTTATCTTTGAAATATTTTTGAAACTCATCCCAAGTTACATTTTGATCTTCCACTCCACGCACATTCTTCACCTCATCCCACCATAATGTCGCCTTCTCGCATAGTTGGTAAATGGCCAAACGAACTTTCAACTTACTATCATACTAATACACCTGGAAGTACTTATTCATGTTTATCATCCAGGCTTCCGCCATTTCTTCCGACTCTCTGTCAAAGGTGGGTAGCTTAATCTTCTGGAATTCACCCTGCAATTCCACTTTTTGTTTCTTTAACTCTTGTTGTTCTAGAACATTTCTTGATTTAGCTTCATTTTATGTTCGATTTTTATTACTTCTTGGCGTTCTGCCTTCAACTTTATCATGCATTATTTGGTGTTGTTCTCCATCTTCCTAACTATTCCTATCAGGGTTAGGTTGCCCACTGGGTTGATTCTGTCTATTAGATAGACATTTTAGTATCCTTTCTTGCTCTCTCATCAACCTTCCATTGTCGCTTCGTACTTTGAGCATCTCTGTCTATAGTTGTTGCACAGATTCCATCAGCATATTTGTCTGTCGTTGTTGTTCTTCTAACATTCTGCTCATTTTTTGGTGTTGTTCTACACTTAACTACACCCACATTTCCGGACTAACCTCAGGGTTGGTCATAGGATGGGTCTCCCAAGTGTTTCTGGGTGCCTGTTGGCTATATCCTCTCCTCATGACAGCTTAGTGTTGATATGTTCTTGTACTATTCACCATTCCAACATTAAAATTTATATACAAACAAAAAAAAACAAATTCAGAATACTATTTATTATGATATTGTGTTGGCCCAAACTAGCCCCAGCGTGTAAACATGCTATGATACCACTTGTAACATCCATTCAACCTACTATAATTTTTTTTTTTTACCTTGTTACTATAGTCAATACTTACTCTAATTGCGACTATAGAGATTCTTACCTTGAAATTTTCTTAACATAATATCACTGCCATGTTTTTCTGTTTGGTTCACATTATATATATCATGATCATATTTTAATGTTTGGTAGACTTCCATTTTTTCAACCATGAGCTCATTATTTAATTAAATCACCAGATCTCTACACGGTCCCCACACAGGCATTGTAACCCTTTTTGTCTATTCTTCCAAGGTTGCAAGAAGAGTTATGTTGAATTAATGTCGCATTCATAATTGTTTCATCATTCATAATGTTAATGATACATACAAATATTTTTCATATGATTCTCACGGTATTGGATTAGTTTGGTACTGGGCTATTAAATTTTGTTCTTGGATAAGCCCGCCTGATATTACAATCTTGGTGAATGAATTTATTGGCCACCTGCCATACTGCTCTGAGGCCCTCCACCTATCCCTCCGCACAACTGTCGACTGTCCTCCTTGTTGTCCTTGGCGCTATATCATCCATAAATTTTTCCCAAGCTAAGATCTACAGCGGAGAGAAAGGGAGGGGTCGTTAGGGTAATAACCCTCCCTACCGTCTCATCGGTGCCTCATTCGCGCGGTCCTCTCTGCTCTGCGTCTCGACTTTGTGGCTGGGTTGGTCTTTCCTTGCTACAAGTTCTTCTCAGGAGTTCCTCTTGGTGATTTACTTCTGTATCCACCGACGACATCTAGTCCTCCATTCGGAAGATCTTCACCACAGGCTCTATAGGTAACCTCTAAACTGTGGTTGGTTGTACAATTTCAAGTTTTTATTCTCGCTTAATATGATATGTTTTTTACCAGAATGCCTTAACCCCCACAGGAACAATTTCAATTCTTTCATTTGGCAAGAATTTTTGGTCACGAAGGTGGATTCGGAGCGCCGACTCTTCTACACAGGTATGGTTTTATCTTCGATGGTTTGGGGAGCTATAATTTCACATAGCTGAGTTTTGTCTGGGATTTTCGTTATTACCATGGTGTTTAACTACTTCATAGCCTTCTTTTCTAGGTTATCTAGCGTTGCAGAACTGGGTATTCATTCGCTTAGCAACAACCCGAACCCCGACGACCCTCCTCTATAAGTAAGTTCACTATCTTAGCATTTGGAAACCCCTGTAGAATTTTCTAGATGGTTTACTATGGGTAATGGCCGTCGCCACCCTTCTGTCGCCTGCAGAAACAAGGATTTGATTGCATGGTGTTGTTTCAACCTCATTCGTGATAATTTTTCAAGGAAAGGAACGAACAGGGTTTTGTTTCAGGGCGAGGCCCTCAATCCCTTAGCTTGTGTAGATTTGGTTTTAATGATGGGAAGAATAAATAGTTACTCATTTAATGAATGTAATATGTGATATTTGGTTCACGGCAATTTCTCCCCAGGTTAATGAATGGGTTTCGGTTGTTGTAGAGGTTCTCTTCCTCATACTCTACTATTTAAATTCTTTGATAGATATGTCGATGGCATAACGTGTCCATGTTGTTTTATTTAAAAGAAAGGGTCTAAGTTTGAGATGGCTTCCCTCATTTATCAAATTAACTTTTTCTACTGTGCATAGATTTTTGGTTTACATATGTATATACTCTTTTGGCTCTCATGGTTCCATGGAAAATGATTAATGATTCTGGCATATTTTCTTGTTTCCTTCACAAATTGAAAAATTTATTTGCGTACTATGTCAATATTCTGTAATTTCTTGCTAAGCCTTGTTGGCATTAGGTGTGGCTAAAGGGACCATGAGCTCGGACCCTGTTTCTCGGGGTTTAGGTTCTAAACCTGGGGCTCAAACCTTCATGGCTCAATTTAGATGCCTGTATCATATTTTCAGATTTTTTCATGTTCAGAATCTAGGGTCAAAGGTTTTATTGTTTCTCCCGCATGGTAAACCAACACTTAACCCCAGTTGGTGTTTTTCTAAATTTTTGCAAGTTATATAATCATCTATTTGTAGGATTTAGCATTTCATTTTCTTTCAACCAACAAACCGGTATTTAAACAGAAATCTTCATTTCTAGCTTACATCACCAAGCATACTGTAATACGTTTAACTGCAGAATTTTAATGTTACATATCTGAACTTAGAGTATCTTATTCAATAAATTTTTACATTGATTTAGTATTTAGGAAGGTTAATCATGTAGAATTCCTTCTAATAATATTTAACATAAATATAATGCAGTATGAAAATCCTAGTTGCGTTCAAAGGAACCAACATAAATAAATACCTGTTTCTAGAAGAATCCTCACAGTAACTGATATCCTCCCAACCTTGAGTGAGGCAATTACATCCACTTCTCCCCCTGGCTCCGCACCAGGCTCTGAGTTTACTGAGACAGGAAGTGAGACCTCGGGATTGAGATCTAGTCTCTACTCCACTTAGGAATCCTTGAGCTCCACTGGTTTCTCCTTCCAGCTCTGGACAACTCACAACAAACTTCTGTTGCTTGCACTTCCCAGTTCCCTATGCACAGAACCCCCTTCCTCCTTAGCATTTTCCTCTAAATCCTCTTTGGAAGGTAGTTGTTAGAACTATCTCCCTCCTATTTGCCCTTGTTCTTGGAATTATTTACCAATCAGTTACTTTCTTCTTTTACCCCAGGTAATTTAAATCTAATTTCCTTTATTGAAAAGATAAAATATTATGTATAAAATTAGTGTTAACGAATATCCTTATTAATTGCATTTTAAGTGTTTCATAACAAGTTTGTTTACCAATTATTAAATAAAAATAGGGTGTTACATTTTGTATGAAAGTTCGAAGGATTTGTTTAATGACGTGAGTTTCCTTTAATGATCTGATATATTCCTACCATAACTAAATATATCCTTCAAAATAAGTTCCATTTGAGAAAATCTAAATTTTTGACGTGACTTTCCTTTAATGATCTAATATATTCCTGCCATAACTGATGCCATTATGTGAGTATATCTAGAGCTTGTGATGATAACCAACATTGCTCTAGAATAGATGTATCATCTAAATCTGTTATTTGATTTAAATTCTTCTTACCCTGAGCCGCCAAAAATTTGATCAAATCCTGAGGGAGCTGAAATCTATTGCCCCCTCCTTTCCACTGATATTTCCCAATCCTCACTCGAACCCCTGACCCAACCTTCCAAGTAAGCCCTTCCTCAATGAACTTGAATGACTCTAGCACTGCTTTTCATACAGTAGATATATTGGATCTTCGTTTGACATAGATTCTAATCCAATCCTCCAAGAGTTGGGACTTGTATATTTTTTACCACCACTTCAGTCCATAGGTTGGAGGAAGAGATCAACTTCCAACCCTCTTTAGTTTCCAAAGCTTTGGAGAAAAAAACCATATTTTTAAGGTCTCAGCCTCCCCACTTCTTGGGAAGCGCAATTTTGTCCCATTTTGCCAATGAAAAAACCTTACCATCTTTAGCTCCCAATCATAAAAATTGGATGCAACTCTTTCTGATAAGGTTGAGAATCCCCTTAAGAAACCATGACAAAGACATCTAAAAAACCAGGGTGGCCTCTAGCACAAATTTTATAAGAACCAGCCTACCTACCCTATAAAGTCACGCTCAAGTTCTTCATTCTCTTTTCTATCTTAGCCAACAACCATATTTTGTCCCATTTTTTCAATGAAAAAACCTTACCATATTTAGCTCCCAATCATAAAAATTGGATGCAACTCTTTCTGATCAGGTTGAGAATCCCCTTAAGAAACCATGTCAAAGACATCTAAAAAATTAGGGTGGCCTCTAGCACAGATTTTATAAGAACCAACCTACCTATCTTAGAGAGTCACGCTCAAGTTCTTCATTCGCTTTTCTATCTTAGCCAACAACCATAACCAGTGACCTTTATATATATGTGTGTGTGTGAAAATAATAAAATAATACTTACTTTATCAGATAAAAAATAAAAATGTTGACATAAATAAAATTTTCATTTCTAGTTTATAATAGCTTATTATATTATAGAGAAATAAAGCAATTGAAAGTAAATAAAAATAAGAACTTACTTAAATTACTTTTTAGTATATGGGAAATATGTTATCCCTTCACTTTTTAATATGTAGTTGAAAAATGACATGTAAAAATAATAGTATTCCTATTACATGGTGTAATTAATTCTATGTTCAATTGACATGCGATATTTAAAAGAAGAGAAAAATAAAGTAATTTAAATTATTAAAAAAAAAATCCTATATATTCAGTAAAATATTTTAACATCATATATATAGAGAGGGGTGGGGGAGAGAGAGGGAAGAAATTCTTATTCCAATATTATGTGATTTCTAATTCAAGGTATGAGAAAAATTTGCAATTCCTTCCTCATGTAATGTTTTAAAAATTATATAAATAGAGAGAGACTCCTATGGATATATGTTTTCTACTTCACAATATGAAACAGCGTGTATTAACATTTTAATATGGAGAGTGTGAATCATAATAAAATATTTCAATGTATATTATATAAAACAAGAGAGAATAAAAAAAATTAAAAATTAATAAAAATAAAAATTATAGTTAAAGTTTGTTTCTCAAAATCAGAATAGATCTATCTTAAAGTTGGATCCATCTTAAGGCTGGATCTATCAAGTCCTAAGAGAAATCAAAGTGCAAACGTTTCCTCAAATTTTAGACTAAAAAAATATATATTTTAAAAAATTTGATCTCTCAACACTTGAAAAATCTAGGATTAAAATAAATCTATGCTATATATTTACAATTAATAAAAATATAAATTCCTTGTCTTAATAGTTCATTTATAAAAAAATACATAAATATGCCATTCGATCTTCCTTATAGATTAATGTGCTCCTTTTATTTGCGACATTGAAGTTCCCAACGCTTACAACTTGCTCTGGTTGAGAATCAATGCATTAGTCACAACGATTGATTGTGCTACGCACTCTTCTTTTCAAAAAGTTAGGAATTAATTATTACACCGAAGGCCAAAGCTTTCGTCGTCTGGCCAAAGCTTATTGGCTTGCACTTTATTGTTTGCGCGCTGCTGGGTTGATGTAATTTTATATTGTTAAACATTTTATCAATTTAATTTCAGTCTTTTATATTGTTAAACATTTTATCAATTTAATATCAGTCTTTTATATTTTGAAGTATGAAAATATAGAACAGTTCTTAACTTTAAAGATGGTATATATTAGGGCTGAAGTCTTTATATTTTGAAGCATGAAAATATACAACAGTTTTTAATTTCAAAGATGGTATTTACTAGAGCAAGAAATATATATATATATATATATATATATATATATATATATATATATATATATATATATACTCATAATATTCATGTATTCATCATATACTTGACATTATGAACATCACAACAAGAAAGGAATCAATATGATCAATTTGACATGATAATCAATCACATCATTGAACACCAATATACCCTGGAAACCTCGTAGGGTCAAAACCAACAAATGTTTAAAACATTTAATTTTATTACTAAAAGCTCGTGAGGGTGTTCAGTCCTCACTCAATGGCTTATAAGGGAGATCATCCCTTAACCATCATTTATAACTCTCACAAAAAAATATACAAATATGTAGCTTAAAGCCATTACAATAAATATGATAGCATTTACCCA
The DNA here is from genome assembly GCA_034641835.2 of Pinus albicaulis. Classification (NCBI taxonomy): domain Eukaryota; kingdom Viridiplantae; phylum Streptophyta; class Pinopsida; order Pinales; family Pinaceae; genus Pinus; species Pinus albicaulis. The sequence goes on from CM076572.1 coordinate 586,643,539, forward strand.
CTAATCTTCATATCTTCATATCTCTGTGGCATGGATGTACCTACAATGTATCATCGTACAATGGACCATCCTACATCTTGTACCTACAATGTACCATCATATAATGGACCATCCTACATCTCACACCTATCTGCATGAACCATTAATCATTTACCTGCCACCATGTTAAGCATAATATTTCCTTCTCATAAGTCACCATCATTTCCTGTCATTGATGTCATCAACAAGCTTTTATAGCATGATTATATAAAGCCATAATCAATAAATAATCAATATTTAAGTGATCCTTTAACACTTATTCATGTGCATACATGAGATGTGAATACAATATCACAACATGCTTTCTTCTAACATCTCTACCTTAGTGTGAGCAAGTAATTATCAATTCATGTCAAATAATCCCCACATTATTATGACACTTCTCACACATGCTCACATTCGTACAAGAAAATTCACTACAACTCTCCAAGAATTCCTTCAATGGAAAATGACACAATGTGCATTCGTGTTACTTAAACTTTAGCAAAAGAACTAGCCCTGTGTTACTTAAACTTTAACAAAAGAACCAGCCCTCAGCTATTGCTTTTGGTGCTAAAGCTAACATGATGAATGTTGTTCCTATGCATACAATGCATAAAGTTTCTAAAATAATTTCCCAAAAGAACACTTAACACAATAGAGCATACAAACATATGTTTCCTTTTCGAGGGAATATGACATAATAGGCATGCAAAGACATGGTTTCTTTCCATAAAACTAATGGAATAAAGCATAAGAATACATGTCTTATTCTCCAAATGTTATACCAACATTACCCATATATATATTTCAAGGAACCAAAACATTTTTCCATAAAACTAATGGAATAAAGCATAAGAATACATGTCTTATTCTCCAAATGTTATACCAACATTACCCATATATATATTTCAAGGAACCAAAACATTATTTTAGTTTTTGTACATGTAATTCATCTTCTTTGCCAAATAATCTTTTCCAATGTAGGATAACAAAACTTGTTATCATTTCCCACATACAAATGTATATTCTTTCCAATGAAATCTAATACAAATATTGCATGAATATACATTATCTTATTCCAAAAGAAACTAACATAAACTACATAATAGTTTTGTTAGCATAAAGGTACTCACATATTTTTCCTAAAGATTAAGATATCTCAGTATTTATTTTATCCATGCAAAGAACATACCTCTATAACACAATGACTATTCTTGGTACATGCAAGAGAGATAACTCTCCCTCTTTGTACATGTAAGAGAGATAGCTTTTCCTTTAATGTAGGCAACCCTTATTCTCTTCTTAGAATTCTATCATCATGAAATACTATTTTAAGGAAAAAGATTAACATAATACCAATCTTTTCAAGAGATTATTCTTTTTAAGAAAATTAACATAGTAACTTTCCTTATGTCTTTTACCATGGTATATCACTAAGAACAATATTTTTCTAAAAGATTAGCATAAAAATATTTTCAAGAACTGACATAGATTATGTCTTTTACCATGGTAATTCACTAAGATCAATATCTTTCTAAAAGATTAGCATAATACCAATCTTTTCAAGTAAGAAACATATATAAAACAACACAATATTTTACCAAGAAGTAATTATTATGATTTTTTCCCAAAGAAAAGATTATGAGAAACTAACATGTGTTCTTCAGGAAACTCCTTAACTTATCTTCCAACCCATGAAATATCTTCAAGAATTAACTACTAAATTCTTTTGAAGAAAAATAACCTTATGAACTTATCTTTTATGTGCATAAACTCTATTTCCTTATAGAAATGTTTAATTCTTATTAACATATGTCAAATACCACCAATGTACTTAGTAGATTTGTATATATTCTATTTATAGTATTATTCATAAATTCATAAGGAATTAGAGTTCGCTCACATTATAACCTCTTTGAATAAAAGCATTGTTAACTTAAGCAGTTAGGTTTTTAACAAGATTTAATAACCCAACATTACTAATGCTAATCACGAAGGGTTAATGCATTCCTTGTAAAGTCTATTCACGTTTGTTTCCTTTTATTTTTATAAACTTATCGATAAGGTTTACCATGGCATTCCTAAATGATTATTTTTACCACTTCGTGAAAGCCATTAACAGTCAAGACTTCAACACAGGATAAGAAAACGTTTGTTTCCTTTTCTTTTTATAAACTTATCAATAAGGTTTACCATGGCATTCCTAAATGATTATTTTTACCACTTCCTGAAAGCCTTTAACCATCAATACTTCAACACAGGAGAAGAAATTATCCAGGTGGATATTTGTGGTCACCCGCCTATTCCACTTGGGGCTCCACCATTGTCTATTTTAGTTTTTCAGTTTCGGCACAGTTTACTATTTTTAGCAGTTTTTCGGGTCCTAAACTTCCGGAGCCATTTTGAGGCCGTAAACGACGTTTTTTGGGAAAACGGAGAGCAACATGGGTCCATGGATCGATGTTGCTCGTTCCAAATTTGTAGTCCTCTGATAGATCTTTCTAACTAGGTATGGTACGCGTCAAACGGAGATCGTATGCCAAAGTTACGCCCCTGGGAAGTTGAAACACCAATTTACCCAAACGGGGCCCATAGTTTTGGCGCTTCATCTCCTAGGGTTAGGGTTTTGGCTGTTTAGGATTTCCCATTATTTCTAAATGATAAATAGGCCCTCGAGCCTCATTGTAACCCAGTTCAGAGGCCTGTAGCCGCCACATCTCTTCTCAGAGATAGCTACCAGTGCCCTAGCTAGTTTTATTTCCATTCTGTCTGTAAGCAAATTTCAGTTCTTTGATATTAATGAAATGAAGTGTTATTTCCGCTGCATCTCTGTATTTATGTTTACATGTTTATTCTGTTGCGTTCCTGCATAAATCCGGATCAGTGGTATCAGAGCGGTCCACTTTTTCTCGATCCTTCTTTGCATGTCCCCAACGAGGTCGGGGTATAAGGAGCTAGGGCTCGATCTGGTGGAACCTTTGCAAGATCAGCCTCGCAAACCTCGACGGACGCCCATGGGGGACGAAAAGAAAGATGAGGGAGCAGGAGATCCTATCAAAATATTGCTCTAGGAGGCCCTCGAAAGACAAAGGAACGTGATGATGGATAACTTTGCTCAGATCCTTCAACGGCTACCCACCGGCGGCGCATCTGCATCCAGCAGCCACTCTGGAGGCGCGACTTCTTTTAAGGTACAAGTAAATTTTGACATTCCCATATTTGAGGGTCAAATAGACGCAGATGCCGTAGATAGATGGTTGAATCTATTAGAAGGATATTTCTCTGTTCATGACTTTTCAGACCGGGAGAAGATTATTTTTGCACTCCTCAAAGCTACCCCCCATGTTAAGGACTGGTGGGAAACCTACCGTGAGAACAAGGACCAGACAGAACCCTCTCTGTTCTCGGCCGTACCAACTTGGAATTCTTTCCGAGACGCCGTCAAGGAACAGTACTATCCCGTGGGGAGCTATGAGGACAAGTACATACAATGGACCACACTGCGACAACAAAGGGATCAAGATGTGCATGAGCCGACGAATCTGTTCCATACCCTGCGCACAAAGTTGGGTATCAAAGATTCAGAGAAACATTTGGTGCTAAAGTATCGCAGTTGTCTGCACAGATACATTCAGGAGGAAATGGAGTTCCTCGACATCTCCTCGCTTGGTACGGCATACCGGTATGCTGCCAAGATTGAGCAGAAATTCACACAGAAGAAACGAGACTTTGGATCTCTGTGAATCAAAAAGCAAAGAAGAATTGCTTTTAAACACAGGAACAAAGAGAATGGCGAAGCAAGGGCATGGTGGCTAAAGACAACTCATCGAAGCCACAAGAAAAGAACAGCACCGCAAAGCCAAAGAAGGACATGGGAAAGTGGTGTGTGTTCCATAAGAGCTCCACTCACAACACAAGTGAGTGTCGGGCCAAGCAGTCGCTAGTGGCCGAGATGAGGGCTTCTGAGTCAGATGCATGCTCTGACTCCGAATCAGAACCTGAAAAGGGGAATGAAAAGGGGAAACAGATTATTGATGCGGAGCCCAACGCCACTGTTGCCACTACAAAGGTCCAGAAGGAGGAACCGGAAGATCCAGAGGAGGAGGAACGTCTCTTCCACTCCCAGATGTGGGTAAAGGGCTCCCCTGTACAGTTCATTGTCGACAATAGGAGCCAAAAGAACCTCATTTCAGTATATGCCGTGAAGTGGTTGGGCTTGCCGACCACATCTCACCCACATCCATACACCATGGATGCTTCTGAGGCAGATGTTACGGCCCGGCCGTGAGTGTCACCTTCCTATGGCATGAGCCCTTTACGGATGGGTGTGTGTGATGTTGCTCTGTGGATGTTTCGATGTGTCCATGGACGCCATACTTGTGGAAGCATCATGCGGTGTATGAGTCTCAACCTTGTGTTGTTATTGTTACTTTGGGAAATAAGTTGTAAAGGATACTAGAGGTACCACCTCCTAGCTATCTCTTGGTTCTTCACCAAATAATGAGTAGCTCATTTTATAGCAAGGAAATTCGTCTTTACGATGATCAGCACGGAGGCAGAAAGACAATGGCCACGACCTCCCGAATGGGGCTCCTCCCCCCGCACAACAACAAAAAAAAATGGATAAGGTTGTGGAGGAGTGGGGAGAATACTCACCCTCACCCGGGGTTCCTGCGCGTAAATTCGAGCACGGGTCAGTCGACACAGTGCGCCGCTACTAATGGACGAGTCTATCGGCGCTGCGGTACGGAAGACGGTAAAATCGAGCGGATTCGGGAGGCATTGGAAAAGGTCTGTCAGGACCAATTTCATCGCCATGGGGCAGGTGCGATGAGGTACAGAAGAAGGATGGGACGTGGAGACTTTGTATTGACTATCGGGCGCTGAACAAGATCATTGTCCGGAATAGGTACCCAATCCCACGGATTGATGACCTTCTGGACCAACTCAAAGGTGCAAAATATTTAAGCAAGATCGACCTGAAGTCTGGGTATCACCAGGTACCAATTGAACCCTCCAATGTGGGGAAGACTGCCTTCAAAGCCAAGGAAGGCCTTTTCGAATGGCTGGTCATGCCTTTCGGGTTGACGAATGCTCCCGCCACCTTCATGTTGGGTTGACGAATGCTCCCGCCACCTTCATGAGGATGATGGATGACATCTTGCGGCCATTCACCAACTCATTTGTAGTGGTGTACTTGGATGATATTCTGATCTTCAGCCAGACTTGGGAAGAGCACCTTCACCACATCCGACAAGTCCTCCAAACACTGCGGCAACACAAGTTGTGTGCCAATTTGGAGAAGCGCACTTTTGGCATGACCCAGGTTCAATATCTGGGATACATTATTGATGAAAGGGGGGTGCATGTGGATCCAACCAAGATCCAAGTCATTCGGGATTGGCCAACCCCAACCACTATAACAGAGCTTCGCAGCTTTCTGGGTCTTGCTAATTTCTACCGTAGATTCGTGTTGGGATTCTCTCATATCACTTGGCCCTCGAGTCAAGTCACCAAAGGAGGAGCGAGAGCAAAATTTGGCTCGAACCTCAAACGTAAGGCGTTCGTAACCGAAACCGCCTCCGTTCTCGCCCCCAAAGGCTCACTTTACCGTACTCTGCAAATGCCCATTCGAGATCGGTACGTATGCCTCTGACCATGCTATCGGGGGCGCCTCTTACTTCATCAGGACATCCAAAGGGATGGTGACATCACAGCTGAGACATTGTCTCTGACACAAGCCGTGAAGTACCCCACATATGACAAAGAAATTTACTCCATCAGGCAAGTCATGACAATGGAAGCATTACATTTTGGGAAGGAAACAATCATCCACACACCACAAAGCTCCCGCAATTACATGCACATTAAAGGTGGTGCCGTGCACGATCGCCATCAGAAGTGGTCCACATATCTGCAACAGTTTCATTTGAACATCAAGTACAAGAAGGGTAGCACCAACAATGTTGCAGACTGCCTCAGCCGACCACCGATCGTGGCGCTCACCACCGTGCTCAACTCTTGTGGGCACGAGACTTCTGATTGGCTGCTTCTCTATGAGAGTGACCCAGAATTCGACCACACTTACAAGGCACTCTTGGGGGGTACGCAAGTTCCAATTTTCACCTCCAAGATGCACTTTTATGTCACCTGGGACACCTTTGTGTTCCTTCAAGCGAGCGTGCCAAGATGATATGGGAAGCACACTACAGTCGAGTCGCTGGGCATTTCGGGGTCGAGAAAACAGTAGCAATACTACAGAAGCATTTCTATTGGCCGAACCTTCGAAAGGATGTCGAGAAGCACATCAGATCCTGCACTGCTTGTGCCATTGCCAAACCGACCATCAAGAAGCAAGGCCTATATACTCCACTACCTACCCCTAGTCGACCGTGGGAATCCATCTCCATGGATTACATGTCTGGCCTGCCTTCTACTAAGAATGGAAATGACTGTGTTTTCGTGGTCGTTGACAGATTCTCGAAGATGGCCATCATGGCGGCCTGTAAGAAGAATATCACAGCAGAAGCCACTGCTAAACTCTTCTTTGAACGAGTGTGGGTGCACTTTGGGATACCACAGTCTATCATATCAGATCGAGATAGCAGGTTCCTCAGCACATTTTGGTCCAAATTTCTCCGGTCGATGTTGGATACCACAAGCTCACCAAGTTCCACACTTCATCCCCAAACGTATGGCCGTACAGAGGTCATCAATGTAATGATTGTAATCATTCTCAGGCATGTACAATTCAAATCATCCACGCACATGGGACGAGAGCCTCCCCTATGTACAACATAGTTATAATCAGGCTCTCCACAGTTCAATCGGCCATAGCCCCTTTCAGGTGGGCTTGGGATTCCAGCCACTATGTCCCATCGATGTAGCCATACCATTTGCAGCTGCTCAAGCCAATTCAGCTCATGTCCAGTCTGAAGTTGAAAAAGCAAGTAGCTTCATCGAGCGCATTCAACACATCCGCCATCGTGTCCATGATATATCGGGATTAGCCAATGTGAAGTACAACGCCATGATCAACACCGGTGCCACACCTGTGTGTGGGTGACAAAGTATGGCTACATTTCCGTAAGGAGCGCCTCGTCGGAACTCACCGCAAGCTTTCGTCCGATGACGGCCAGACCATCACCAAGGCTGTAGGGAACAATGCTTTCGAGCTTAGTATTCCACCATTCCTTGGTCTGCACCCAGTCTTCAATGTGGATCGCCTTCGTCCTTACTTCCCACCTCTACCGGACACTTCGGACATTGCAGAACAACTCACACCAACAGAGTTAAACCCAGACTGCATGGAACAGGCCACCACAGATTGTATCATGGACATGCAAATTAAGAACACTCGCCAACAGAGGATCCAACTGTATCGGGTTGTCAAAGCTGGCCAACTCCCGCACCAAGGAAAGTGGTTCACCAGGGACCAAGTTCAGCAGAAATTTCCTCATCTCATGGAGGAACTTAACGCAATGGGGACCATTGCTTCCTAAGGGGGAGGAATGATCCAGGTGGATATTGGTGGTCACCCGCCTATTCCACTTGGGGCTCCACCATTGTCTATTTCAGTTTTTTAGTTTCGGCACAGTTTACTATTTTTAGCAGTTTTTCGGGTCCTAACCTTCCGGAGCCGTTTTGAGGCCCTAAACGACGTTTTTTGGGAAACGGAGGGCAACATGGGTCCACATGGACCGATGTCATTGCCATTGTAGTCCTCGGATAGATCTTTCTAACGAGGTATGGTACGCGTCAAACGGAGATCGTATGCCAAAGTTACGCCCCTGGGAAGTTGAAACACCAATTTACCCAAACGGGGCCCATAGTTTAGGCGCTTCATCTCCTAGGGTTAGGGTTTTGGCTGTTTAGGATTTCCCATTGTTTCTAAATGATAAATAGGCCCTCGAGCCTCATTGTAACTCAGTTCAGAGGCCTGTAACCGCCACATCTCTTCTCAGAGATAGCTACCAGCGCCCTAGCTAGTTTTATTTCCATTCTGTCTGTAAGCAAATTTTAGTTCTTTGATATTAATGAAATGAAGTATTATTTCCGCTGCATCTCTGTATTTATGTTTATATGTTTATTCTGTTGCGTTCCTGCATAAATCCGGATCAAGAAAACATTTTCCAGAAGAAGAAAAATGAAAAAGCATAGTTAACTTATCTTCAAGTCGTTGATTCCTTCTCCTGACATTCGAGTTTCCGCCATCCACAGACGAAAATACCTCCAATGAAACCACTCATTCTACTTGTGTCTTCTTCTTCGTCTCCGTAATCTTCCTCATCGTCAGATTCATCTTCATCTTGTTCATCATCTTCTTTCAGAGGGGGAATCAATATTTTGATTTGCAAAGATAAGATCATGTATCGGAATGGTCATCAAACATTTTCCAAATGAAGAATTTGATATTCACACTTGTTTTTGAGGGCTTTGACAACTCAGTCTGTGATGGTGACGGTGGCCATTGATCCCTCTCTTCCTTTGAAATGAATAAGAGCGCGAAACTAAGATGGCAACGAACTAGCAGTATATGTGAATAACCTCCTCAATCTCCATCTCCAGCCGATTCTTGATAAAAGTTTTAATTAATATTTCTTTATTAATTCCATGTCTAGTTACATGGTTTTAGGGATGTTACATTTTTTTACAATGAAAATTCATCCTCATTTTTACCATGGACATGCTAAACATACCAGCATAGATCCATCTAAAGCACAGATCTAAGATGAGCCCAGAAGGATCAAATTTCTTTTGTTGCAAAATTATTTTAGAGTGCAAAAAACAATGTGTAATTTTTTATTCTTTAAATTGCATTTTTTAATGTTATAAAGATTACATAAGATGTGTATTGAAGCATTTTATATTAATTCATATTAAAATAGCTTATTCATAATTCACACTGGATGTTTTATCTCTGTAAAATTATATTATTTAAGATAGACATCGAAATATTGTATTTATTACTAGAAGAACTATCAACAACTAAGTTAATTGTTTTCTTTTGTTGCAAACTTATTTTAATGCAAAAAATAATGTGTAATTTTTTACCATTTAAATTGCATTTTTAAATGTTATAGAGATTACATAACACGTCTATTGAGCCATTTTATATTAATTCATATTAAAATATTTTATTCACAACTCACATTGAATATTTTATTTTATACTACATTAAAATACTCACATATTTTTTTACTTCACGACATTCTTTTCCTATTTAGAGAATATTTTATTTTTATTTTAAAAGGGACAAACATACTTACACACCACCTTCACACTGGGCTCTAGAACCAATACCCATTTAAACCACGGATCTACCAAGAGCCTAGAGGGATCAAATCTCAAACTTTAAAAAAGATTTACACTTCAATTAATCAATTTTAGTGCTTGGTAAATATGTGATTAATACAAATCTATAGTGGAAATTTTCATTATTTAAATTTAATATGAATATTCAAACAATTTATTCAAGTTCTATTGAGATATTTATAGGAGAAATAAATAATTATTTTTAATTATTTTATCTCTCTAAAATTATATTATTTAAGATAGACATCGAAATATTATTTTTTTTGCTTGGGTGACATTAGCTAAAATTATTTTTATTATTTTTTTGAGGATGTGAGTTAATTTTTGTGTTAATATATTTTTAATTGTTTATTTATATGGTTTTTTTTGGCCGACATGAGCGAAAATTATTTTTATTATTTTCTTAGGACGTGACATACTTACATATGTATCTCATACTGGATTGTAAAATAAGCCTCTCGGCTCAATAAATAGGTTTTTTTACAATACTATGGGCCAATAACATGGCTTATCAATACCACATATGGCATAACTACATTTAAAATAAATATCAACCCTCTATCTCAACTACTACTAAAATTAGCACAACTAGATACACCTAAAACTATAATAAGCATCAAAACACTTACATAACGCTTTGTTATAAAAATAAGGATTGATATCATGGCTTATCAATAGAACATATGGCATAACTACTTTTGAAATAAATCTCAACCCTTTATCTCAACTACTACTAAAACTAGCTCAACCAAATAGGCATCAAAATCTAATAAGCATCAAAATACTTACTTCATCAACATCTACCCCAAAGGGCATCAAAGAGAATTGACCCCTTAACCTCCAAATGACAAGGTGCTTTAGTAACAAAACCTTGACAAATTAAGATAACCCTAATTATTTTTATTATATAAGTTAAACGCATACATACATTTTTAAAAACCATGTAAAAAAATTCTTTCACCCCCACTTTATCATGGAGATCCTTAATCTGTAAAAAATTACATTTTTAAAAATCATGCAACAAAATTCTTTGACCCCACTTTATCATGGAGATTCTTGACTTGTAAACAAATCTTAATCTGTAAACAATTTTTTTTATAATGTCATGGTCCGAGACTTATCAATATGATTTGCCTAAAAAACCATAACTCGTTTCATAGGACACTTGTTTATAAGACACTTTTTTTAATTAATGCATTTGACGAAAAGAGTGAAAAAATGCATAACTACTTTGAAAATAAATCTAGCCTTTGATTTGTGTATACTATTAAAAATATTATAGGTCAAATCCCTAACATCAAATCATAATGATTGATAATTAAATTAAAATTTTGGAAACCCTGATTCCAAATAAAAGAGGTAATAATTGATTTAATTTTATAATTTATGGATAGTTGATTTGATTTTAATTCTTTTTATTAAAAAAACTTAATATATGATAGTTATGAAGATTTTGTTAGTTAAATTCTAATGTAAATGAAACAAAAAGAAACAATTAGATTGATATTGAATCTTATGAGTATCATAAAAGTGTGAAGTACAACAAAATGTAAAATACAAAATAAAAAAAATTCAAAGTTAAACATGGTAAACAAATTGCTATGCACTACATTTGGTAGGTAAACAAGTTTGAAATATATTTTATATGTTATAAATATATTACTTAGTAGTGGATGTAGTTTATCTTTCCAAACACATTGTTATTGGTTTGCATAACTATTTAAACTATTTCTCAATGCTTTATGAAAAAAATTTAAGTTTGATTTATATTTTACACAATTGGTTTATATTTATAGTTCATATTTGCTCAAGTTCCAATTCCATATTTGACCACATGATTGAATTTTGTCACATCAAAGACATTGACCTTATTAGTGTCTCTCACATTTCAATATTATTAAAAAAATTATTTTCAAATATTTGATTGGACGATAACTTGAAGGTCTTGTTGCGCCCTTTACACAATACAATGCCACATGGATAACTTCCTCACATATTTTATCCCATATTTTATGGATATTGTTGTGATATTGATGCATAATTTTTAAATGTTTGTGTAGTGATTTTTATTCCTAAGCTTTGGCATAAATCCAAAAACTAAAATCTTTAAAAATAGTTCATATTTAGGTAAATAATATATTTACCATCAATGACTTCCAACCATAATTGAAGCAAGTATCTACTTACCAAGAGTTACTTCCCACCATTATTTATGTACAAATACAATTGTAAATATGTAGACATCCCAATTTATTAGTTCCTGCCAAAACAAGACTATTGGATTGGAGTTTCCTATTAATCGTGATTAATTTAGCATTGACCAATGCAACTTATAATGTTTTATGTAATTTTTTTAAAACATAATTTCTAACTTAAGTAATAAATACTAAACTAAAATTCTTATTTTAAATGAATTATTATTTCTTCATTAATACATACTATAATTAATATTTTATCTCTTCTTCTCGACTATGCTAGTATTATTTGAAATGAATATGATTAAACACTTAATGTGCATTGATTGTGCTGAATATGGTGTTGAAAATGAGAGTATAACGTAAGATTCGATTTGTGTTTTCTTAATATAATGTATTAATATACGAAAATTTGTTATATCTTTTTAGTGGATAGGTTTATGACTTTGTGTATTCTAAGTCAAACACATAGAGAATATGATAGGGTGTTTTATTATATTTTTTTGTGATAAATTAAAAATAATAATTTTAATTATATTTTATTGAAATTGTTTTTCAAGTTTGGTAGGAATTTTATTAGAAGTTATTGTTTTACATAATTGATAAGAATTTTGAACTTAACAGTTTTAGTCCATTTTAAGAAGACTTAAATTATGGATATTTCAAAAAAATGAATAGATCAAGGTGAAACTTGGCAATCTAAAATAATAGATTTATCAAAAATGTTGAGTTTTTCCATTTTTTAACTCACTTCAATGTGTTAATGCTATTCTTAAAAGCTCGCTATGAGGAGGAATGAATCAAATTTTATAGCATCACATTTTTATTACATTATTCATTCTCTATGAGTACGTTAAAGAAGTTAAAAGGCCATGTTTTTCAAAAGGATAAGTAATGTTAATAGTGCTTTGCTAGGTTGAGGAAAGTATGGTGTTGTTATCACTCTCAGTTGAGTTCAAGTATACGCAATGACATTATTGTATTTGTCTTGTGTTTACACATTTGATTGCAAAAACAAGTGGAACTAGTTGTTATTCATGAATGATTTTGGCAAAATAGACATCAGTAACTTATGACTTCCTAACTAAACAAATATTTCATATCATGGAAAGATGTTTAAATTATTTCATGGAGTTAAATTTAAAATAGAACAATGACCTATTACTTGTGTCGAATGGATACCCAAAAAAAGAGCAACTAATACAAATTGCTTATGTTGAACGTATTGCCAACAAATAGCAATAATATCAAGAAACTATGTGTTTTTAACAATTTCCTTTCTAAAATAGTGCAAAATATAGTTAAATCATTCGGATTAAAAATAATTTTTTTTGTTATACCAAGGTAGGAGTTAAAAGGTTTCATTATGGTGGCCACTCTCATAATCACATCATTACAATGAAGTGCTTCTAAATGATTATTTAGAATGTGGGTGAGATCACTAACATAGGCTTTTTGTAAATAGAAAGTGGTCAAATTTTTATTACAAAAGTTGTAACATTAGCTAAATAATGAGCTTAAGAATAGAAGCTAAAAATAAGATTAAAAACACTAGTAGCCTTAAATTTCATATAAAGTTGTCAAATCTCTATTTATAAAAAATAAATAGATATGTCTGCAAGTACTACATCTCATTATTTCTTACATGTGTATTTTCTTAAAAAATACCTAAGACTCTAATTACTTTGCATAACACAAGATTTAGTGAAAGACATACATGGGTATTTGTTGCTTCCAATTTTAAGTTGGTTGAATGAGATTCCTAATTTTCAATATCCATATCTTCAGGCATCTAATAAATCATATCATACTTCTTAATATTTGGGTGAATAGAGCTTGTAAACATCGTGTAGTTAGAAGTTGTTGATTAATAATTTTTGTTTTAAGTTGAAAATCAGAATTTTTAATCATGTTATACTTTACTTCTATGATATCAACTGGTTAGTTTTTGTTTTTGTGGTGGAAAAACCACCCACCCAGGTGAGACTCTGTGTGGTTGGTCGACCACTTCTCCTTTGTCTAGCTGATCTCCTTTTTGTCCAACCGCTTGGTCTCGGGGTCCCACTCCTCTCCTTACGCGGCCCCACTGAAGCAACATCTTCTTGCGTCCACCACTTGAGACTCTCGACAACCTATCTGTCGGCTTGCCACTAAGACCTACCCTGAAACAATGCTTTACGCTTGGCACCAATAGCACCAAAACTAAAAAGGAACAAAACTCGTATTTTTCACTTTCAGAAAATAACATCGACCACCCATAGAGTGACATGCCTCCAACACGTAACATCGTATTCCTCAATGTCTTCCTCCCATGATATCCCCCCTAGGGTGATAATTCAATCCCCAAATGCAAAACTAAGGAACCCTTGTGCATAAATCCCCTAGTCGCGGGGAAGGATATGACAAGTTCCCCTATTGCCAAATAATGGCTAACGATGCCCGAAATTTCCACCACAACCTCTAATAAGTTACCAAAAAACTCACTGTGACTAAAATTGAAAGGCACACAAGCACCCTCTCGCCCAGATCCCCAAAGAAAGGAGCCTGACAAAGCAAGGCCCCAAACCTTTGAATGGATACAGGAAATGGCAGTGGTAACCACCTCCAGACCACCTCTAAAATCCCTCCCAAAACCAAAATTATAAAATAGCTAAGAAAAATGACGCAGAGTGAAAGCCAACCATACCCGAGTCAAAGACGCAAGGTGCCCCCCTGTTGCTTGCTCAAAGACTTTGTTATGAGTCAACTAGTGCCCACGCCACTAGCTCAAGGATTCTTCCTCAAGTCGGACCTCCTCCAACGATCTCAGGTCCCAAACACTAAATCATCTTGCCAATTCGCTACTCTTACTAGTCAAACTTTTGAATGCTAGATTAAACACCAATGTCATTACAAGAAGGAAGCATGGGCGTAGCCTGCACCAGCAACCACCTTACACTGCAAGAACATAGAATTCCTGCCACGATACTCCTCCCATAACCAAAGACCCTCCAATAACTTCTAATGTTGTCCACACAAACCAAATTAACATTGCTCCTTTCGAATCTTCTCATACAACGCGTGCAAGCTATCTTCTTTGATACACTTCATGCTCTCGAGCGTGTGGAGGTAATAAATGCCCCTCAAAACTCAATTTCTCCCATATTCACCTCCCCTGAGAAGAATCAATTAGGTAATTTGATGTGCTAATATATTTATAATTATATGAATATGAAAAATATAATAATAAATATTTTCATGAATTTTAATATTATTAAAAAATACAAATTTAATTGCATTAAATAATTTATTTGTGTAAATATAAAAAGGTATTAAAATTCATAAACTTTGACATAGTTAACAACAACAACACTCTTTATACTTTATTTTTTTAATTTTTAAGTACTACCTTAAAATATATTTTAATATATAAAATATTTCGTTATGTTATACGATATTGTAATTCGTTGAAAAGATAAAGTTATCCCAAATCTCTTTTTAACAAATTTTTGTGCTACACTACTTATGCTATATTTTAAAACTTTTATGCGAATATTATTAAGGTGTACAATTATTAATAAAACGTTGATCATTTACTATTGGAGATGTGTTGGCGTGTCCAAACCGAAAGAATTGTGACGGATATTTACAATTTAGAAATAGAAAGAATCATTGAAAACTTTAAAAGGGGGGAATATGCCAAATGTATGATGCAGGCTGGCTATATGGGAAAGTATTCATAGTAGCTTCCCATTAGTAATTTTTTTAATAAATAAATGAATGCTTGGTATAAAAAATATATATTGTATTGAGAGTGTTGTATAGTTAAGTGTATTGTTTTGAGAGATATTTATAGTTTAGTATAGGAGATATTGTTATGTAATGTTACATTTAAAAATAATATTATATTAATAAATTAAAAATAATAATAATAAAAAAATGTTAATAAAATATTTTAATTTTTTATAAAATAATTAAAGTTAATTAAAAAAAGTATGAAAGAGATATGTAGTTTTTTCATTACTACACATGGAATTGATATAAAATAATATTATTAATATTACATTATATGTAATTCATTAATGTTTGGTTTATATGTAATATTTAAAACAAAAATATATTAATAATAAAATATATTTTACTATTAGCCATGTGTAAAATATTTTAATTTCTATATGAAATCACATAATTTTGTATTAATTTTATATAGGGAAAAATGAAGTTATTTAAAATATTTTTTTTTCTTATATGTTTACATTCAATTGCTAGAAAGACGCGTTATTTATTGTATTTTTAATATGAAGTTTGATATATAAGATTTAAAAAATATTAATAACAAAAAAAAGTTTAATGTGGTTTATAAATCAAATATTTCAATATACATGTTAGGTAAAAGACTTTAACATCAAATTAAAATTTATATAAATATAGAAATTTGTATTCCATAAACCACCAGGATTAGGTTTTTATGCCTTTGCCTGCAGAGTCGAACTCATCCAGTTGTCTGCAGCGTGACTAACAGGTTAGTTGAAGTCCTAGAGGTTGGTCTTCTTGAGCTAACAAAATGAGAGGGACCCTGACTACCCTTAGTTATTTGCAACCTAATTACTTCCATTTGGCTTCTTATGAACCTCAGTCCATCTTCCATCTTGTTCCTTTGATTTTTTGGTCAATTATTTGTTACATTGATACTATTAAGGAAGAAACTAGTTTATTATAGCAAAGCTTCATCATCATAAGGTTGATTGAGTCCTCTTCTCTTCCTTCCTGCATCCCAAGTTGCTTCTTGTGCTCCCAAAATTGTTGTGTTATACATGATCGTGCAAACTCACAAATTAATAGTCATTCAATTTGGGACTATTGTCTCATCAAATTCACTCTACATCTATGTTGAAAATATGTTGCAGTGAGGAATTATTTTGCCCCTCAATGGGACTAGAAGCTCTAGAATACACACTCAGAATTCCTTTCAAAAACTTTAACTCTAGAATAAGCATGATAGCATTCTGATAGAAATAAAAAAATTAACACTTTACCAAGTCTCATACCATAAAATAGAACCCAAATGTACTTAAACCTGAGAGAGATTAATTGTTTCCATAGGACGAAATCATACATGAACAATACTTTAGGCTATGACCACCTGATATCACTAAGAGATCATTTATAATGATTGGAAGACCTCATTGAAATGATTGACATATATCCCATGCTTTTTTTATTCATGGTCGATCGTGTAAAACTCTATCTAGCCTACTTCCATCCTACACGGGAAGTTCCTCAAGCTTCTCCCACCTCACCTCACCATGATTTCAAACAACATAAGACCATTTGATCATGTAAGTTATGGCTTAAACTCTGCTAAATTTAGTACCAAAATAATGATTGGGAACAAACCTCCCCCATATTACATGCCTACAAAAATAAGCAGGATCGTCAAAATGGAGAATAATGGTCCTATGTTTATCTTTATATCACCATAAAACTTCATTTGTGTGATATGGAACTGCCACCTATCAAGGTTTTGAATGTCATTCCTAATGTTAGGCCAAGTATCAAGCGCCCAGATGTATTGCCTTTGGATGACACTCTTGATTAGGGGATTAAAAAAAAAAAATTTCTCTTATTAACCAAGAGCTCCCCTTGTTGTAGCTTAGAACCGATATTTTCTAAATGATATGCCTTAGAGTTATTATGTCAGAGGACATGGAGGGCCTTAAAAACTTCAAACTGGTGCAGCAAACCCTGAATTATATATAGAAGGATTTTTAGTCTAGCTTCCTTAGGACAATATCCATTTTGTAAATGGTATATAAGTAAGTGGAAGTCTCCAACAACAAAAATTTTGTGAGCATTACAGGAGGAGGCCTTGATAAAAGCCATAAGCCTCGACTTAATTACTTTATGCTAGTCCAAGTCTCCATAAAACGAAATTGCAAGGATTCCTCTATGGAAATAGATAAGCCCCCCACCCCACCCCCCCAAACTCTACTACCCTTAGATTGCATTCCCATGCCTTGTCCAATGGAAGCATTAGATTATGTTGGTTTGAGAGCTATGCAGAAAATATTTCGAAGAGAATCAAAGCTACCAATTTTATGTCTTTCCAACTCTTCTAGAATCGTGTTCATGTAAATTGAAGTTTCAAATTCATATGTCTTCCATAACATATAATGGTAGGGAGGTGGGATTTTGAAATGGGTTGAATTTATTGATTCAGCTAGTAAGGAGGATGCTGAAATCACTACTTCCTAAGACTTCGAAAAAGGATTTTCAAATAAATCCCTATTCCTTGTAAGCCATATCATACAACAACAAAAATTTTGGAAGCACCCAAAAAATTCATTTAAGGAGGGTTTTCCCATAAAGAGATCCTACGTATTTCTTTCCCCATAAATAAAAAACTTGAAAAATATTAGAGGGACAAGCTAGCTGATGAAAATTACATTTTAGAGCATAATCTGAAACCTGCTTAGTAAACTTGTGTTTTAGAAATAAATGTTTAATGGATTTCCCCTTATCTTCACAAAATGCACACTGAGAAGGTCCCATGATTCCATGTTTGCAGATATTTTATGATGTCAGTATTTTTTATCGACTAATAGCTAGCAAAATATATTCACTTTAGTAACACCATCCACATTATGAATTTTGGTCCCCATAACAACTTTAGGAGGTTTGTATTCTGGAAAAAGGCATTATATCTATTTTATACTGAATAAATTGAATGAACCCATCCCCGATAATCACATGCTAATAAGGAGGAGGGAGCACATCTTGACAAAGCTCTCTAAATCTCATACCAATAGAATCAAATTCGAGGAAAAATTTCCTCAAGACCAACTAGACTAGGCTCCTTATTCTGGCCAAAAGGATGCCAAAAGGAAATGTCACACATATTTTCTTTTTTCTCTATTGTCCATATTTTTAGGGCAGAAATACTTCTTTGATTAATGAGGGGAGAATCCCCCATAGGGGATTTTTTCCAAATATCAATCCCATGCCCATTCCAAGTAATCCAAGATAGTTTTGATTTTACTAAAGGAAGAGCAGCTAAAATTAATCTCCAAGTCTATGAGCCTCCCTTGACTTGAGAAGGAGTCTCCAAAAAACTTATCGTATCTCTTTGGGATACGATAAAACTTATCCACCAAACATTATGGTCTGTTAGCACCCTCCACGCCAATTTTCCACCCAAATCTAAATTCATAACAAATAAATATTTAATGCCTAAACCCCCATGAACCTTTGAGGTTCTCACAACTATCCAATTCGTTAAATGAAATATTTTTGTATTTTTCTTTCCTCCCTACCATGATAATTTTCTTATTTCATTATGTAAATAATATTTGACCCCTTTGGGAGCTAAAAGATTTGTAAATTGAAATAAAGGAAGGGTGGAAAGAACAACTTTATACTAACAACTCTTCTAGTTGGATTTAGCGATTAGGCTCCCCATTGAGAAATTTTCACTTCAAATTTATCTAATAGAGGATCTGAAGAGAGATGAGGTAAAGGATTCACAAAGACAGGCATCCCCAAATATTTAAATGAGCTCCAAGAGTCAAAGAAAAGGAACCCCATTGTTTTGAAAAGAAGCCTTCAAGATTTTTGGCTTGTATTCCAAGAGTATCTAAAACTTTAACTAGCATTGATTACTCCCCTTGAAACTGAGACAAATCAATCCATAATAGTTTTAAATCTTTTGGTAATGATGATCAGTTCTCATCCCAAAAGAAAAGTTTCATTTGCAAATTAATAATGAATGATTTTCAGGACCTCTCTCATGAATCTAATACCCATAAGAGAATCCATTTTCCCTTAGAATTAAGTTTACTACTCAAAGAATCTTCCATCATAATATATATTAATGGATAGAGAGGGCATCCCTCTCTGAGCCCAGGATAGGCCTTAAATAATCCCATTGTCCATCCATTAATAAGAGGGGAAATATAAGGACCTTCAATATAAGTTTCTATACATCTGGTGAATTTGTTATCAAAGCCAAATTTTCATAAGATAGAAAATAAAAAGCAATGTCTCAAATTGTTGAAAGAATAAGTCTTATCGAGTTTAATGACCATAGAATTTTCCTCTCTACTTTTCTCCATTAAACATCTTCGTGAACTAAGATGATATAATCAAAAATATTCCTTTTACTTACAAAACTCCCTTGATTTCATAAATTAGTTTGGGAAAAAGAAGCTTTAGGTGAGAGGAAATGATTTTATAAACAATTTTATAAGAGTCATTACATAAAGAGATAAGCCTAAATCTTGAGAAGGAGGAGGACTTTACCTATTTTGGAACTATAGACAAGAAGGTTGATTTGATCTCATTTCCCATTTTAGCATTCTTGAACACAAAACCCACCATCTTGAAGAAATCAAATTTGATGATAGACCAATATTTTCCATAGAAATGGGTTAAGAACCCATCTAGGCCTCGAGCTTTATCAAGATTAAAATATCTAAGTAGTATCCAAATTTATTCTCTAGAGATTGGCTTTGGGAGCCTAATATTATCCTCTTGAGAAATCAAATGGGGAATATAATTGGCCATCGTCTCTTCTTCATAAATCCATGATTGTCATTTCTTTTTGTAATTGTAGAGAAATATTTTTGTGATCCAAACATCCCCATGTCAAAGCATGAGAAGAGAATGAAAATTTATACTCTAAAATATCACTTCTTACAAGAAATTTGTCTAGGCTAGCCATCATATTGCATGGACCTATTCAACAATCACTCCAAGTATATTTACTCTTGGAGAGTTCGATGTATACCAGATCCAAATATGCCATAAAGTCTTTCGTATGTTCTCGAAAAGGGTCTCGAATGAGTGATTCTCCTATCTTCTCCCAAGGGTGAATATTGGTATTTAAATAATCCCAAATGTGCCATTAGCATTAAAATTATAGCCACCCAATTTGCATAAATAATTCCAAAAATATATTTTTTCTTGATAGGAAACAACATATGTACATTAATTACATAATATATCTTCTAAATAGGAAATTGAAGGAGATTGATTGTTATTAAATGTGACATTTTACACTCTGAAATCTCTCAAAACATAGATGAGGCCCATAATGTGAAGACCCCTCAAAGTCTCCCCTAGATTCAATTACTAAGTTAGCACATTCTCTCCATTTAATTCTTCCTTTAACAAAAAATCACCCTCACTCATTTTTGTCTCCTTGAGCAATAATATTAGGGGTCTTTATTCCTTAATTAGGCTTTTTTTAATTTTAGAGGTCCTTTCTTCATTTCAAATCCCCCTACATTTCTAGGAGACAACCTTCATCACCTACTTGGGGATTTAGAGATACCCCCTTGAGTGGAGGTTTTTCTAGCCTATTTATTTTAATTTATTATTCCTTTGTTCAATGTTATTTTGATAGATATTTGAGTTTTGAGTTCTATGTCATTATCGGCCTATTTGGATCAAATATCCCTACTATATTTTTTTCCTACATTTCTAGAATTCCTCCCATCGAATACCTATGCTACATTTCTCCCACATATTTCTCATCAGTTGAAGAATGGAGTTTTTTGGGAAATTTTGGAGAGAGGAAAACTCTCCTTGTTCGCATGATTAATCTTCCTCTTGTTCTAGTTTTGGAAAAGGTGCTTATTCTAGAGGGGGCATGTCCACCTCTTCTTCCTGTTCTTCTAGTAGTTTTTTTTCCCTAGAGATTAACTAGTTTTCCTTGTATTGCTTCAGTATTCCCCACACTTTTTAGTGTTTCATAATGATTATTGTTGGTCCTTGACATTGAACTTGCATATTTGAGGAAGAGAGATCTCCCAATGGATAGGAGGGAGGGGATGGAACTTTTGTACCTTTGTGGATTTCTTATGGAGTTTTATAGGGATTTTTTTGTCTATTAGGACCCCTTCTTCCTTTGGGTTGATGCCACTAATCTCTTTCCTCTTACTGAATTGGGTGTTCCTCCAATACCCATATGCATGACATAGCTTTAACTTCAAAGGGAGATAACCATAGTCTACTTCTTGGATGAAGGACCAACTGTGTAATGAAATTTGAATTGACTCTAGCATACATTTCTCCAAGTCAAATTCTACACATATTTGGGCATAGGAAAGCATGTCGTCTTTAGGTTCATCCCAATCTATATATTTCCCTAATGTATTTCCAATATTTTGAAAGATCTCATCATTCCAACAATGAAGAGGGAAATGGGGAAGTTTAACCAGACTGAGACAACATCGGGGACATCATTTTTATGGGGTAAAATATAAACTCTACCTATCTATATAGAGCCCTTGATCCTTATATGGATTGGATAATTGTATTTTTTATCATCCATCTTGAAGTTTTCAAACTGGAAAAAGTGGATGAATCAGCTTAGAGGACCATTTTGATTAGTAGGACCTAATTTGGAAAATTTGGGTCTAAACAATTCTGGGAGTAGTTTAAGGCATAAAATACAATTTTTGGGGGATAAAAAAATCAAACGGAACAGGAATCACCTCAATCATATTCTATATGTAAAATTTATGTCACTCAAAAGTTGACCTTCTTGTTTTTACCACCATGATTCAATAGGATGTCACGTCAGTCCCCATTATCAATGTAAAAGGGGCTAGCCACATGATCATGATGAATAATACTTTGGAAGATTTGACATTGTAACTCTAGTGAACAGCTGAAGCAGTCAAACCTAACCACTAGTAGGATATTGGGTTGTGTTAAGACTGGGCCACTAGGAGGAAAAGACACTCCATTCTACTTGAGTGCACTTTGTACCATAGATGATCATAGTAGCATAAAGTGGATAGAAAAAGAGAAAACATAGATGTTTTTTTCTCTGTAGCATCCCATAGGACACAAGATTCTCTTCTATGTACTTGCATCCATTTTCCATTCAAAGAAAGAGAGTAGAATAACCTCACCTTTCAACTGGATTTTCTCTCGAAGGGGTTTCCCAATTTATATCTTGTGTTAATTTTGGTTTATGATTTTTATTTTGTTATTCTCTATTTACTTCATAATTATAATTTGCATGCATATGTAATAAATGGAAATTAACAAATCTAGAAATATCAGGAGCAATAAAACCTCATATAGTGTATAATTCATATTTAATATTATATTTTAGTAGATCTATTGTGATGAATTGTCCAGTGGAATATCCATGGTATTTTATGAATCATATTGGTTTCATAGCATGTTTCTTTGGGTATATTGTGGGGATTTGTAGGGCATCTAGATATGTTAATCCAAAAGTCACAAAACCATAGTCATGGCTGACGAATCTATGAATAACCCCCAAGATCGCCTAAATGAGATGTTTGTGTGACTACAAGCACAAGTTGTAGATATAACCATAATATGAGCCTCCTCATGGTGACCTTAATCAATAAGCTCAAATTATTTAGAGAAGATGGAGGTTCTAACGTGGAGGTTCGATTGGAGGGGAAATCAGAATATCGAGAAGATGCAAAGAGGGAGACTAAGAAAGAAACTAAAAAGGATCAACCCAATTCGAGTGTCACAAACCATTCACAATCCCTATTCAAAATGGAAGCAAGTATCAACATCAAGATGTATGAAGGTGATATTGATGCTTTGAAGTTAATCATTGGTTGCAACAAATATATGTTTATTTTAGTGTCCATAATATGGAAGAAGAACAGAAGATTATGTTTTCTTATATAAAATTATAAGGCCATTCCTTGTCTCGGTGAGAAATCCACATGGAGAACTTGAGGTTGGAGGGATACCTCTAGTGACTAAGTGGGAGGATTTAAAAACCCTTATAAATTTATAGTTTTACCCTATTCGGTATGTAGGGGACTAGTGGATCCAATGGAATTTCTTTAGGAAACATCAAGGGCATAGTGTACAAGAGTACACCATTGAATTTAGAAATATGCTCATAATGTTGGTTATCTCTTGAAAGAACCATGCGTACTCCTTAAGTATTTGAGCACTCTACACAACCATCTACGAAAGAAAGTGATGACGTTTAAACCTAGGTCAGTGGGTGAGGTGTGTGTACATGAATAACATCTGGAGAACATAAGACAAAAGAAAGGGAAATCAGGTGGGTCGAAGAAAAAGGAACACCAGGATGATTCTAAGGAGGGTAAAAAGAAGTGGAAAGCGAAAAAGATAAAAAGGTTGTGTAGAAAACATATAGTGCAAATATATCATCAACCACTACAACTAGTGTAACATTGACAATCATATAGAGGATAAGTTCTAGAAGTTTCATCCAGAGCTCAACCCTAAGAACAAAAAGTAAGATGTAAAAAAGAAGAATTCATGGCCAATGGTTTGAGCAACCAAGTCCAAAGAAACTCGGAAAAGGATGAGAATATTGTTTGTACATTAGCGCAGAATAAGGTGAATTTGAGTATCCTTCAGCGACAAAAAGAGAAGGAAATGACCATACTCTTCCACATAAAGATAAGGGTTAAGAAGATAGATTCTTTGTATGACTATGTATCACAGGAAAATATCATTACTGCAGAGCTAGTCAAAAAATTGGGACTGTAAGTTTGTGATCATCCAATTCCATACCCATTGGGATGGGTAAATAATGATGCTAAAATAAAGGTAACCAAAAAATGAAAAATCATATTTTCTACCGGTTTTGATTTTATTGATGAAGTATAACTAGATGTAGTTCAAATTGATGTATGTGGAGTGGTGTTTGAAATTTCCCATATGTACATGCAGGATGCAATCTTCATATGGAGGGCCAAACTGTATCACCTCATAAGGGATGGAAAATTCTTCACCATCAATGCACACAAGGGAAAGCCCAAATTTTCACTAGTAAGTTCCAACTGTTAGCATTCTGTAATTTACTAGAGATTGTGATAATTAATCACATAGGCCAACATCAAACCAACTTTGGAAACTGGGATCTAGCCATGCCAGTTTCAGAGAGGGATCTCTCTTTAAGATTTAAATTTGTTTGGATAAGTTTTTAGGCTAGTTATGATTGTACTTGGGTTTTGAGTTTTGTTTTGGATTTTGGAAAATTGATTATATTCAATTGATTAATGTCTATTGGGCAATGGAGTAAAAATATATCTGGATGGTTGCTTCAAATTTTCACAGAGTAAACACAGGGCAAGCTAGGAGTATTTACTAGATCTTTCGAATTTATAAATGGATTTTGATAGAAATACGAAAATATTCAACAGAACTAAAGAGAAATTAAGAATTCTTTAGTTTGGATTTTAGTTGAAAACATTGTGATTGTAAACACAACCAGAATAAGGTACTCAAAAGTAAATCCTATTCATCACGCTTTCTGCTTTACAAGTAGAATTTAGATGATTACAATGAAAGATGACAATGAAACATAATAAAAGAAGAAAAACATCACCATAATTTAAGCCACAAGAATCCTGTGAATTTTACAATCAATCGACTCTTGATACTTCCAAAATTGAAATATTTATATAAAAATAAAATAAAATTACAATCAATGTCTGTGTGACAAGGAAATCTATAATTTCTCAAAATGAACTGAAAGGAAAGAAATCGATCTAAAAGGATTGCATCTGCGTTTTTGGCCCTGTTCTACTGGAAGAATGTTGCTGAGTCACCACCTTTTTAGTATTGTGCTGGAAAACTGAGTGTTGTGTTGGTGAAATCTATTGTATGAATGCCCTTTTCTTGCCTTGACCCGTGGTGTCTATTTGCTACCCGAGTCCTTTCTACCATGTTTAACCCTTTTTTTTTAAACAACGTAAACAAAAATATACCCGGACTTGAAATCCTATAGGTTTTAGTTCTGAACTTTATCGCATCCATAGAAATATCGCACATCGCATTTTTTACAGTTTATGATATGAGAAATGGAATCGGCGATGCGATGCGAAGTGCGGAGGTGACGTGGCAGGGAAGGTGGGACCTGACCTACATCGCAATTGAAATTCGGAAGGTTTTGTTATGGGCGACAAAG
This sequence comes from Pinus albicaulis, assembly GCA_034641835.2. Classification (NCBI taxonomy): domain Eukaryota; kingdom Viridiplantae; phylum Streptophyta; class Pinopsida; order Pinales; family Pinaceae; genus Pinus; species Pinus albicaulis. The sequence continues at coordinate 586,669,000 of CM076572.1, forward strand.
GTAAACTCTAAACCTCGCAAAGTGCGACGTGTGGTGAGAATGAAGGTGACGTGGAAAAGAGAGATGGGCCCGCCTGCAGCCCGCAGATCGTAGACTTTACCATATTCCTTAACGCTAACACTATAAACTTGCGAAGTGCAATATGCGATCAGGTCCCACCCGTATCACACATCACAAAGTTTAGATTTTATTGCATACCACAGATTTTGGGGTTTATCACATACCACAAAATTTAAATTTTATCGCACATCGGCGATCGCAGGATTTAACGGCGGGCAGAAATGTGGTAAGTTATTTTATTTGCAATGCGATGCGGGGAAAAGGGTGACGTGGTTGGAAGGCTCCCACTATATCGTGTCAGTAGAGTTCAAAGGTGGAAAATTTGGTTGTGAAACAATAAAGAGTGTGAATGTGAAAAGGTAAGGAGGAGGTAAGGTTTATGGTGTAATGTTATATGTCACGATTGGTGAATGGGTCCCACTATCATCGCATATCACATTTTGGAAGGTTTGTAGGAGACATAAATTAAAGGATTTTGCGATTTGGCTGATGCAAAACGCAATTGGAATGTGTGGTAATGAAATAAAAAGGGAATGACTTAGGGAAAATTAAAATGAAAAGGGATAAATGGTATGGTTTAATGATTTAGGGGAAATGGAATGAAATGAAAGTATGGCGGGGATATATTTCTATGGTTTAAAACTTTAGGATGTGAATTTATAATCAGGATTTAAACCATACAAATAACTTTTTCCATAGGCGCATTTAGACTAGCATCCAATCAAATCTTTTAAAACAAAATGAAGCTTGTTTTTTTTTTCTTGCTTCCCTAACATTTTATTTTGACTTCTTTATTTAGAGCATCTAACACCTAACATTTTATTGACATGGATGCCTACAAAAATAATAATTTTTCTAAAATTTTTTAATTTTTCATTCTTTTGCGTCCATATCGTACCTTATCATTTTGAAAAATATTTAACTACTTATGCTAACTTATCAAAAACAAATAATGTTACAACACCTCCCTTGGTTTAGATTAAATTATTGAACCAATTTTATTTTCTACCTAACTAATTAATATGTCAAGATTAAACAGTTTGAAAAATTATTTTTCACTACCTATAAACAAGAAATTTAAACCTAATTTAATCATGCTTAAACTATATGATTGAATTTTATTGAACTATTGTGGCATTTTAAACAAGCTGCACACAATTTATTTTCAGAAATAAGCTAAACTAAGATTAGTGGCATTTGGAGGTGCAACACTTTTATAATTTATTGTTTTTTCTTTTTGATGAGGTTCATATTCTATTTTTTTTATTTAACATATACCCTCTTTTGATTTTTTATGCTATCTGTTTTTTTTTTTTGAAAATTATTTGCAGATTGGAAATCATTTTACATGGTAAATTTGATAGATAGAATAAACTTTGTCACCTTAAGATCCTATGAAATATAGGACCCTAACAGTGGCTCCAGCCGGGGATGATACTTCCATGCATTGAAGTGTCAAGAACCTGTGATTAGTAGCCTTATCCATCTGCACATCTGAGCAATATGTAATCTAATTCCTTTTCTGCTTCAAAAAATATTATGATGCTCTGTTGACCATGGGTTAGGGCCTTCTCTGCGAGCTTCAACCTTAATCAGCAAAACATCCAATCCAATCTATGTTGACTATGATATTTACAATGATGTAAAAAAATCTTTAGACTGAGAGAAATAATGCTTCAACATCCTGCCATTTACAGGACCACCAAGTAACTTTGTTCCATCTATATCTGTGAGAAAAAATTCATGGTCACCTCTAAAAGAATTTATAATATATGGTCCCATCCACAGATTATCAAACTTGTTATGCTTCCCTTTGTCTTCTCTCCTTGCATCCCATTTTAAAACTTTGTCGCCAATAGAAAAATCAGCTTCCATGGTCCTTTTGTCAAAGATTTTCTTGATATTTTCATGGCTGAGTTGTGTTCTTTCATACACCTATTCTCTTGTTTGCTGCAACTGAATGGTTTGATGGATCCTTCTGAGTGCATCACTTGGTTCCACTTGTGACTCTTGCATTATCTTCATAATTGGCAGTGCTAGATAAGATGGAAAAACAACATCCATCCCATAGAAAAGTTGGTATGGTGACATACCAATAGACTTCTTGGTAGTAAGCCTATCAGCCAAAGTGCACTGATTAACTTATTATGCCAAGTTTTTTTATTCTATTCTAATAAATTCTTGATGATTTTTACCAGAATCTAATTGGATGATTCAACCAGTCCATTATCTTGTTGGGTAATAAGATGTTGAATGTCCTAAAGAAATGTGATATTTATCACAGAATTCAATCATCTTTTTGGAATTAAAGGTTGTTGCATTGTTAGTGATGACTTTCCTTGGGAAACCAAATATGGACAGGAAAAGATGGCCTCTATCCACTTAGTGAAGTAATCTTTAGTTGTTAAAATTCACTTGTGTTGGGCAGAGGAAGGAGGATGGATTTCACCTATGAAATCCAAACCCCATTGCTGAAAAGGACCTTCAACAAAAATGGGTTTTAGTGGCAAGGGTAGAAGCTTATTTTTACCTTAAAAAATTTGACACTTGTGGCAAGTTGTGTTTATCTTATGGATATTAGAAAAAAGGTTGGACTATTAAAAACCAGCCCTGAGAATTTTATTAGCAGTAGTCCTCCAATACAGGTGGCCACCACAGTCTCCTTCATGAAAATCATGCATAATCTTGTCTGCATCATTCTTCAATAAACATTTGAGTAATAGGCCACCAGAATCTTTCCAATAAAGGACATTATCAATGATGCAAAATTTCACTGCCTTTAATTTCATAAATCTAGCTTTAGTTTTTGTAAGACCAGGAGGAGCATTTAAATTGAACAATACATAAAGTAGGTCTGCATACCGGGGAGAATTTAAAAATTCTTCGTTGATTTTTGGAGTCGCCTACTCCTCTTGATCATCCAAAGTTGCCACCAAGTTTATGTCCAGAGCTTGAAAATTGGACTCAGCCATAAGCTGGGAAGTTCCTTTCCCTTTAATTAATTTGGTAGGTTTTATTTCCAGATCATACTCCAAAACAACCACAATCAATTTTCCTCTTTTGCCATCTGGTCCATTCTGTATTAAAATATCCTTTACCACAGATTTAGGTACATAAGCAATTACATGTGAATGCATAATATAAACTCTAAAGTCTTTAATTTCTTTGACTATTGAAAAGGCCTATTTTTCCATGATGTTGTACTCGAGAGAAGCATCTCTTAAAGCTTTTCTAAAGAAGGCTATTGGCTTCTCAAATCCTTCACTATTTTTCTGTAGTAAAATAGTTGCAACAATGTTCAAAAGAAAAAGAAAAGATTATAAAACATTTAGTAAAATCTGGATTGGTTAACACTGGTGCTTTAGTTAATGCCTTTTTTACCATGTTAAAAGATTGCCTAGCCTCTATGCTCCATTTTATTTCAGAGTATTTCTTGAGCATATTGGTAATGTTTCTAAGGAGTTCAGCAAGATTAGGAATAAATCTTCTCTGAAAAATTATTTTACTTATGAAGGATTGAAGTTCCTTAATGTTTCTTGGGGGACTGATCTTTAGGATTGCTTCAATTCTCTTACGGTTAATTCTAACTCCATATCTTGATATGATGTGTCCTAACAGTTTGCCTTCTTCCAGGCCAAATAGTGTTTTCTTAGGATTTAAAGATATGCCAATTTTTTTTCATTTTTCAAAGACTCGTTTCAAATGTCTCAAGTGTTCTTCGTTAGATTTTGAATACACAGTTATATCATCCATATAGATTACAATAAAGAGACCAATCTCTTCTGAAAAAACAATGTCCATTTCTCTTTGGAAGGTGTCCCCATCATTCATCAGTCCAAAAGGCATTTTCACATATATGAAAGTGCCCCATGGAGTGGTAAAAGTTGTTTTATCTTGATCTCCTGGATCAACCAAGACTTGTTTATAGCCAGAGAAACCATCTAGTAATGATATCCTACTTGATCCTATCACCTTTTGTAAGATATGGTCCATTTTGGGTAAGGGATAGTTATCTTTCAGAGAAACCTTATTCAGATTTCTGAAATCAATGCACAACCTAATTTCTCCAGTTTTATTTCTGGTTGGTACTATGTTTGACACCCATTTGGAATATCCGAGAGGGACAATTATTTTAGCATCTTACATTCGTTTAACTTCTTTCTCAACTAAAGGTAACAAAACTAGATTTATCCTCCGAAGTTTTTGTTTGAAAGGTTTTTGTTCTTCTTTAATTGGAATTTTGTGTTGTATGATGTTGGAATCACAAACTTTTAGGTCCTCATAATTCCAAGAAAAAACATTATTGTATTATTTGAATAGGGCTATATATCTTTGTTTGGTGATAATAGGTAAAGTTTTTGACAGTTTAATCATCTTTGGGTTCTTTTCAGTACCTATGTTACATTCCTCAACTTCTGCTCCCGTGGGCTCAATTTTAGGCTTCCTTGCTACATCATTGAAGTCAAAAAGGTCTTCTAATGGAGCTAATCCCTGGGGAAAAATGTTAACTTTTAGTTGAAGCATTTAAAAATATTCTTTTTTCAGGATCTATTTCATGAATTTCTAATTTATGCACACTTTCATCTAAAGGATTATTGACATCTAATTTATCACATTGGTTTACCAAAGGATTATATGCAACTATTTGATTTTTAACATGATCTTCTGGTTTTATTTGATTTTGTTCCTGATTATCCAAATATAACTGAGTTTCCTCAAACTCATCTTTTGACAGTAAGACATTTTCAATTTGTTTGTCATTTCTAAAAACTTGCTAGTATCACATGATATATGGTATTGTAGGTCGATGTTTTATCTCAATTGTGTGGTTTTTTGGGGTGAGGTATTTTACAAGTGCTTACAGAGACAACAAGACTATCAACTATGGCACTTTTGACTTCTTGTAATTACTGCTAGATCATATTCCATAGAAGTATTTAAGAAATCGAGCACTGCATTTCTGTAGGCTCTTAATCTAGGGTGTTTAGTAGTATATTCTCCTTTAATTTGTTTGATGATTAATTCTAAATCTCCCTACACAACAATTCTTTTGGCACCCAATTTCTTAAGTAATTGTAGACCTAACATCAGAGCTTCATATTTTGCAATATTGTTGGTGCATTGAAAATTAAGTTTATAGGAATTCCCTTCACAATGATTATTAGATGGATTAGATAACCAGACTCCTGCTCCAAATCCTTCTTTACTATGGGCCCATCAAAGCTCACATTCCAGAAGAGTTCTAGAGGAGGATCTAATTGTTCTAGTTGAGCTTATTTTTCAGATGTATCAATGTTATTTCCAAATTGTGCTTCAATCTCAGTATCATTGAATAATATTAACAAATCTAAATCAGTGTGAAAAGAATATAGAGGGTAATTATGAGGTTTTTCTTGAATTCTTAGCATATACTTCATGAGAGTTTCCATATACAATATTCTCTGCTGACCAAAGACTGGTATTGTAGCATAATTCATATCTATTTTAAGGGTTCCTTGTAACTTTTCTCCCCAAGAACGTGTTAAAAGCATGCCATATTTAGGAGTAATGTCTGCTACGACAATATCCATAACTAGGCTTTTGGCTGCAATTTGAGACAAAGTTATACATAGGTCTTTGATGAGACCTAAACACTTTACTTTACTTGAATCAAATGAGTAGAGATATTTGTAGGGCCTAGTGATGTCAAGACCTAACTTTTCCATTACAGCTTTGGGCACTAAGTTGTGTGCAGCACATGAATCCAGCACATAATTATGTAGGATTTTATCATGTATGTTTAAGATGACATAGAAAGGAGGGACTGCTCCTTCTTGTAACTTACCATCTACTTCTGGTTCAAACAACAATTCAGGTTGATCATCATTAAGGTTGAAAGTGTCTGTAGTTTCCTCTATATTTAGTACTTCCATTACCTAAGTTTTTTATGTTTGTTTTTTCATTAGCTTTATCAAAGGGATGGGAATTTTGACTTTGGCTAGTTCGTTTTCAAGATTAACTGATGATTGATTCTTTGCAATATTGGGAATGTCAAGTACATCGATAGTTTCTTTAGATTTAAGTAGGGTTTGCTGACTGGTGGTTGGAACATCAATTTGAGTTGGTTTAGAAACAAATCAATTGTCTTTTTAGTAGAAACCTCTGAAGGTTTCTTTCCAGGAGTTTCACCATATTTTTTATAAGACTTTTCTACTGTTTTCTTAGGGTTTGAATCATAGGTAATTTTGGTAGGATGATCAGTGTTCTTCTTAGCAGTATTGTCAGAATTTTTTCTGCTCCTAAGATTATATTGTTTGTGAACCTCCATAATAGGTTTTCAAATCCCTGTTTATATTCTTCAGATTCTTTTAACTCAAGCTCTGTTTGGCCTAATGAAAATAGTTGTTGCTCTTCTTCTGTGAGAAAAATAGTGTCATTATCATGTAAACCCAACAAATTTATTTGGTTGTATTCTTCCTCTTGAGGGATCTCTCCATTTTCATCAGCATAATTATCCTGAAAAGGGGTTCTAATTTGTTGGTCTGGTCCCCTTTGTTTAATCTATGGTTGATTTCTTCTATTGTTTTGATTGCGATTTTGGGGAGGGTTTTGATTTTCCCTAGGGATGTTTCTATCAATAACCATTTGTTCTATTTCCCTCACTAAATAATCTATCTTGGCATCAGTGCTAGAGGTTGATGCTTCTTATTTTATGGTAACTCTCTTCTCAGCCCTCATTCTAGCTCTTTTGGCCAACAAATTGGCCTCTACACTGACTGATATGCTTTGAATTTCCTCTAAGGTACTAGGATTCCTCTCTCTTAACTGATAAGCTATGTCTGGTTCAAAACCATCTAGAAACTTAATCAACACTATTCCTTCAAGTGGTTTTATGTGAACAATAATAACATTATAAATAGAGTTGAATCTAGCACAATAATCCTGAACACTATCTCCATTATCTCTTTTGATATTTTCATATTCTGATAGAATTTTGAGGGGGTTCTTTTTAAATTTCCATATATCTAGAAACTGACATTGTAAGACTGCTAGAGAATTAATGGTAGCAGCTGGTAAATCTCTAAACCATTTCCTAACCTCACCTCCAAGGGTTTGAACAAATAACCTCATCATAACATCATCATCATCGATATCATGGAGATCAAAGAAATCATTAATTTTGTCTACATGCTGCTGAGCAGTAATGGGTTGGGTGTTATCGAAATGGGGTATTTTAGATTGATAATATTGGGGCATGGCCCATAGATTTTGAGGAAGAACCAAGGGAGCATAACGTGCAACCATGATTGGAGGTGGAGGGTTGAAAATAAAAAGTTTTGGATTAATAGATGGTGGAGGAGGTAGAAAAGGATGAACTATATATGAAGGATAGGATGGATGAAGTGATGGAGATGAAGGTCTCTGAGTTTTTTTGAGAGGATAAGTAGTAGAATTCTCATAAGAGAATGGACCCACAGATCTTTGTTGAATTTTTTGGGATGCAATGGATGAAGTAGAAATATTTAATGCAAACAATTCTTCTAATTGTTGGAGATAAGCATCTGTAACTGTTGAAGTGAAGTTTGAAACCAAACCTTCGAGGATCTTAAAATCCTGAACAATTTCTTGATCTGATTTTGTTAAAGAAGGAAAGTCTTTAAGTGAATTTGGATGCAAAATAGATTGGTCAATGACTAATGTATCTGGCCAATTTTTGGATTTTCTTCTAAACAAGATTTGCTCAAACTTTAAGTCAAAGTCGATATCTTGTAAGGTTTCAAGCTTATTAGGAAAGGATTGTGCTCTAGGGAGAGGAATATTACTTCCCTGGCTTTCGAATGAATTGATCTGTTTGACTGATTTCTGTGAAGTATCCTTAGCTCTTTTTCCAATCCTTTGAGTATCATCCACTATTTTAGGAGGTTTGGGATCAGGATGGGATCTTGTATAAGGTCTCTTAGAAGCCAGTTTTAAAAATTAAAACACACACTATAAAATGTAACTCACACCAATCTTTTGAACTTTGAATTACACACTTTATTTACAAAAAATAAAAAAGATAGCAATCTCTATGAAATATTTTATACAATGATTATTTAACCAGAGACTGAATTCGAAAGAAATTATGATTGATTTAAATTCATCCCCAGTATGGTCAACATGTTAGCGTTCTGTAATTTACTAGAGATTGTGAGAACTAATCACATAGGCCAACATCAAATCAAATTTGGAAACTGGGATCTAGCCATACCAGTTTCAAAGAGGGATCTCTCTTTAAGATTTAACTTTGTTTGGATAAGTTTTTAGGCTAGTTATGATTGTACTTGGGTTTTGAGTTTTGTTTTGTATTTTGGAAAATGATTGTATTCAATTGATTGATGTATATTAGGAAATGGAGTCAAAATATAACTGGATGGTTGCATCAACTTTTCACAGATTAAACACAGGGCAAGCTAGGAGTATTTACTGGATCTTTCGAATTTATAAATGGATTATGACAGAAATATGAAAATATTCAGCAGAACTAAAGAGAAATTAAGAATTCTTTAGTTTGGCTTTCAATGGAAAACATTATGAATGTAAACGTAGCCAGAATAAGGTACTCAAAAGTAAATCCTATTCATCACGCTTTCTGCTTTAAAATTAGAATTCAGATGATTACAATGAAAGATGACAATGAAGTATAATAACAGAAGAAAAGCATCACCAGTATTTAAGCCACAAGAATCATATGAATTCTCTAATTATTATTGATGCTCCAGTACTTTGAAAAAGCTTACAGTACTTCAATAGACAAAATAGTTCTGATCTCAATCAATATACCCTTAATACTTCCAAAACTGAAGTATTTATATAAAAATAAAAATAAATTACAATCAATGCCTGTGTGCCAAGGTAATCTATAATTTCTCAAAATGAACTGAAAGGAAAGAAATCAATCTAAAAGGAGTGCATCTGCATTTTTGGCCCTGTTCTGCTAGAAGACTGTTGTTGAGTCACCACCTTTTTAGCATTGTGTTGGAAAACTAAGTGTTGTGCTGGCGAAATCTGTTGTATGAACGCCCTTTGCCTGTCTTGACCCATGGTGTCTATTTTCTACCTAAGTCCTTTCTGTTATGTTTAACCCTTTTTTAAAGAAAACAATGTAAACAAAAATATACCCGGACTTGAAATCCTATAGGATTTAGTTCTAAACTTTATCGCATCCATAGAAATATCACACATCGCATGTTTTACAATTTATGATATGAGAAATGGAATCGGTGATGCGATGCGAAGTGTGGAGGTGATGTGGCAGGGAAGGTGGGACTCGACCTGCATCGCAATCGCAAGTCAGAATATTTTATTATGGCGGCGGAGGTAAACTCTAAACCTCGCGAAGTGCGACATGCGGTGAGAATGGAGATGACATGGAAAAGAGAGATGGGCTCGCTCGCAACCCGCAGATCGCAGACTTTACCGTATTCCTTAGTGCTAACCCTTTAAACTTGCGAAGTACGATATGCGATCAGGTCCCACCCGTATCTCACATCACAAAGTTTAGATTTTATCGCATACCACAGATTTTGGGGTTTATCGCATACCACAACATTTAAAGTTTATCGCACATTGGCGATCGTACGATTTAATGGCCAGCGAAAATGCGATAAGTTATTTTATTTGTGATGCGATGCGGGGAAAAGGGTGACGTGGTTGGAAGGGTCCCACTATATCGCGTCAGCAGAGTTGAAAGGTGGCAAACTTGGCTGCAAAACCATAAAGAGTGCGAATGTGAAAAGGTAAAGAGGAGGTAAGGTTTATGGTGTAATGTTATATGCCATGACTGGTGAATGGGTCCCACTATCATCGCATATCACATTTCGGAAGGTTTGTAGGAGACAGAAATTAAAGGATTTTGCGATTTGGCCGATGCAAAAAGAAATTTGAATGTGCGGTAATGAAATAAAAAGGGAACAACTTAGGCCCTAAAAATGAAAAGGGATAAATGGTATGGTTTAATGATTTAGGGGGAATGGAATGAAATGAAAGTATGGTGGGGATATATTCCTATCGTTTAAAACTTTAGGATATGAATTTATAATTAGGATTAAACCATACAAATAACTTTTTCCATAGGCGCATTTAGACTAGCAGCCAATCAAATCTTTTAAAACAGAATGAAGCTTTATTTTTCTTTCTTGCTTCCCTACCATTTTGTTTTTCCTTCTTTATTTAGAGCATCGAACACCTAATATTTTATTGACATGGATGCCTACAAAAATAACAATTTTCCTAAAAAAAATTTATTTTTCATTCTTTTGCATCCATATCCTACCTTATCATTTTGAAAATGATTTAACTACTTATGCTAACTTATCAAAAACAAATAATGTTACAACACCTGCCTTGGTTCATATTAAATTATTGAACCAATTTTTATTTTCTACCTAACTAATTAATTTGTCAAGATTAAACAGTTTGACAAATTATTGTTCACTACCTATAAACAAGCAATTTAAACCTAATGCAATTATGCTTAATCTATATGATTGAATTTTATTGAACTATTGTGGCATTTTAAACAAGTTGCACACAATTTATTTTCAGAAATAAGCTAAACTAAGAGTAATGGCATTTGGAGGTGCAACACTTTCAGAACTGATTGTTTTTCCTTTTTGATGGGGTTCATATTATATTTTTTGTATTTAACATATACCCTCTTTTGATTTTTTAATGTTATCTCCTTTTTTTTTTAAAGTTATTTGCAGATTGGAAATCATTTTACAAAGTAAATTTGACAGATAGAATAAACTCAATCACCTTGAGATCCTATGAAATATAGGACCCTAACACTAACCAAGCCATGAAATTGATTATTTCTAGCGAGAAGTATGTTTTACTATTTTAAAGAGAAAATCGGTATTTAGAAGAGTCGGTGAGAGTAAATTCATCCCTAAAGGGGTGTACTAAGAAACATAAATATAAATTGGAAGAGTTGTTACATGCATACAAGGATGTATTCCAAGAGACGAAAGGGCTTTCGCCCAAGAGGGAAGTGGGGCACGAGATTTAGTTGTTGTTGGACTTCCTATTGCCAAGTATTGGGTTGTATAGGAATTTCGTGATACAACCAAGTGAGGTGAAGAATTAGTTGCAATAGCTACTAGAACAAGGTGGCATTTGACTAATTATCTCATAATGTGCGTCACCCATCATCATTGTGACAAAAAAATATGGTTCTTGGTGTATTTATATTAATTACAAAGAATTAAACAAAATCATGCTCAAAAACAGGTACGCCCTACCCAAGATAGATGTGGATCAGTTGCAAGAAGCTAAATACTTTAGCAAGCTAGACTTAAAGTTTGGATATCACCAAGTTTGAGCCATGGAAGAAGATATTTGGAAGACTGCATTCAAAATCAGGGAAGGTTTATATGAGTGGTTAATCATGTCATTTGGACTATGTAATGCACTAGCTACATTTATAAGGTTAATCAATGATATATTATTCCCTTTTATATATTCTTTTTTTATTGTCTATTTAGATGATATATCGGTATATAGTGTTATCTGGGAGGAACGCATCTCACATTTGAGGGACATTAAAGAAACACCAATTGTTAGAAAATCTCAATAAGTGTTACTTTGCACAACATTCTTTGGTGTATCTGGGATATGTGATAGGTGGATGAGAGCTGAAGATAAATGCTACTAAGATGGAGGCCATCATGAAGTGGTTGGTGCCTAATATTGGTTTTTAGGTCATGATTTTTCTTAGGGTGATATAGTAATTAAGGAAATTCATAGCCTCTTTTTCAGTAGTATAAACACTACTCCACACCACAATAGCAAGTGGAAAGAGTTTCCAATGGGTAAAGGCTTAGCAGAGTACCTTTTAGGGGTTAAAAAATAATCTTAGTTAGGCACCAATTATGGCATTATCTTACTTGCTGTAGGCCGCATCTCTTCAAAGTGTAGACAAATGCGAGTGGGTATGTTATGGGAGCAGTCTTAATGTAGGGAGGAAAGCCTATATGATACCATTCTAAAGTATTTTATGGGGAATTTCTCAACTACCCTACCTTCGACAAGGAGCTATATGCTATAGTGCAATTTGTGAAGAAGTGGAAACATTATCTGATGGGAAAGGAGATTGTAATCCACACAGATCACTAACCACAGTACTTGTATGCCTGAAGTAAGCTATAATAGGCTAGGAATTATAAGTGGATGGGGTTTCTACATCAGTTTCATTTAGTGATCAAGCACAAGAGGGGAAACACAAAAATTTCGGTTGGCATACTTTCAAAGTCCACACCTCCAAGGTTATAGGACAGTTTGGTGTAGGGAAGAAAATTTCCAACTTGTAGAGGTATGTGTACTATCCCAAGATACAAGAATATCTAGCTAATTTCACAAGAGGATACATGCTTTATTATATCAGCAAGCCTAGTAACAAGAAAGAGGGACCATATCATACATTTCCTATATCCACTCATCCTTGGGAAATAATTTCCATGGACTTTGTAGGAGGTTTACTGATAAGCAGGAAGGTACATGACTACCTGTTTGTGATAGTTGATAGGTGTTGGGTAATTTAATTGTTGGTTAAATTACTTAGCATTAAATTATCAATCCAAGTTCATATACTTGTGAAGTACACTTGCACAATATATGCTAGAAAATCATCTTTCAATTTTAACTCTAAAAAAAGAATTCTAATAGCAAGAAATGAATGGTAATCCTATGCAAATGAATCAAAAGAATGCAATGAAGTGCAAATGAAATCTTAATCTAAAAATCAATTGAATTTTAAAGAATGCAAATGCAAGGAAAATATATGAGATAAAATCTAGTCAAAGGACACACACATAATTGATTGAAGCAACGAAATGACTAATCCTGAAGGAAGTAAAAGTAAAGGCAATATTCTAATATAACGAAAGAAAAGACAATTTATTATAGGAAAGAAAATAACTTTTAATCTAATGAAATCATTTTAACTTAATCTAGGAAAGCATTGGAAAATTAATCTACAAAAGCAGGTAAATCTAATCTATAAAAGCATGTAAACTTAATCTATCAAAGCAATTGAAATTTAGTCTATGAAATCATGGAAATATTTAATCTAGGAGGGAAAGTAAATCTAGTCTATGAAAGCTTGTAAATTTAATCTATGAAGGCATTAAAGGTTAATGTAAATAAATTCAAAAATTCAGTGTGTGTTCAAAGCTTAGATTTCATTCATAAATTAAAACCATGATTTTCTAATGAATTCTTATGCAAGAAAACTATGCTATGAAATATTCTATGCAAATGAAATGAATTTTCTTAACCTGAAAAAGAACATAAATGGAATGAGAAACAAGCATCTAATCAAAGGACTTGAAATAAACATTGCATAAAATGAGTATAAAACAAACTAATCTATCTTGCAAAAATGAAACATTAAAATACACCCCATACTCATAAGGTGGCCATCCTAGAGTGCATGAGAGGTGGAAATTTCATGAAGAAAAACACCATATCTCATTATAAAAGAATAATCATATGAAAGGATTGTATTAACATCAATACTATTCATAACATCAAGTATAAGCATAGCTTTAGCATTCCCAAATTTAACACACCTTTGAGAGGAGAATGCACTCCTATTTATACAAAACTAAGGTAACTAATTCATAAATTTAGATCCACATATCTCTCCTATATCCACAAATATCTCATGCGGTTACAACCATGTGTTAACATCTAGCAACTAGCATCTCTTCATATCCTCTCACAAATATCTCATAGCTTTAATAAAAGAACTTATGAAAAGTTCCATGATTCTTCTCCATGAAATGTGTTTGATCAATGATTCCAAATATTCCTCAAATATTCAAGGGTTTGAAGAGGAAATTCGAATTTGTGATTCAGAGGCCAAATATGACCATGTTGGGATCTTCAAATATGCCTACATGCATCAAAAAACTCATCCGAATTTTATATATAATTGAATACATGTTATTTTTCTAATATTTAACCATAAATTCATTCAGAACACCAAAATAAATGTATTGGAAAATAATATGTCTAATCCCATATTTAATCATGAAGTTGGTTTTAGTATATGGTTATGGAGCTACAGCGTATGGTAAATACTAAAGAAAATTTAAATAAAAGAGGGTAAAAAGGATGACATTTTCGAGACCCAACAATAGGTTCAACAAGATGTGTGTTCTAATGCCCTATAAAACAACCATCGACATAAAAGAAGTAGTGAACTTGTTCTTTGGACAGGTCTTGGTGCACTTTGGGATACCAAGGAGCATCGTTTTAGATAAGGACACAAGATTTATTAGTGCATTTTGGACTACATTATGGGAGAATATGGACATGAATTTGAAGAGGTATGCACTATTCCATCCATAGATATATGGGAAAACAAAAGTAGTCAATAAGAATTTGGTGCATCTTTTGAGGGGGTACAATCAGAAGCGTCCAAATACCTAAGATGAAATATGGTTATATAAAACACTCTTATAATAGACTAGTCCACCCCTCTACTGGTAAGTCCCAATTTGAAACATTTTTGGATATTTTCCGCCTTCACCATTGGACATTACAATGGGCAGTGAGGAGTAGTGAGGGAGGATCTTACAAGGGATGCCTTAAGCCGAAGAAAAAATTATTGAGAAGATCAGAAAATTCCATATACAAGTATAGGAGACATTGAAATCATAGGAAAAATACAACACTATGCATGATCATCATAGAATAGAGAGGTTGTTAAAGGTTGGAGAGAGAGTGTGGTTACAACTGAATAAGGAGAGGCTACAAGATCGTGGAAGGAAAATCAAGGCTTTGTGATATGGTGCCTTTGAGATACTAAAAATAGTGGGACAAAATACATATAAACTCAGTCTACCCCCATACATGTGCATTTACTCAATGGTGACTGTAGAGAATTTGAAACTTTATGAGGCTTCCATGCTATATCAGGAAGAGGAACAAGTCCTACCTTATGTAGAGGATTTGGAACTATATGTTAAGGTAGAGTTGATAGAGGATACAATTTTGCAGAAGAGTTCTATAACTATAAGGCAGGGGTAGCATGACCTTTGGTAGATTGGGTTGAAAGGAAAACTTTTAGTTAAAGCTAAATGGTACACCAAGAGAAAGTGGAGGAAAATTTTCCTCACATCATTCAGTAGAAGTTTTTGGGGATCAAAATCCTCCCAAAATGGGAAGGTGTGATATGCATTGGATCATTATATTATTTTTTATACATATTGAAGCTTTCATAGTAGAAAAAGTGAAGGAATTATCTCATAAGATCATTTTATCCGCAATATCCAATTTGGAAAATTGGGGTCTGAAACCTTTCATGAGTAAAATAAGACATCAAACGATCTTTTTTTGGGGTGAGTAAATATTTTTCGCTTAAGCATTGCATCCTTTTCACTATTATAAACATAGATAAATTTCCAACGGCATAAGCATTGCCTCAATTAGAGTTTGTATGAAAAAGTTATGCCACTTAAAAGTTGAGCTTCATGTTTTGACCCACATGATTCAAAATGATGCCATAACAACCACCGTTATTTGTGGAAAAGGGGCTAGCCACAAGATCATGTTGAAGAATACTCTAAAAGAGTCATTTCAACTCTAGTTAAGAGCTAAAGGAGTCAAACCTATCCACTAGTAGGCTATCAGGTTGTGTTATAACTGGGCCACTAGGAGGAAAAGGGGCTCCATTATATTCAAGTGTATTTTGTTCCATATATGACCAAAGTAGCCAAGAGTGGATAGGGAGAGAGAAAAGAGAGAAGTTTTGTGCAGTGTAGCTTGTAGAAATTATACAATATGCATGTATATCTTGGATTCACCCGATCTAGCAATGTAGTAAAGTTAAATATTGAATTGCTTCTACAAATATTTTGCGGAATTAAAAACAACACAATTGCCAATCACATGAAGCAAAGAAGGATAGATCAAAACCACAACACCAAATATTCCCGGGGAAAGCTTACTGCTCAAAACCCCTCTATCATATATTGTATATTCCACAAGGAATCATGAAAAAATTACATACAATTCTTCTCACAAGAATCCTCCTGTATTCAACTAATTGTCTCACACTATCTTAGATAAAAATGGGCCAATACTCAGCCAATTGTCTGCCCCCAGACAGCCTACCTTGCTCACGCAGCTCCTGATGAATGAAATCCTTAATCACAAATAATTTCAGACTTCCTCAACTACACTGAGTATCATGGGCATCCTATGGTGTTATAACTACACCTAGGTAGCCTGCTAATATCAAAACTGGTATTTACACTTCCCTTTCACCTTGTCTCAACTGGGTCTCCATTGGAACTGACATGCATGCAGCTAATAATAGTAAAAACATCAGTTGCATGTGAGATCACTTCATGTGAATTAATTAATATTTAATTCATGTGACCTCTCACTAGTGTATCTGCAGTTACAACTAGCACAACTGAATTTAACTCACTTAACTGAGTTAAACTGATTTACAACTTGCACAACTCGATCTCTCACTAGTGTATCTACAGTTACAACTAGCACAATTGAATTTAACTCACTTAACTGAGTTAAAATTATTTACAACTTGCACAACTCATGCACCACTGCACTTCCAACTCTGTTACAACTAGAATCACTCAGTTACAACTAAAGTCACTCTGCATGTCCCACCAACCAACCTCTTAACTCGAAAATCACTTATCTAACAGATTTGCCACTTCAGTTAACTATTTTCAAGTCCAAATTGAGAATAGATTATAGTTTAGTGTCCATATATATTAAGGGATAATAAAAATAGACATTCATCTAAAAATAGCCTGTGTGGGCCCCACCCTAGTGTAGGTGCTTAATGTCACTAGGATCATGGG
The DNA here is from genome assembly GCA_034641835.2 of Pinus albicaulis. Taxonomy (NCBI): domain Eukaryota; kingdom Viridiplantae; phylum Streptophyta; class Pinopsida; order Pinales; family Pinaceae; genus Pinus; species Pinus albicaulis. Next base: position 586,685,922 of record CM076572.1, read on the forward strand.
TGCTGAATGTTGTTTCCAAATGCCAATTTCACTGTTTCTTGTTGAAAAGTTCAACATAGTTTCCCATGGGACATAAGCTTCACCTCTTTGTACTTGCATCCATTTTCCATTCAAAGAAAGAGAGCAAAGCAGCCTCACCTTCCAATTGGGTTTTCTCCCGAAAGGGTTTCCCATGTTATATATTTTGATAATTTTATGTTTGTGAGCGTTATTTTCTTTTTCTCTATTTTGTGTGTGATAACAATTTGCATGCATATGCAATAAACAGTAATTAACATATCCAAAAATCCAAGGAAAAATAAACCCTCATAGTGTAGATTTTGAATTTTCTAATATATTTTAGAAGATTTGTTGTGATGAATTGTCGAGTGGAATATCCATGGTAGTTTATGGATTAGAGCCCCCATAAAATAGGGACCACTTTTAAAAATCAAATATGGGTCAACCTTTTCTTCCAAGTAAAAGGTGAAAACCTCCCTTCCACATAAAGAAGCAAACACCTTGTGTTTGATCAAAGGTCCCCAATTTTTATCCAACGAAATATTCAACAATTTTGGAGAAGACTAAATCCCTATAAACTAACCAATGAGGTTGATTTGTCAATCACATGGCCATTGAGTATGATTGATTAACATTAACAATGATTTTTGGAATATCTTTTAACGAACTTAGTGAAGCGTGACTTCAGGCATGTGCTTTAAGAGGAGATCGGTGCAAAGGCATCGATGCCAAGAGCTAGAAAGGGCAAAGAAGGGCAGTCCTCCAAATCCTAATGCCATCAATGAGCCTACAAGAAAGCTAGAGTTTCAAGAAACTCGAAGTGCTAAAAACATTTGATTAAGTTTTATATATTTATAAAATTTAGAAAATAAAATAAAAAATTATATATTTATAAATTTAAAAAAATAAAATAAAATGGTGTTATGTGCTTTGTTTTCATTTCTCTCATATCAAAATCGTCATAATTGTATGTATGCATTAAATTAATGAGGCAAAAATAATAATTGTATGTATGCATTAATTTAATGAGGAAAAATAATAGTGATTAAATAGACAATAATATGCATGATAGGCATCTTTTTAGCAAAAGAGCTGTGATGTAAAAATAAAACTTTTGCATGGGACAATTGTGTTAAAGAAGGCCAATGACATAGGGCACCTCACTTCTCATGAGTTTTATGTGCTTTTTAATTTTAATTTTATATTTAGTGATAAAGTGTTTCTTTGTGCTTTTTAATTTTAATTTTATATTTAGTGATAAAGTGTTTCTTTGTGTCTCTTTTTCATGGTGCTTTTATAACAATATAACAGTATTGTAATCATCCATGAATATCATAACATGTGTTTCATAGTGATTTTTTTTTTTAACTGAAGTATCATTATTGTTGTCATGGAAAGATGTTTCAATTTTTTTATATATATTATTATTTGTATTCTCAAGATATATTTGATTCCATACTATAGTTATTTATAAATTTATAAAGATTCTAAATGACGAAATATCAAAGAAAATCTACTTTATTCAAAATATATTTTCTCTAATATTTGTTTTTACCTCACTCTCATGAAGATAAGGGTATTTATTTCACCTGGATTTTCAGGGTATTTATTTCACCTGGGTTTTCATGTTTTTTACTCTGAAATATCATTGTTTTCATGGGAACATGTTTCATTCTTTTACATTTTATTTTTATTTTTTAGGCTAGACATACTAAATGCCATAAGAGCATTATTGCTGAAAACTTTGGAGGTTGTATGTATATCTGAATAAAAAATAATAGGACATTAGTCTATAAGTATATACTTTTATTTTTCTTTGTACAATAACAAATAATGGTATAACCATTATGTCTAAAAAAGTGATTAACATCAACATTTATAAGTTTAATGAACCATGCATAGTTATGAGATGTTTCTTTCTATATTGGTAAATAGTTTCCCATTACTAAAGTTGATTGATAAAGAAGTTGGTTTATGGATGTAATATGTAGTTGGATTGATTATGTCTCGACAATAGAGAAACCTTATGCAATCAGTTGTAATGTGATTATATTTAATTTTGAAACTTCTCTATGGTAAATTTACTTTATTATATTATATATAATTAGAATTGTAATAGTGGGGTATTGATCTTTGGTTTGAAGAGTGAGATTGAATGGAAACAATGGCATTGGCTACAAAGTAGCTAGACCTTGTCTTCATCTTGTGTTAATTTAGATCTCTCAATTAAAAATTAAAAATTTAGAAAATTAATGTAATCAAAATTGATTTAAGTATACACTAATAAACTTTATTATTATTAATTATGTATTATATCAAGGTTTGGGGTTGAATAGAAATAATGACAATCACTACAAAATCATTATTTCTTGTATTTAGATACATCAATTTAGATTTCTTAATCAAAAGTCATAGTTTTGAAAAAATAATGTCATTAAAATTGATTTAAGTGTACAATCACAAACATTATTACGGAGGATGAACCAATGGTTCGAAATGTTGACCAAATCTTAATGGCGTGATTAATCTGAAAGACATTTATCTAAATTATGGATCACAAAAGTCTTAGATCTAACATTATTATAGAGGTTTCTTAATTGATATTAATTGGTGAATTTTGTTTATGATTTACTAAAGGTTTGTGAATTTGTGGTAGCATACACTATAACAGATAATTGAATAAGAACATTTGGTAGCTACAGTAGCATCATCTCAGGGTATGTTTAAATGAGGAGGTTCAAGCGAGTTATTGGAAAGGTATTCATCGAGTTTTTTTTTAACAGAAGAAAAAAACCGTCTTTCCATTAAAAACAAAAAGAGAGTACATATTCATGTGATGTTCTGTAGACCTCTATCAGTGCTCCTATATCTCTCATATTTATATCTTATATGTTACATAATTGTCTTAATCATCCCTATATTCAATTATTACCACTTACATTGCAAGTACATATTGTCCATACAAAAAACATTTGACATAACAAAAAAAAAACAGAGTATTTCCCAAAAAAACATATTGTTGCCTTTTCTTCCAGCAACTCCTAAGAGTGATTGGTGCATCCAACATACGCCATCACACCATGTTCATAAGTAGCATAATGAATCTTGTGGGGTGCCTTTGTGATTCCTCTTTTTGAGAGGAGGTTGGTGATCTGATTCTGCTCTTTGTATATATGACCAAATTCAATATGTTGGAAAGTGCTTACCAGATGTCGAATTCTCCTCATCTAATTAGAAAATATGGGAGGATTATATAGTGTGTGGTCCTTAACCCAGTCGATGATGCCCTTCGCTTCCCCATAAACCAGAAATTTCTCAAGGCCCATCAATTTTGCACCTATGAGGACACCCCATATGGCGATAATTTTAGCCCTATTGTTTGTCCCTTGACCCCCCTCCCACTAGAAATGGAAATATTTGCATGGTTCCAAAACAATGACTTCACTGCATCCACATTTCCTGTGCAGGCAATCCCCATCAAAAAACCCCATAGGGAAGACCTTCTTAATATCCCAAAGTCTGATATTTCTATTTGATTCCATTTTTTTGTCATCCTGGATTCTGTGAAATAGGCCATGGATTTTATAACAACTTATCTAAAAACAACAAATTTATGGTCAAATATAAGTGCATTATGGCTTCTCCAAATAGACCATATAGTGAAAAAAGGTAAGGAAAAATATTGAGACTGAGAGTTGATCCAAAATGAAAAGCATGGTTTTAGTGTGAGATGTGACCTATTGGGTCCAAAACCAAATGCATCGAGTACCCCTTCACGGTCCGCAACATCAAATGGATAGCTAAGCAATATATGATCCACATATTCATCTCCCTGCTTGCACATCAAACATATGTCAAGTCTGATAAAGCCCCTTTTTTGTAGGATTTTCCAAGTAAGGATGCGGTCATGAATTTATATCCAGCAGAAACATTTAAGCTTCTATGGAATCCCCCATTTCCAAGCTTCCTAAAACCATAAGCAATATTCGAAATCCTTCTCATTCCTTGGAAATTTTTGATAAATCTCGTTTACCATCAATTGTCCTTTATTTTTCTTCCCTGCCCAAATCATTATGTTTGTTTGTTCAGTGAAAAATATGCTTGCGACACTTAATTGGGAAATGTAAATTTCCCATTCAATAGCCTGAATCCCATGAACTCCTATCTCATCAAGCTTCATCCACGACTATCCTGGATTGTTTACCTATTTATTGTGGTGATCTTGTTGGAGATAGTGTATGCCTCTTTCATGAAGAAGTGTGATTAGTAGAGTCGAAAGAGAATGAATCCCATCAAATCTCGAAAGTGCATCTAGTCCAATCTCAATTATGGATCCATACCCAACTTCCCATCACAAAAGGGTAATCATCAATTTAATATTATTCAACAATCATATCCAAATGAACGATGAGTTTGTTTTCTTCCTACCTCCACCTATGATCCAAATAGAGAATTGTTGTCCAAACATGTATTTCTTTCTGATGATTTGTGACCATATGCCATCCTCATTCATAGCCCTCCAGTGGTTTTTTATGATCAATATCACATTGAAATTGTCAGTCTCTAACATCTCCCATCCATGATCCATAATTGGCTTAGTGAGAGCTCTTTATTGGATAAGATGGATTTTATCCACTTTCATATTTCGAGACCACATAAACCTGGCCATTATAGACTCAATATTGTGAATGACCCCCATAAGTAATTGGAATAGATGTATCCAATAAACTGAAATGTTTTGGAGCACAAATTTTATCCAAATAAGGCGACCTCCCAACGATAACCACTTATGTTTCCACCCACATAGCCTTTTCTCAAACCTGTCGATTAGCCAATCCTAGTCCTAAACATGATAATTGTTTGGTTTTATTCTAAACATGATAATATACAATTCCATTTTCGAAATGTGAGGATCCAATGTTGAAGAGACTGCAAATATCTCTGATGATTATCTCATTACTATATCACTGAATAAGACAAGATTTAGTTTTGTTCATGACTGGACCAGAAGCCGTACTAAAGGTGGAAATAATACTATGGATGCGGGTTCATTCTTCAATATTTGTTTCTCCCCCAACTAGAAGGTCATACACAAACATCAGGCGTGTAATTTATTTGTGGCTGGAAATGTTAATGCCCAGAATTCATCCCTTTTCCCTAGCATCCCCCAGCATACAGCTCAGGCAATCAATGATGAGAAGAAAAAGTAGCGGGGACAGAGCACATCCCTGTTGCAACCCTCTAAAATCCTCAAGAACCAAGTCAATAAACCGTTAATGATGACAAAAAAATTTGCAGTGCTAATGTGTGTCATAATCCAACTAATATTTTGAGGGCATACCCCAATTTTGTCTAACACCAGGCTTAAAAAATGTCAGTCAACACAATAAAATTCCTTATGCAATTCAACTTTAATCAAACACGCCTTCAATTTTTCTATCTTGATTGAGTGCACAATCTCCTGGGTGATGTTGATGCCATCCTGAATCTGTCCCCCTTCCAGAAAACCAAACTGTTCGGGAGAGATGTGTTTAGATAGAATCGCTTTTATCGTACAAGCAATAAGTTTTGAAATAGGACGATAAACAGAATATCTTCAGCATATCCAAGTTTGCAGGAGACAAATTCATTGGATGTTGAGTTGAAACACCAAGATCGGGTAATTATCAGCCAATTTTGAAATGTCGAAATGTCAGCAAATTTCATTTGTGTTACAAATTGTTTAATCTCGATAGGATTACCCCGAAGGAAATTCAGTAGTCAACAAAAAAATTTCCTGTTTCTGGCATCGAGAAGGTAGTTCAGAAGGATGACTTATATCGAAACCTGTTGACATATGTTGGGGGTCGATATATCAGATCAGATGTTTGAAATTGGCTACGAACAAGTTACATTCCCAATGGATGAAAGCCAATAGACAGATATATTTTAATGGAAAAATCGATGACACGTCAATTGAAGGAACCTCAAAATTATATCAAGTTTTGATCGCTCAAATTGGCTCTTCCTGAGGAAATGTTTTTAGAGGCAATTATTTTCCTCCTTTTTCTTTTTTCCTCTTTCTTCTTCTTCTTTCTTTTCTCTTTTTGTCATATTTGGGTACTTTTCTTCCCTTTGTTTCCTCCTCATCAGTTTTCTATTCATTTTTGCTAGCTCTCTATTTTCTTGTTGTTTGGTTTGACTCATTGGCCTCTTTTGGTCCACCTCTTTTCTTTGACACGTTGGCCTATTGTAATACTATTCAAATCCTTTTTTCGCTCCCTATGTAATATGGGGAATGTGCCCTAGTGGACTACAAAGATATCCCTCCCCATAAGCCAATATTTCACGGCTCGCATGAATTCTTCCTTCTTGTGGGCTGCTCATCATTCTCTGCTTGTGTAAGACCCATTTTTGCACCCAGATCTTCCTCGTTTTGACATGCGGTGTGATACTTGTGTCCTCCTTAGGCTTATCTGATCATGGCCCCTCATACTTATATTTTCTCACATCACTCCCTTCCCCTCATTTTTCTTCCCTAGTCTCATATTCCCTTTGCACTGAGCAGAGTCCCTTTGGAATTCCTGAACCCCCCTTCGCCCTAATGCATATGATAAAAGAGCTTACAAATTTAACAATAGGAAAATATATTGTAATTAAAAAAAACTTGGAGTGCGCTAGAAAACCCCTGGTCAAAAGATTTTTTGTCAAGTCATTTTTTTATGGTTTCTTTGAGAAAATAGGTCTCTACATCTTGGGAATCCTTGCTAGGGTATGGTCCAATCATTTATTCATTTGTGAGTTTCCTTCATCCTTATATCGAAATAGGACTATGTGAAGATTTTGAATAAGAGTTGGAACTAGGGAAAATATAGTCCATTATTAAAATCATGGACAATGGATTTTAACCTTGTAAGACAACATGTTGACACTCTTAGGGTTTGGGCTATCATGCTTGGGTTATTGTTACACTTTTGGAATTTAGACTTTTTTAGAGTTGTAGGGAAAAAACTAGGTTCCTTCATTGGTGTAGAGGATGGTTGGAAGGAGAATGAACATAGGTGGACTGCTTGGATCCATGTGCATGCATGTATCAAAGGTGACTTGGTGTGTGAGCTAAATATTTCTTATGTTGGGTCTATATGGAAATATTGGGTAGATTACTCAAAAATTCCATTTCGATCATCACAGATTCCATGAGGTCAGTCACATTCAACATTTTTCAATAATTTTGTGACCCATCAAGGGTCCCCCAAGGGATCGACGACCCATGTTACTTTTGATGTATCATGATTAGAGATATTGGCTTTGTCTCCTAATCAGGATCTACATGGTGTTCCTGCTTCCGAGGGAGCAAGTTGCGAAAAGAACTCAGAAAATATTTCACCCCTTTCTCCTATTTTTCCTATTCCTATCCCTCCCAAAATTTTCCTCATCCCATGCAATGGTCCTCCCCCTACTTCTTGTTGTGCCTTTATATCCATTTCACAGTGTTATTGTCAATCCTCTCTTATGAAGAAGTTTTACTATGGTTTATGTGACTCGTTTAACTTTAAAAACACCTCTTATAATCATTTTAGACATTATTCTATCATATTTTCCCACTAATAATACTTTCCTAAGGTATTTTTATCAAAATGCTTTATTTTTAAAATTTCTTGTAATTAAATGTATTGTGAAAGGAAATGACGTTTTTAGTAGATTTTGAAATTCATAATTCATTGTCATATTTATAATCAATCTAGGTAAAAATCAAGAGAAGGTTTTTCTCTTAGGTATTCCAAGATGGTGAAATACCTATTTGTTCGAGCCAAAACTTCCCTAAGATGCATGATCAATGTGTGGTCAATGTAAGCACTTTGGCAGCTAAAATGTAGCATAGTTTTCCAAAAACTACCCATATTAAAATTTTGAGGATTGGATCCACAATTTTAGTAGCCAACAAGGTCAAATGGATTATATTATACTTTAGAATAGGTTGTAGGTGATCGAAACCAATATTTTTGGAATTATGGCTAATTGTTACCTAGAAAGGCAAGGAAACATGGCTTGTTTTCACATATTATTTTGCTTAAGAACTCATATTTCAAATTTGGAACTTAGATTTGGATTTCAGACTTGTTATCAATCTTTTTTTATTAATATATGGAATATTGTTGAAGACCCAACCTCTGGTTTTAGGGTAGGTGTACTTGCTAAGCAGTGGAAGGGCCCCTACCACTCAAGAAAATACACACTAGTTCATTGTTTTGCACTATTTTGGAAAATACCTGTTTTTTTATGTTGATTTTCATCATATTTTCATTGTATACTCATTTATTGCATTATGTATGGTCAAATTCAAATCTGGTTGTGAAACTAGCTCTTTGGACATAGTGTAGAGAGCTCTAAAAACTAGTTTTAAATTATTGTATATAAGTGTTATTTATTAATTGTTTTAGGAATTTAATATTCATTTTCCAAAGCTCTTAATGCTTTCATAATAGAGTTTTATCATATAATTATATAACATAATACAACTAGCATAGGTAATCATATTCTTTCAATCTTACATAGTCGTCATATTAAAGTGCATGGCAACCATACTTGTTTGGTCTTTTATCAATGGAATACATTATTTGTTGAAGGTTTAAATATATTTAAGGATCATTAGTTAGTTATTATTTGAAGAATTTGATTTGATATTCTAGTTACTATAAATACTAGTGACTTGATTAATACACCTTGATTTAATTAGATATACATTTGATTATCATTGTTAGCATAATTACATTTGATAAGAAATCATAGCAGCTACATTATTATTCCATTACATCATTGAATTTTTATCTCTGCTCATAGATAACAAATTCAAATATGATTTTCATGCTTTGGTTATCATAGATTCATTCTTGTTTGAAAAATCAACCTAATTGGGAAAAATAACAAAGGCATCAGGAGTGTCATTCACTAATTTGCTTGGAAATAAGGCCCCAATCCCTTGAGTACTATGCCTTTTTGCCTTGAATCTTTCAAACACCATACTTCCTTGCTTTTATTTAATGTCTCCCTAGACTAGAGTGATGGTTGGAGAACATGCTAATTAAATAGATGAGTAGAAGACTATGAGTGAACACTCATCTTCACTCTCATAGATGGGGAAGGTCATAGCACATTCTAATATTTGTAACTAGTAATGGGTCTAAGATTAACTAAGTTGATTAAAAGACTATAAGAGTGTCCACTTGCCTCCACTGGAAAGGAAGGCCCTAATGCATTAGTCAATCTCCTTGATTGAAAACCCCTTCAATCATTTTCCTAACATTTGAGTGAACACTTGGAATTTTGAATATGATTGAATAAATAACTTGGATTTGTGTGAGAGATCTCAGTATATGCTCATTCTGAAATATTCTTAAGTCAAGTTAGTGTGATTTCCATTTCAAGCTTGTGTGAATAGATCAAAAGTTTTGTTTCATGCTTCCTTAACTTAGTTGTTAGTTTTCAATTAGAAGTGACAACCAATCTAACTTTTATCTTGCACATAATGTGCTTGCACCTCACAAGTTTACCAACCCAAATTGATAAATTAAATATAACATAATTCTATTACAATTGAATTGACCAACATATGTGTCCTCGTAGTGTTGAAAATTGACAAGAAAATGTGTGTCTAAATTATTTTTCACTTGAATAAATTGGACAATAAAATCTTATCTCATAACAACTTGTATTAGTTAACTAAGTCAAAAAGGCTGAGTTAACTCAAGAATTTCGAGTTGAGGGTCAAAGGTGAGGCATGTAAAGTGATTATATTATTTTTGAGGTCCATTTGCAGTTAACGCACTAGTGTGGTGTGAGTGTAATCAGTGAACTCAAATTAATTGAGTTAAAATCATTTTAACTAGTTCTAACTGAGTGATGAGCTAGTGAGAGGTACATTGAATTAAATTATAATTAATTCACAAGTAGTGATAAATCAGATAAATAATGATTCGGTATTAATAGTTTCATGCATGTCAATTCTAATGAAGATCCAGTTGAGACAAAGGTTAAAGGGAAGATAACTATTAGTTGTATTATTAGCAAATTTCCTGGGTGTAGTTATAAAGCCATAGGAAGCCCATATGGATTGCGCACTCAAGGAAGGTTTGAATTCCTATTTAATATGGATTTATTTTCCTAGGAATTGCATGAGCAAGGCAAGCTGGAGGTAGGCAAGGAATTGGCTATATGTTTGTCAATTTTTTCCTAGATCAGTGTGAGACGATTGGTAGAGTGCAACAGATTCTTGTGAGCAAGAATGCATTGTATTGTTTCATGATTCCTTGGCTAATTATACAATAGAGATAGAGGGGTTTTGAGCAGTTTCTTTCCCCAGGAATATCTCGTGTTGTGTGATTGATTTACTTCTTTCACTTACTTGCATGTGATTGAGCGATCGTGTTTTATATTCCGCAAATATTGTAGAAGGATTTAGTATCTTTTTTTAGTACATTACATGATCGGATTAATCCATTGGTATAATTTCTACATGGTATCAGAGTGTCAAGAATCACAATAGTCGAGAATAAATTGAGTTTGTGTTGAACAATATTCAAATTTGCAAATACATTCCTTGGAGCTAGCAGCTGGTCAGGATGTATTTCATTAGCTTGAGACTCGAATATGCACTTGAGGGAAATTCGAACTATATTGCATGGAAGGGTAGGATGGAGGAAGTATTGGAGGATAACGGGCTAAAGGAGTTCATTGACACTGATATTCCTGAACCCAATCAGGCATATTTTGCGCAACATGAAGCATGGAAGAAGATTGTTGCAAAGGCGAGGAGGATCTTATTGGAGGGAGTTCAAGATCATATTTTCTTGTCTCTCCATGGAAAGGAAAATCCAAATGCTATGTGGAAGGCCTTGACAGATCTATTTCAAAGTAGCAGAGACCATAGGAAATTGGCACTCAAGGACAAGCTCAGGAAAATCAAGATAGAGAAGGGCGACATAATCCAGAAATACTTGACAAAGTTCACTCAATGTTGAGATGAGCTTAGAAGTGTTGGGATTACTGTGGAAGATGATGATTCGGTGAGCTTAACACTTCTAGGCCTTCCCAAGAGATGGCATAGTTACCAGGTTTCTGTGAATGAGAGGGAGAATTTACCAAAGTGGGAGCGACTATGGTTGGATTTGGTACAAGAAGAAATTCAACATAATACCAAGGATGGATCCTCAACCAAGACTGATGATGAGGAAAATTGTGCATTGGCTGGTAAGGAAAAGAAGGGGAAAAGGAATAATTCCTATTCCAAATCCGAGAACAGAAAAGAAGGCAAGAAGCAAGACATGTCAAAGGTGAAATGTTTCATCTGTCATGATCATGGACACTAGGCCACAAATTGTCCACAAAATAAGAACAACAAGAACGCTCTAGGAGCTGTAGCGGGTGAAGCTTTGGCATCACAGTTTGAGTTTGACTTCTCTCATCGCATGCATGGGGTCAACTGTGATGGGATCTATGTGGTACTTGGATAGTGGAGCATCTTTCCACATGATTGGCAATAATGAAGTCTTTAGTAGCTTGGAGGAGAAGGATCTTCAGATGCACATCGATATGGGTGATGACAGGAAGTATACCACTACCGATATTGGTACGGTTATTTTCCAGAGAGATTCAGGTAAACCTTTTATATTAAAAGATGTCATGCATGTACTAGGTTTGAAAAATAATTTAGTTTTAGTTGCTATGTTGGAGGATATTTTTTAATTTTGGGCAACTAGGTCCAAACTCTTTATATTTTGCTGGATTCCTCTTTCGGAGAGGTGCAAGATTGATCTAAAGATCATCTTGTTTGGATGAGTAGAACATATATTTTTATTTTATTTTCCACACATGTGCAAGGTTGGCCAGATTTGTAATGTAGGCTCACAAGCCTAATAGATGTGTCACACACCCTCACTAAGTGACATAAATTGGAGAGAGATGATGTCCATTTAATCATCATCTCATCACACACATTACTCATGATTTGATTGGTTCATACAGCCTAGAAGAGGCTTCTCTCTCCCCCACGTGGAAATATGGATATTGGAAACTGGATTCCAAATATATGGATGATGCCAGATATGGATGCCGGAAATGATGCCAAAAATATGGATGATGTCAGAAATGGATGCTGGAAATCTAGATGTCGAAAATATCGATGATGCCAGAAATTTGGATGTCGGAAATATAGATTGTACCAGAAATGGATGTTGGAAATCTGGATGAGGGATTCTTTTGTTGACTTGCGTTTAATTTTGGAGTTGTCTTTGAGGGATGTGTGTGACACTTGGAAGGTTGGCTGATATGATGTTGAGAAAGACTTTGCTAGCTTATGAATCTTGTTGACTTCCATAACACACATCACTCTCTATCTTTGCTAGACAAGAAGAATTGTAAAATATGATCTACATTATTTGGCTTGTCTTTTGTTGATATATTATTAAGTTCTATCAACATTTTACTTTCATGTTTATGTGATTGCTAAATTGAATTGGGCCTATTTTACTTTACTCGCATTATAATTCTCTATGTGGACGATGTCTTCCTAATAGGTGTTGACCTTCTCATTCATCAATGTAAGAGGGAGATAGCTTATGAGTTTGATATGAAAGACATAGGACTGATGCATTACTTCCTAAACTTGGAGGTTTGGAAAAGGCTAGGTGAGTGTTTCCTTTCTCAAGGAAAATATGTTGTGAAGTTGCTGGAGAGATTTGGTATGGTGGAATATAAGTCTGTGTTGACACCGATGGAACTCAACTTTAAGAAGATGTATGGAATTAATGTTGTTGGGCCTGAGCTGGGAAATCCCACCGAGTATCGACAACTCATGGGGGCCCTGATGTTCTTAGTGAACTCTCGTTTGGACGTATGTTTTGCAGTGAACACTTCGAGTCAACATATGGTTGAGCCTCATCACATTCGCTGGATTGGTGCCAAGAATCTATTGAGATATCATTGGGACATAATCAACCATGGGCTAAGATACATTGTCGAGAGTTTTAGACTCCATGTATATATTGATTTCGATTGGGTTGGCAGTGCAGTGGATCGCAAGAGATTATGTGGATGTTGCTTCACCTTGGGTTCTGCTTCAATATCTTGGATGAGCAGGAAGCATAATTTTGTGGCTTTGATCACCGTTGAGGCTGAATACATTACAACGAGTATGGCCTGTTGTGAAGTTGTTTGGTTGGGAAAGCTTTTCAGTGAGTTGGTCGGACATGTGCTAGATACCACCGTTATCCTTTGTGATAACCAGAGTGGGATTCATCTTTCTAAGAATCTTGTGTAACACGATTGATCCAAGCATATTGATATTAAGTACAACTTTTTTTGGGACATGGTATAGCAAGGCACCATAAGGTTTGATCACATAGGAACTGATGAGCAGGTCGCATATATTCTCACGAATCCCCTGGGGAAGGTCATGTTCCTAACCTTCCGTGAGAAGCTTGAAATCGTGGAAAGACCCTATTGTGAGGGTCCTGCTTGAGTTGCACTATGAGCTCTCGGAGCTCCAGGGGGATTGGGGATAGCTTCTTGGAGTTATAAGCACACACGAGGCTAGGCTTGTTGAACCTTGTGCTTCTGCCCCACCATTATGATATTGAGTTGGTTCACCTCTCTTTGATCTATGTTTCGCACGCATCCTACCCATGGAGTTTCAGACTCATGGGGAGTACCTCTCATTTGGTCAATGAGGTGGGAAATGTGGATAGAGACCAATAGAAAGACTGATGGACGCATCAGAGATTGTCGTACTATTTATGTCTAGGATGGAACGTGTCCAACACCTTGATCTGGGATCAAGTGTGATGAGGTCCTTACCTCTAAACTAACTTCGGGTCAGTAAACTAACTTTGAGTTAGTATGAGACTCTTTTTTAGTCAAAGAGAGGTTTTAACCTCTAAGGTGACTTTGGGTCAGAAGAGCGTGATGTCTTTGTGACTCACCTTTTTATTCTATTTGTGAAGAAGAGCCATTAAAGAAAGTTACAGCAGGATGATGCACAATGAAAAATTATAGTACACGATGGTACTGATCTCTAGATGGAACAAGTGGATATATGGAGTTTTCCCTAGTTGAGAGGGAGTGTTAATTTTGGGAAACTAGGTCCAAACTCCAGGTTGCACTGCTCATATGATGATGACTGTATTTTTTTTGGATTCCTCTTTCAGAGAGGTTCAAGATTGATCTAAAGATCATATTATTTGAATGAACAGAACATATATTTTGACTTTATTTTCCACACATGTGCAAGTTCGGCCAAATTTGTAATGTAGGCTCACAAGCCTAATAGATGTGTCACACACCCTCAATGAATGATATAAATTGGATAGAGATGATTTCCATTTCATCATCATATCATCACACACATTCCTCATGATCTGATTGGTTCATACATCCTAGAAGAGGCTTCTCTCTACCCCACACAGAAATATGGACGCCGAAAATCTGGATGTCGGAAATATGGATGATGTCGGATATGGATTCCAGAAATAGATGTCGGAAATCTGGATTTCGTAAATATGGATGATGCCAGAAATGGATGTCGGAAATCTGGATGTCGGAAATAAGGATGATGCCGGATATGGATACTAGAAATGATGTCGGAAATGGATGCTGGAAATATGGATGATGTCAGAAATTTGGATGCCATAAATATGGATGCCAGAAGTCTAGATGTCGGAAATATGGATGATGTCAGAAATATGGATGAGGGATTCCTTTGTTGACTTGAATTAAATTATGGAGATGTCTTCGAGGGGTGTGTGTGACACTTGGAAGGTCGGTTAATTTGATGTTGAGAAATACTTTGCTCGCTGATGCATCCTCTTGATTTCCGTAACACACATCACTCTCTATCTTTGTTGGACATGAAGGATTGTAAAATCCGATCTACATTATTTGGCTTGTCTTCTGTTGATCTATTATTATATTCTATTAGCATTTTATTTTCATGTTTATGTGATTGCTAAATTTAATTAGGAATATAAGAAGATTGAAGTAAACTGCATTAAGCATAGAACATACCATGGTTATCTAAAATTAAAAATCTTGGATATGATATGGTTTTCAGTGAAGGAAAGGCATTCCTTCATCACAAAGCCACAGGACAGGTGAAGAATATTTGGGTTCATGTGAAGAACCTCTACAAACTTGATGTAGATAACTACGCATCATTGAGCAGTAAAGCAAATGAGGTGGTGAGTCGAGATACCGATGTGTTATGGCATAGGAGGTTGGGTCATCTACACCACAGTGCTTTAAGGATCATACAGTAGATTTCTACAGGTCTTCTAAAGGGTACACTTGTGGAGAGAGACACACGCAAGGGATGTACTATGGGGAAGTATACAAAGCCCACTTTTCATGAGAAGGAGAATTGATCATTGACAACCCTTTAGAGAGTTCACTTAGACGTGTGTGGACCATTCTCAATAGGTTCCACAAAAAAGCACAGGTATTATGTGATTTTTTTTTATGAGTTTTCTAGAAATTGTTGGATCTTCTTCATGCAGAAGAAAGATCAGATGTTCTCCAAGTTTTGTGAGTTCAAAGCACTGGTAGAGAAAGATACAGGGAAGAAGGTGAAGGATCTAAGGAGTGACAATAGTGGTGAGTATATCTCGAATGAATTCAAGAAATTCTGCGCTAAAGAAATAATTATGAGAGAATTTATTGCACCTCATAACCCACAACAGAATGGGGTTGTAGAAAGAAAGAACAAAAAAATTGTGGGAGCAGCACAATCTATGTTACATGATCAGGGCCTACTGTTTCATCTGTCGATAGAGGCATGCAACACAATGGTATTTGTGCAGAACCATAGTCCTCATCTGATACTTGGCATGAGTACACCAGAGGAGGAATTTTCAGGTAAGAAACCAGATGTTTCATATTTTAAAATTTTTGGCTCATCTGTCTATTTCCATGTGACCAAAGACGCCAGGAAGAATCTAGAACCAACATCAGAGGTTGGTATATTTTTGGGGTACACTGATACTCTCCACAACTATTATGTGTATTTGTTGGCACACATGATGGTAGTTGTTAGCAAACATGTGAAATTTAATGAGGAGAAAGCCATGTGATTGTCCCTTGAGAGGGATATTGGCTTGCATGCAGAAGAGGAACTCTTAGTTCCAAAGGATGAATCTTAGGATTGAAGTAGCCACAAGCAGAGGAATAGAAAGTGGCAGAAACCATTCATGCAGAGCCATCCACCATAAATGGTAGGAAGTGCACCAAAGAGGCTGCCATATTAATGCTAGATGTCGTAGAGAATGTAGGTGCACCTACATCACAGCGCAGGAGGAGAAGGTCCCCAGACAGGTATACTAGATACATGGCTCTTATGAGTGAGTGTATTGTGACATAACCATCCTCTTTTGAGGAAGCAGCGCAACAACTAGTATGGGTTGATGCCATGGTTGAGGATTATGACTCCATTATCAAAAACAATGCATGGGAAGTGGTCCCAAGACCAACGGGGAAGTCAGTGGTTAGATCCAAGTGGATCCACAAGGTGAAGAAAGCAACATATTGGAGTGTGGAGAAATACAAGGCTAGATTTGTGGCCATAGGATTCTCACAGGTGGAGGGGATTGACTATGAGGAGACTTTTGCATCAGTTGCAAGGTACTTATTTATTAGATCCATCATTGCACTCTCAGCACAGATGGGGTGGCAGATACATCAGCTAGATGTAAATACAATCTTTCTCAATGGAGTTATTGAGGAATAAGTGTACATTAAGCAGCCAGAAGGTTTTGAGACCTTTGACAGGGATTCGCATGTGTGCAGACTCAAGAGAGCACTATATGGGCTAAAGCAAGAACCTCGTTCTTGGTACACTACGATCAACAGCTATTTCACCAGGTTGGGCTTCACAAAGAGTGAAGTAGATGTGAACCTATATCATATTGTGGTTGATGGTAAGCTTTTGGTTATTTTACTTTATGTTGATGATCTAATATTGACAGGTGATGAGAAGCTCATAACTTCTTGCAAAGAGGATCTTGCAAGAGAGTTTAGATGAAGGACATGCGGCTCTTGCACTATTTCCTTGGTTTGGAAATATAGCAAAGAGATGGGGAGATATTTGTATCCCAGGGAAAGTATGCCAAGGAGATTCTGAGGAAGTTCCACATGGAGGGCAGCAAACCCATGGAGAATCCTCTTGTAGGAAACTAGAGGAAGGAGGATGCTACTTCAAGTGAGGTAGTGGATGCTACTATTTATAGGAATCTTATGGGTTCACTTATATATTTGGTGAAAACACAACCAGAGATATGCTACGCAGTTAAATAGCTTAGTCGAGTTATGATTAAGCCTATCAAGCTCTTTTGGAAGGCGGGGAAGCATGTTTGGAGATATCTCAGGGGCACTACAGAGTATGTATTATGGTACAGATGGATAAAGGGAGTGAAGCTTCAAGGCTTCACCGATGTAGATTCAGCAGGCTGTCTATCAGACAGGAAGATCACATCAGGGGGCATATTCAGCATAGGATCAACAACAGTTTCTTGGTATATCAGGAAGCAGAGACCAGTTGCACTCAGTTCAACTGAGGTACAGTACATGGAAGCTAGTCAAGCTGCATCTAAGGCCATCTGGATGAGGAAGATACTTGTTGGTTTTTTTTATCATCAGATGGATCCAACGGTGATACATTGTGATAACCAGAGTTGCATAAAACTCTCGGTTAATATGGTATTCCATGACAGGTCCAAGCATATTGATATCTGGTACCACCATCTCAGAGATTGTGTTCATAGGTGCATTATGTTGTTGCAGTACATTCCCATGGATGTACATTCCCATGGATGATCATGATGCAGATATATTAACAAAGGCACTGGCAAAGAGAAAATTTGAATACCACAGAGGCAGGATCGGGGGTTGATAATCCCTTTCTTGTTGAGAGGGAGTGTTGAAAATAAAAAATAAAATGTGTGTCTAATTTATTTTTCCCTTAAATAAATTGGACAATAAATTGTAATATTATCTCATAACAACTTGTATTAGTTAACCAAGTCACAAAGACTGAGTTTGCTCAATAATTTTGATTTGAGGTTCAAAGGTGAGGCATGTAGAGTGATTTTATTATTTTGGGGGTCCAGTTGTAGTTAATGCATTAGTGTGGTGTGAGCGTAATCAGTTAACTCAAATTAATTGAGTTAAAATTAGTTTAACTAGTTCTAACTAAGAGATGAGCTAGTGAGAGGTCCAGTGAATTAAATTAGATTTAATTCACAAGTAGTGATCAATCAGATAACTGTTGATTCGCTATTAATGTTTGCATGCATGTCAATTCTGATGAAGTCCTAGTTGAGACAAAGGTTAAAGGGAAGATAACTATCAGTTGTATTATTAGAAAATTGCCTAGGTGAAGTTATAAAGCCATAGGAATCCCATGAGGGATTGCTCAATCAAGGAAGGATGGAATTCCTATTTAATAGGGATTTATTTTCCTAGGAATTGCATTATCAAGGTAGGCTAGAGGAAGACAAGGAATTGGCTATGTGTTTGTCCAATTTTGCCTAGATAAATGTGAGATGATTGGTAGATTGCAGCAGATTCTTGTGAGCAAGAATGCATTGTATTGTTTCATGTTTCCTTGGCTTATTATAAAATATAGATAGAGGGATTTTGAGCAGTTGCTTTCCCCAATAATATCTTGTGTTGTGTGATTGATTTAATTATTTCTCCTACTTGCATGCTATTGAGCGATCATGTTTTATATTTCGCAAATATTGTAGAAGGATTCAGTATCTTGTTTTAGTACAATACATGATCAGATTGAATCCATTGGTATAATTTCTACACATAGTTCTCCCTCAACCTGAGTTTCTTCTCCCCTCGCTGTGGGGATTTTTCCCCCTCCTCCCCTTCTTTCCCTCCTTTTGAGAAAAGGGAATACTTTCTTCGTCTAAGGCAGTCCCAAAAAGAGATTCCCCACTCCTGTGGTGGGCTTGCAAAGGACCCTCTGACACAAAACTATATCGATAGAAAGTCAAATTTAAAAAAAAAAAAAAACCTAGGAAAAATATAAGATGGAGATAAAGAAAGGAAAACAAGTTTCGATAACTAGGGTATTTAAAGAAAACGATGCTTGGTGAGAAGGTACCTAGGTTTTTATGATTATATTAAAGATGATATTTCAAAGGGTATCAGGGAGTCCCAAAGTGTTGGTAATATTTTGGGCTCTTTCAACTCTTCCTTTCTTTGTCTCATCCCGAAAAATCAAGAAGGGGTTTCCTTTGATGACTACAAGTCGATTGCATGTTGCAATTTGATCTATAAATTGATCTTGAAAATCATAGGAAGGAGAATCACAATGGTCCTTAGCTCTATAATTTCATAGGATCAATTCAACTTTATTCAAAGTAGGAACATCCACAATGTTATTTCTTTGGCTCAAGAGGTCTTCTATTAAGTGAAATCATCAAATTTGAAAGCAGTTATATTAAAAAATTACTTTTCTAAGGCTTATGATAGGGTTTATTGGACCTTCTTCTGCCTTATTCTTATTTAGTTGGGATTTGCATTACAATTCTTAAATTGGATTATGGGATGTTTTTAGTTGGCTTCCTTTGTTGTAATGATCAACGAGACTCTTTATGATTTTTTCCATTCCACTCATGGGCTTTGTCAGAGATGTCCCCTATAGCCCTTATTGTTCTGTATTATAGTTGAGGCTTTCATCAAGTCAACTGAAGAGTATCTCTCAAGAGACAGAGTTCATGGCATTAGGATATTGGAAGAGGTGGAGGTTTCCCATATACTCTTTGTTTATGACTTGTTATGTTGAATTTATGGGGAAAGTAGATATTTTATCTACCTCAAGTGCTCCCTTGATATTTTTTGGAAGTTATAGGAATGGTTATTTAAGAGATTTATTTCCTTTTCCTGTCAAAAAATTGGGCGACTGTTTCAAATATATTGGTTTCTTAATCAAACCATATAAATACAAGACAATATACTGGTCGTCGATGGTAAATAAGGTTGAGAAGATTATTTCCATATAGGAAAAAAAAATTTCTCTATAAGAGGTTGTCTTGTGTTGGTTAAGAAGTATTTGAAAGAATTTTAGTGTATTGGAACTCCATTGTTTTCATGCCCAAAAGCATCCTCTCAAGGATTAGGAAATCCAATTTTGATCTCCTAAGGGTGGGGGAATTGATCAAATAATGCATGGCCCATATTAATTGGACACATCTTGCTAATTGAAAGGATCTTGGAGGTTGGGGAATAAAAAATATGCATCTCTTCGTTAAGGCACTAGCAAGTAGAAACCTTTGGCGGCTCTCAACAGAAAATTATCTATGTTTCAAAGTACTTCAGACTAAGTATTTTGTAGGCATAACCTTAGTACGAGATTGGTTTAGGTTTTCCAACAAGTCTTCCAAAGGGTCTAATGTGTGGAAGGTGTTGGTTTAGGTAGTTCCATTAGTGGAAAAATGGTTAGCGTGACACATAAGGGATGAACACCAAATCAAAATCATTTTAGACCCATGCTTTGGGGTTGGGGACAATTATGGAATATTTACTCCTTTGTGGGAAGCTCTAATGTAATCCAATATCACGATCCATGTGGATGAAAATACCCAGCATACACAAGCTAGAGGTAGAGTTAGTTGGGTGTCTATGACGTCCCTAGGTTTGTCGGAGGCGTTGGCGGTGGAATGGGAAAATATTGTCGGATTGTTGGTCCAAAATCATGTGCATCTCATGGAAAAGTACAATATATTATTTTTTGGACAAAAAATCCACACATGGGATACTTCACTACAAAGCTCACGTACAAAGCTTGGTTTGAGGACTCTTTCAATGATCAAAGGCAATGGCGGTGGAAAGTTATTTGGGGATTAAGCACCCCTATAAAAGGAAATATCACAATGTGGCTAGCCCTCAAGAGTAAAATACTCACTTGGGATAACTTTTTGAGGCGAGGGTGTATCGATCCAAATCAATGCCCTCTATGTAGTGAACTGGAAGAAACCCACTTACATTTATTTATAAAGTGCAAATATTTTACAAAGGTTTGTAAGTCCCTATGGAGCTCTTTCAAGCCAAAAATTGTTTGGATTAGCTTATCCCTTTGTGATGCATTTAATATGTGGAGGTCTAACAATGAGATGATATCCTTTGATGGTTTTCCATGAATTTTAATCTCATGCATTTGGAGAGCTAGAAATATCATGATTTTTCAAGGCCATTTCATGCCTCTTAAGTTATGTGGAGCTAATGTGGAAATTTTGGCTAGCAAATTCAAGATAGATCCAAATCCAACCAAATACAAAATTTTGATTATGCCACCCCTCAGGAGTATTTTTATAGAACTAGTCAAGGACATCCTCGTCATTGTAGCGTAGGGGTCATTATCTACTTTAGTTTTTGTCGCTTTATTCTTTGTCGCTATCTACAGGGCAGGGGATCAAACAACAAAATTGATTTTGTAGCTCTATGTTGCCTGTTGGAATTAACAAGGAAAAAAGTTGTTCCAAGATTACAAGTGTTTGAGAATTCCAAATTATACATAAAATGGGAAAACCAAAAGGCGGAGGTCTCCAACATCAGCCTCACTTCATTTATTCTTAACAATCATGTTATTGCGAGCTCCCTGAGCCAAGTATTTTCAATCACATCCTTTGCGAATTAAACTTGGAAGCAGACAATATCTCAAAGGATTACCTTGCACTACCAATTGGATCAGTTGGGATTTAAGAGTTTGCAGATGGTGTTCAGAGAAATTCCATGGAATCCAACCTCCCTTTCTTACAACTATTTATATTTTCATCTCTTTTCATTTTCGTAACAAGTGAATTATAATTTATACAGTGTCGAGGTTCTTAGAATTTATGAAAACTTATACTTCCTAAAGGCATTACTAAATATTTATGTTATGTATGAATTCAAAACATTCTAACTTTATATCATGACTATGAATCAGCGAAAAATTTATGCATATATGCTATTTTCAAATATATACAATTTTGTCCTTTTAAAAAAAATAAAAAAAATAAAAACAAACATTATTTTCAATAATTATATATTACATTAAAAATGTTTCATATTATAGGGTGTAAAGAGTGGGAGGGGCATTAGATAGTCTCGAAGAACATTTGGAATACACCTTTGCCTTGGTTATAGGATGGGCAACAAACAACCAAGAAGAGATATGGGAATTATGGAAAGGCTTAGAATTAGCAAGGGCTTGAGAAATAAAAGCTTATTGATTATAGGGGACTCAATAATGGTAATTCTGTAAGTCCCGTAGGAAATTTCAGTACCACACACTATTTTCCCTCCAATTTTCTTGAGAATAGCACTATTGGTGGAGAAATTTGAAAATAATCACTTCATTCACATCCTCATATGCCTCAACATGGTAGAGGACACGCTGGAAAATCAAGGCATGCACCTGGAACAAGGAGTATTAATTTTGTAGGATAGACAAAGGAGATACACATTGATTCCATGATTCATTTCATTAAATGAATATCCTTGGGAACTCAAATATATCACATTCTTTGATAGTGGAATTAAAGGGAATCAAATCCAACAACGAGCAGGAGTCACTATCAAGAATACAAACAAGAACTCAACCTGTCCTCCACCTATTGTATTTCATGTAGGGAAGATCTCACACCTAGAGTGACATAAAGAGAAGGAGAATGGGTTTACTATATTATGGGTCCTATCAAGCTCAATGCATGTGGGAGATGGATATCAGTGAATCAATTCACATTAATGTCAACAAGATATAGCGAGGTTTGAAATTTGGCTCATCCCCTAGGAAGATAGAAGTGACGACTATCCCTCTATGGAATTAATTTTGATAGATGGTGGATCTTATGCCCAAGAGGAAGAGGAGGCAATAAATATTGTATGATGAGTTGAAACAGAGTTGAATTGGTTTTTTGTAAAGTGGATAACCTTGTTGTGGAAGTGGGCACCGGTAAAGATGAGGTACATAGATGTAAGTTAATAATTCAAACGATGGAGGAAGGTGTCAAATAAAATATTTAAGAATATATTGGGGATGTATGAAATGTTAGATAGATAATGGAGTTGCTAGAATAGGAGAAGATTGAAAGAGAAAAGGCGATGGAGCAAAAATTGTAATGGATCAGTGCACGAACAGAGTGACGCCTACTTCGTTTAGATTCAAAGATATTAATTATGAAGATAGGAAGCAAGATAGAAAACTGGAACATCGAGAAGGAGAAAGAAAAAGTCACGTAGGAACCTAGCATGTATCTATAGACAGAAGCACACAAAAAAGAAGAAGGTGATTCCATCGCTTTGCATGATAAGCAGGTACCACCAAAAAGAAACCTCGGCATAGATCTAGGGCCCTATGGGGAAAATTAAAATCTCACTATGCTTTCTAGATGAAAATTACTATCATGCCAATTTTTCAGAATAATTGCACAGTCTCAAGGTTCTAAGCTAGAAAAAAGGGTTTTTTGCAGTATATAGAAATATGATAGAAATTGCAACTACACAAGAAATCGAACTGAAATCAGGAGACACAAATTCTAATATACTAATATGTGGAATGAAAATCACAATTCAAAACAACATGCAACAAGAAAAATCACAAGTACACGGTGGTTTCTAGGGGAACCCACCTGGGAAAAACACCTCAAGCCTCTTTGCATTAATTAGTTGAATACATATACTATTAAAATTGCATGCTCCATATTTGAGCACCACCTGCAAAAGAAAAAATATTCTCTCTGCTGAATGAGAACCTTTGGCGACCACTTAGCCAATTTCTACCTCCTCTAACCTCTTATTTCCTTGCGCTATTCTGAGCTAATTCGAGCTCCTAAATAATAGGGAAGTCCCTATTTCCTTGTGCAAATCCCAAGGAATTTGTATCCTGACCGCATGCAAAAATTGTACACTCAAATTATATACAATTAATGTTACACTACCTTTGTCTCCCCCACTCCAGCTGAGAAAATCGAATTCCATGCATTTCTGGGAGATTTTGGGTTGATTGATTAGATTAACTAATAGATCTCTGAGCTAGAATATCGTATCACTGTTAACTGAGCCTTTCTTGATACACTTTCTAACACTCCCTCTTAGCAAGAAAGGGATTTTTCACCAGCCCTATATTACACCTATGAAATTTGAGTTTCCCTCTTGACAATCCTTTTTTCAAGATGTCAACATATTATCCTTAGTTGGAATGTATTGTATCAACATAATTCTCCTCTACACATAGTCCCGCAAATGATGATACCAAATATCAATGTGTTTGGACCTGTCATGAAATATTGGACTCTTAGAGAGCTTAATGCAACTCTTATTATCACAATATATCTTTGTCATATCCATCTCTTGATCGAAAATACACGGCTATTTTCCTCATCCAAATGGCCTCACATGTTGAGTTGAGCGCCACACACCTCTATTTTCTGTTGTATTAGGAAATAGTTGCGCACCCAACAATGAAGACAACACATGAAGTAATTTTTTTGTCTAATGGACTCCCTGCCCAATTTGCATCAGTGAAACCTAGTAGCTTCACTCCATTTATCCTCTTGTATGATACTCCATACTCAGTAGTACTTGTGTGGTACTATAACACATGCTTTGTTTCCTTCCAATACATCTTGGTAGGCCTCACCATAGCTTGACTTAACTGGTTTACTGCATAGCACATGTCGGGTCTTGTGTTCGCAAGATACATAAAAGACCCCACAAGTTAACTCAGAATTACAGTATCAACTTTCACCAAAATGGTATTCACTTTTCCTCCAATTTGTAGCTAAAGGTGCGTCCATAGGCTACAATACTCCATGGAAACCAATAATTGAGTTTCTGCAGGAAATTCTCCTGAGAGCACAAATAATCTACCATCATCTTTCCATACTTCTAGCCTGAGGAAGTAATGCATTAGGCCCATGTATTTCATCTAATTCACCACAAGGAGACTGGCCATCTAATACTCACTGGCTATTAAATCATCAACATACAAAACAAGAATAAGAAAAACCCGCAAAGCCTAGAAAATCTCTCGCTTCAAAAATTGGGAAACCACTGTGCCTGACCTTAGGACAACTGATCGTTTGGTATGGTGGGTTCGAATGAGACTGCGCCAAACGGCTTCCTTATAACTAATGGGTTGGTGATGGGTTGATTTGGATGAGTGAAAATGGGACTAAATTGACTGAAATAAAACTATCTAATTTAAACTAAATACTGATAAAGAAATTCTAAAACTAACCCGGGCAATCATTTGTGAATACAACTTAGAATTATTCCAATTTAAAAATAACCATAAAAATGTATTAAAGTTTAATTGAAATTGTGCAGTAATAAATAAAGATAACTCTGTTTAAGAAATTAAACAGAGTTATATTAGCATATTGCATTCATCATTGTATATCATCTATATACACTTATGAAAGATAACATTTCAATTATACTAAAAAATGATATATAAAGAAACGTTGTAAAAACCAAATATATATAAATGATAGCAAATTTTAAAGTGAATATCATAAGACAAAAGAAATCAATAGTGAACAGATAGAAATACCTTATTCATCTTGAAAGCTTTCAAATGAAATCTGATACTCTAATCCAGTAATTCTGATACGAAATCAAATCCAAGGTACAAAAATGCAACACTTAAATATAATTCTGCATAAAATCACCAGATGTGATCCTTTATAAAATATAAATGTCAGTGGAGTACAAAAATGTAATCTCCAAGTCAAAAATATAATAATCCAGGACCCCTCTCTAAATGCATGAGAAGGGTTTAAATACTACTTAGCTAAATCTAAAAATAGTTTATTACAAAAATTAAGGATTCGGTTTAAATGACCGTCCTTTTCCTAGGAAAAAATACAATAAAATTAAAACTAAATCTAAAAATAAAGACTATTTAGTCACTACTTATGAACTTGATCTTTAAACTTGCAAGCCTCCAGCATTGTTTTGAGGAGAGGTGGTTGGCCGACTTCAGATTTCAACTGTCCTGAAAAGACAGAATCGACAAGTGTAGGCGCAATCTTCTCAGCAGAATTAATGATGCAATTAAGCGCACTATGTTGACTATGTGGTTTCACTAGGTACGTCCAGTAAGAATCCCAGTTTAACCTTGTCAATCCTTGGATTGATTTTGCTTTTTCTTCTGCCTTTTGTCTCCATTCTAATTGATGCGCCTGTGGAAGATATCCCAGAACAGTTTCTGAAATCAAATTTTCTTTGTGTAAATTCTCATTTACACAGTCAGTAAGACTATTTGCTGTTGTAGCCGACTCCTCTACTGCTTTCTCTGCTCTTCTGATTTGTGCATCCCAGTCATTGAAAAGGATTTCTTTATGGTTTTCATTAATAATTAGTGCACCAGCTTTTCTTCCTTTTTTTTTTTTTTTTCCATACCAAATAATCAGTAACTTTTTCATTAATTAGATCGTAATCATTTCGTAAATCTACGACATGATTAGTGATCTTATCACTTTCTTGACAGAAAGAATTCCATTGCAAGATTTTTTGGCATAATACTTCTTCTTGTTGCAGTAGTTGAGTGTTTAAAGAAATAGTTTCTGAAATAAACTCTGGAAGCTTAGGATCATCTTTGTGTTGATCTTGGATAATCTGTATTTTTTTTTCTTTATCATCCAAACTTTTTTGATGTCCAATTTGCATTTCTTGAAGTTGTTGCTGTAACTTTTCAAGTTTCATCTGTGCTTCATTATTGGCCTGTACCTGTTGCAATTGCTATTGCAGAACTTTTATCTGTTCTTCTTTTTCATTTAATAAGAGTTGTATCTCAAATGCTTTGTCAATAGTGGCAGAAGCATAAGCCCCTGTAATTTGAGATAACTTAGCAAGATTGTCAGTAGGCTCTGTGGTAGGATCCTTCCACAAGACATCTAATTGTTCTGCTTCAGTAGCAATTGCACCTTCTAGTTTTCTCTTTTTCCTTTGTTTCTTCACTACTGCTTTGTACTTCGGGCTGTAGAATACATCTAGAGGAGGAATATCCTCTACATTAAGTACAATTTCAGACGAGGGAGTGATAGGTATGTGTTCAGTTCTTGTGACTGTGCTACTTATTCCTGTGCTCAAAACTTTTGTTGTCTGTACAGGGGTCTGTACATTCTGTCCTTCCACATTAAGCAATTGATTAAAGCTTTCCCATTCTTTGTCTAATTCAATTGTGACTGACTGTTGCTGTACATTGGAAGGAGGAGGATTTGTCTGCTGAGAAGTCAAAATTTGTTGTTGTGAAAGATCTTTCGATTGAGCAGTATCTTTCACTGATTCTTTATTTTTATCTTGCTTTTCATTAGACTTATTGAAACGTTCAGAAGTCTCTTTTTCAGATTTTGACTTAGATTTATCTGTACCCGAACTGCCACTTATACTAACACTAGGAGTGGGTTCCCTTGCGGGTTCCACACGCAAATTTTCCAAAGGGATGGTGGTCAGTCTTCTTTCTCTGTAAACCTTAAATTATTGAAATTGTTTTGGAGATAACTGCATCTGTGCTGAATGTAGAATTTCTTTCAGTGTGGATTTTCCTAGGAATATATCATCGAAAGGGTCCTCTTCTCCGAAAAATATCCTTACTTTGATTGCAGTGGTGAAGTTTTTAACAACTTCATTAGGGTTGAATAACTTTTTGCAAATTTAAAAAATTGTAAGCATGTAATATTGCTTACTTCCTTGAATGCATGTCCAATATCAAATAATGAAAATGTTCCACAAGCTACGGGAAATTGTGGCCAAACGGCTTTTTTCTTATCTTTTAAATCCTTTGTCAAACCTCCTTGGCCACAGGTTTGGTATGCAATTTCCCGAGCTAAAAGCTTATCAAAAACATATAAGGGTAAAACATGAGGTGAAGCAAAGCTTCCAAAAACCCTTACATAGGTAAACCATTCTTCCCCAAACCATCGTGCAACGGGAAGAATGTCGACTTCTGCTTCCGAGGAGAACCTTGGAGCATCTTTATTATACAATGTTTTGTGCAGAGGCAACATTATGCCGTGGAAAATCTTATAAAAATGAGGAATAAACTTGGATTCCCATAATTCCTTGTGATACACATGAATAGGTAAAGGATCTTGAATCGTCCATTGCCAACCCATCATAGGGAATTTAGAAACAAAGCAGATAGCGTCCATAACATAAGCAGATAGAAAAAAGGGAGGATAAATCCTCTGAGAAACACTTCGTTTAGACCGGTAATGGAAAATAGCAGTGGCCAAATTATCAGACAAGATTTTGGCCAAGTCTACAATTGTAGAATTAACAGCAGCATTCAACAAAGGGAGCCATTCAGGCAAGATCATGTTTATGTCAGGCTTTCCAAAAAGCCAGCATAACATAGCAGCAGCAAAACAATATGGAGAGGTAAGTGAACCAGTACTGTACATACCGTGTTTTTTTTTCTTCAATGATTCATCTCTCTTGGTCCATTCCTTTGTGCATTCCGCCAAATTTGCATGTTCTTTGGCAAAATCCTCCATAAATTGTTTATTATAAGTTGCCTGAGGTTCTGGCAAATGATACATCAGCCTCAAATCTTTCGTAGTGAACGACTCGATGAGCTCTTGATCTAGAGTTCTAAATTGCCTGTCTGAAATATCGGTGCTGTCCAGCACCCATTTCACCATGTCCGTATACGGAAGAATTCTTGGTCTTGCCGCTATCCTATGCAGAAATGAACAAGCCAGTTCTTTAAGGGTTGCCTCAGATAAATTACTTGAGCCTGCAGTAGCCGCAACTTGCATCACCCTGGGATTTTCCTCTTCGAGCAAATTATACATTCCTTCCCAGGTGGTGATACTGGCACCCTTATTGCAAGCAGTATCCGCATACAGTGAAGCCATTTCTTTGTTTTCAGAGTATGAAATCTTCTCTTTCTTACCCATATTGCTCTGTAAACGCTTTGTATAGTCTTCTGCTCCTTCGCGCCTGCGGTTTTACAAGTTAAGTGAGAGTAATGACATGAAAAGGGTGATGAGATAGTTTTAAATGCAAACGGCGGATGAAATATATTATTCTAACGGAAACAACCTTTCAATCAAAACAAAATCCCTTTTATTGATAATTGACAATCCATTCATTAATTCAATCATTTAAAGCACATAACGGACATTGATATATGAAAAGATTTTTATTGGACAACGAGCTTTTAAGAATTTGCGATATTGCGATCTGCGATTATGCAATATCGCAATATCGCAATATCGCATTTTCCACAAAGCGTAACCATCGCAAAATTGCAAATAGCGCAAAGGCGCAAATCGCAAATAGCGCAAAATTGCAAATAGCGCAAAAGCGCAAATTGTAAAATTGCGCAAAGTATTCGTTTATCATTTCTTTTTTCTGCGCTATGCGATATGCGACCAATATTTTATTATATAGGCTTTTTGGGATCGCGTTATCGCAAAATCGCAGTTTAAAAGATTCAGTTTTTACAAAAGATATCTACCATTTGCGATGGATGCGCTATTTCGCTCAAAGAAAGATTTTATTGTAATCTATCATAAACTTAAGTGTTTCTTAAGGATTTTCTAAGGAATTTCCCTAAGTTATGATAGAAAGTTTTATTTGAAAAGGGAAACAAATAATGATTGATTTTTGGGATTTTTTAACTAAGGGTCCCCATTTATTTAGTATTATTACTAATATTAAATAAAAAGGGGGGTTGTTGTTGGTCACAACAGAAACTTACCATCTACCACAATGTAGAGGTCTGCATATGCTTCACTTTTGGTGAAGCCCAATCCATTGAGACAACTATCGATCCAATTGTACCATGTTCGAGGCGCCTGTTTGATGTAGAAATTACATCAATGGATTCAATCCGATCATGCAATTTACTAAAACAAGATACTGAATCCTTCTACAATATTTGTGGAATATAAATCATAATCGCTCAACCACATGCAATTTAGAGAAAGAAGTAAATAAATTTCACAACACAAGATTTTCCTGGGGAAAGAAACTGCTCAAAACCTGTCCATATTTATTGTATAATCAACCAAGGAATCATGAAACAATACAATGCATGTGTGCTTACCACAACCTCATACACTCTACCAATTGTCTCACATTGATCTAGGAAAATTTGGAACAATACATAAGACAATTTCCTGCCCACTTTCAGTCTTCCTTTCTCACACAATCCTTAGGAAACTAATTCCTATTAAATAGAAATTCCAACCTTCCTTGACTATGCAATCCATCATGGGCTTCCTGTGGCTTTATAACTGCACCTGGGTATTTCAATAAACATACAACTGATAGTTTACTTGCCTTTAACCTTTGCCTCAACTAGGTCATCATAAGAATTGACATACATGAAAATATTAATAGTGAATCATTAGTTATTTGTTAGATCACTACTTGTGAATTAAATCTATTTTAATTCACTTGATCTTCCACTAGCTCATCATTCAGTTAGAACTAGTTAAACTGATTTTAACTCAATTAATTTGAGTTAAATGATTGCACTCACACCACACTAGTGCTACAATTGCAATTGGACCTTGTATATAATAGAATCACTCTACATGCCTATCCTTTGATGCTCAACTCGAAATTCTTGAACTAACTAAGTCTATCACACTTATTTAACTATTACAAGTTGTTATGAGATAATATTATAATTATTTTCCAATTATTTAAAAATTGGTCACCCACATTAGCATTAGTGTCTCACTGAATTCCTCACTCATGTGTGACCTGGAATCCCACACTAGTATGTGATGAATTTTCTTCTTGAATTTCAACACTCCCTCTCAACAAGAAAGGGATTATCTACTACCCCGATCCTGCCTCTGTGGTATACAAATTTTCTCTTCGCAAGTGCCTTCGTCAATATATTTGCATCTTGATCTTCCATGGGAATGTACTGCAACATCGAAATGCACCTCTGAACACAATCTCTGAGATGGTGATACTGTATGTCGATTTGCTTGGACATGTCATGGAATACTGGATTAACCAAGAGTTTTATGCAACTCTGTTATCACAATGTATAAATGTCAAATCCATTTGATGACCAAACAAACAAACAAGTATCTTCCTCATCCAGATGGCCTCACATGCAGCCTGAAGAGTTGTCATGTACTCTGCCTCGGCTGAACTGAGTGAAACTGATCTCTGCTTCTCATTATACCAAGAAATTGTTGTTGATCCTATGTTGAAGATGCCCCCTGGTGTTCTCTTCCTATATGATGGACTACCTACCCAATCTACATCGGTGAAGCCTTGAAGCTTCACTCCACCTTTCCATCTGTACCATAATCCATACTCTGTAGTGCATCTAAGATATCTCAACACATGCTTCCCCACCTTCCAAAAGATCTTGGTAGGCTTAACCAAAGCTTGACTAAGTTGGTTAACTGCTTAGCATATGTCTGGTCGTGTGTTCACCAAATACATAAGTGAACCCACAAGCTGCCTGTAAGCAATAGCATACACTACCTCACCTGAAGTAGCATCCTCCTTCCTACAGTTTCATGTAAGAGGAGTCTCCATGGGTTTGTTGCCTTCCTTGTGTAACTTCCTCAGAATCTCCTTGGCATACTTTCCCTGAGATACAAATAGCTCCCCATCTCTTTGCCATATTTCCAAGCCATGGAAATAGTGCAAGAGCCCCATGTCCTTCATCTCAAACTCTCTTGCAAGATCCTCTTTGCAAGAAGTTATGAGATTCTCATCACCTGACAGTAATAGATCATCAACATAAAGTAAAATAATCAAAATCATACCATCAACCACAATATTATATAGGTTCGCATCCGCTTCACTCTTTGTGAATCCCAACCCAGTGAAATAGCTGTCGATCCTGGTGTACCAAGCACGAGGTGCTTGCTTCATCCCATATGGTTCTCTCTTGATTTTGCACACATGTGAATCCCTGTCAAAGGTCTCAAAACCTTATGGATGCTCAATGTACAATTCTTCCTCAATAAATCCATTGAGAAAGTATGTATTTACATCCATCTGATGTATCTACCACCCCATCTACGCTGAGAGAGCAAGGATAGATCTAATCGATGAGTAACTTGCAACCGGTGCAAAAGTATCCTCATATTTAATCCCCTATGCAAGTGAGAATCCTCGGGCCACAAATTAAGACTTGAATTTATCCACACTCCCATCTGCTACTTGCCTCACCTTATAGATCCACCTGGATCCAACCACTGACTTCCCCACTAGTCTTGGGACCACTTCCCATGCACTGTTTCTAATAATGGTTTCATACTCTTCAACCATCGCATCAACCCATGTTGGATGTTGCACTGCTTCCTCAAAACAGGATGGTTATTTCACAATACACTCACTCATAAGAGCCATGTATCCAGTGTACCTGTCTGGGGACCTTCTTTTCATGCGCTGTGATGTAGGTGCACCTACATGCTTTGTCGCATCTAGGATCAATCTGTCAACCTCTCTGGTGCACTTCCTACCATTTCTGGTGGATGGTTCTACATGAGTGGTTTCTTCCACTCCATCATCCTCTGCTTGTGACTTCTCCACATCCCGAGGTTCATCCTTTGGAACTAAGAGTTCCTCATCTACATGCAATTCAACCTCCCTCTCAAGGGAAAATCACGTGGTTTTCTCCTCATCAAATTTAACATCTCTCCTGACAACTATCATCTTGTTATCCAACAAGTACACCTGATATTTATGGGGAGTATTAGTGTAACCCACAAATATCTCAACCTCTGTTGTTGGTTCTAGCTTCTTCCTGGCATCTTTGGCCACATGGAAATAGAGAGATGAGCCAAAAAATTTAAAATATGAAACATTTGGTTTCTTACTTGAAAAAGTCTCCTCTGGTGTACTCATTCCAAGTATCCGATGAAGACTATGGTTCTACACAAATACCTCTTTGTTGCATGCCTCTGCCCACAGATGCAACAGTAGGCCCTGATCATGTAACATATATAGCTTGCGTTTCTCCCACAATTGTTTTGTTATTTCTTTTTGCAACTCCATTTTGTTGTGGGTTATGAGGTGCAATCAATTCTCTCTAAATTCCTTCTTTGGCGCATATTTTCTTGAATTCATTAGAGTTATAATTACTAGAATTGTCGCTCCTTAGAGCCATCACCTTATTCCCTATATCTTTCTCTACCAGTGCTTTGTGTTAGTTCTAGCCTTCGCAGCCTGTCACCAGCGATCAAATTGGACTCTTACTATGTTTGTTTTTCACAGATTTTTTGCACATGATATTTATTTAAAATCATATCCTAAACATATTCATCCGAAGCAGCTCGGAAAGATATTTCCAATGATATATCGCACTCCCGAAACCAACGTCTGGATCAGAAGATATGACCAAATGAATGGTTGACTCTTAGTTACGCTTGATGCATGTTTCCTTATAATTTTACATTGTGAAAACTTCTCACCTTTTTCATGGTTTATATCTACAAATCCAATGAGCTATGGTCAATCATGTGAGCTATAATGTGTGGAAACATTAGCTTCAAATATTGTGGGTTTATGAATGTTGACGAGTATTGGGCAGGCTTAATGATATGCTCATGCCAAAAAGCCTCAATTTGATAAAAGAAGTGAAGGCATTTGTTGTTACTGCTAGCTCTCCTCTTCGGATAGATTGGTCATGGGTATTGGAGCTTATTCAAGGTCCAAATTATTGTGATGTCAATATTTGTGAAGATTTTATGCTACAAAGAGCAACACTGCTATGAAACTACAATTGCGCCATGCCCTGTATGTGCAGTTATCGTTGGGAACGATAATGTTGGGCATATTACATCTCAGTACAATCATCTATTTGAGAGATAGAAAAATGAGCTATTTTAGAGGTGCAATCTTCGGGAGTTTCAAATGTGCACATGGTAGGGGACTTTTGAATCATTCAAACAGAATTTCCAAGCAAATTGATGACTTCAGTCTTGTCTCAAGGAGGTATCATCCAAACAAGCTAGTAATGGTCAAGTGACACAAAGAGACAACTTGAAAAAATTGAATACAAAGTTTGATGCTTCTCATGGTGGAAAATGTTCCATTACCAATGGGTCAAGTATGGATGAAAATTCCAATGAAGTCAAGGTTTGTATTTCTATTGAACATGATACAGGTTCACTAATTTCTAATGAGAGGAAATTTTTTGTCACCAAGAAATGCATCCTACCTACTGTCAACAAATCTGAAAACACTTCATTTTTCAAATTCTGGCACATTTTCTACAACAAATGATGTTGGCATAAATTCTTCTAATTTGGAATCACGTGGTAAAGGTGGAAGGATTGA
Source organism: Pinus albicaulis (assembly GCA_034641835.2). Taxonomy (NCBI): domain Eukaryota; kingdom Viridiplantae; phylum Streptophyta; class Pinopsida; order Pinales; family Pinaceae; genus Pinus; species Pinus albicaulis. The sequence goes on from CM076572.1 coordinate 586,720,215, forward strand.
AAATTTTGTGAATAAAATGAGTGATAGAGTTGCATCTGTGCCAGAGTTTGAACTTGAATCTACGTCTAAGTTGGTGGGAAATAACACCATGCAACAACTTCAATCTGAAAATGATGAAACCGTTGAGGATGTTGTAGAGGATCCAATTTCTTTGCCCACAAATATTCCATTGTCATGGTAAGCAAGATTTGTAGGAAAGGCAGGCAATGGTCAGGTTTCATATTCTCAGAATGGGGATAAAGGAAAGTTAAAGTTTGGAAAAACATCAACAATGGCTAAGCTTAATCATGGCAACAAAAGCAACAGTTCATTGGAAATTTTGACCAGGAATGCATCAGGTGGGAGAAAAATTACCATTAAAAGACTGCAGCCAAGAGGTCTGGTTAATATTGGAAATCGTTGTTTTCTTAATGCAACACTGCAAACACTCCTATCATGTTCACCCTTCTTCAAAATTTTGCAGACCCTAAAATCTCGTGAAATTCCTCAGGTTGACTATCTAACACTTTATGCATTTGTAGAGTTTGTGGTCAAATTTGAGGAAGATAAACCTATTGACACAGATTTGAAAAATAATGTAAAGGGAACTAGAGGGATTAAGGTGGGACAGTCCTTTTGTCCAAACATGTTTGATCCTGTCCTAAAAATATTTAGCCCTGACCAGCCTCTTAGTTCTTCAGGAAGGCCCAGTCAAGAAGATACTCAAGAATTTCTTAGTTTTCTTATGGATCAGTTTCATAATGAACTACTAAAACTGCAAGATAGGGATCTTAATGGATCTACTAGTTACAAATTTTCATTGGTTACAATTACTCTTGATACACTTTCTAACACTCCCTCTTAGCAAGAAAGGGATTTTTCACCACCCCTGTATTACACCTATTAAATTTGAATTTCCCTCTTGACAATCCTTTTTTCAAGATGTCAACATATTCTCCTCAGTTGGAATGTATTGTATCAACATAATTCTTTTCTACACATAGTCCCGCAAATGATGATACCGAATATCAATGTGTTTGGACCTGTCATGAAATACTGGATTCTTAGAGAGCTTAATGCAACTCTTATTATCACAATATATCATTGTCATATCCATCTCTTGATTGAAAATACACACGAGTATTTTCCTCATCCAAATGGCCTCACATGTTGAGTTGAGCGCACCACACCTCTATTTTCTGTTGTATTAGGAAATAGTTCCGCACCCAACAATGAATACAACACATGAAGTAATTTTTTTGTCTAATGGACTCCCTGCCCAATCTGCATCAGTGAAGCCTAGTAGCTTCACTCCATTTATCCTCTTGTCTGATACTCCATACTCAGTAGTACTTGTGTGGTACTGTAACACATGCTTTGTTTCCTTCCAATACATCTTGGTAGGCCTAACCATAGCTTGCTTAAGTTAGTTTACTACATAGCACATGTCGGGTCTTGTGTTCACAATATACATCAAAGACCCCACAAGTTGTCTGTAAATGGTAGCATCAACCTCTTCACCTAAAGTGGCATTCACTTTCCTCCAATTTGTAGCTAAAGGTGCGTCCATAGGCTTACAATACTCCATGTGAACCTCTGAATTATTTCAGAGGCAAACTTCCCCTAAGACAAACAATTCACCATCATCTTTCCATACTTCTAGTTTGAGGAAGTAATGCATTAAACCCATGTATTTCATCTTAAATTCCATTACAAGGGCAGATCAGCTACTCATCACCTATCAATATTAAATCATCAACATACAAAACAAGAATAAGAAACTTACCATCTACCACAATGTATAGGTCTGCATATGCTTCACTTTTGGTGAAGCCCAATCCATTGAGACAACAATCGATCCAATTGTACCATGTTCGGGGTGCCTGTTTGATGTAGAAATTACATCAATGGATTCAATCCGATCATGCAATGTACTAAAACAAGATACTGAATCCTTCTAGAATATTTGTGGAATATAAATGATAATCGCTCAACCACATGCAATTTAGAGAAAGAAGTAAATAAATTTCACAACACAAGATTTTCCCGGGGAAAGAAACTGCTCAAAACCTGTCCATATTTATTGTATAATCAACTAAGGAATCATGAAACAATACAATGCATGTGTGCTTACCACAACCTCATAGACTCTACCAATTGTCTCACATTGATCTAGGAAAAATTGGACCAATACATAGACAATTTCCTGCCCACCTTCAGTCTTCCTTTCTCACGCAATCCTTAGGAAAATAATTCCTATTAAATAGGAATTCCAACCTTCCTTGACTATGCAATCCATCATGGGCTTCCTGTGGCTTTATAACTGCACCTGGGTATTTTGCTAAACATACAACTGATAGTTTACTTGCCTTTAACCTTTGTCTCAACAAGGTCGTCTTCAGAATTGACATGCATGCAAATATTAATAGTGAATCATTAGTTATTTGGTAGATCACTACTTGTAAATTAAATCTATTTTAATTCACTTGATCTTCCACTAGCTCATCATTCAGTTAGAACTAGTTAAACTAATTTTAACTCAATTAATTTGAGTTAAATGATTGCACTCACACCACACTAGTGCTACAACTGCAATTGGACCCTGTATATAATATAATCACTCTACATGCCTATCCTTTGATGCTCAACTCGAAATTCTTGAGCTAACTAAGTCTATCACACTTATTTAACTATTACAAGTTGTTATGAGATAATATTACAATTATTTTCCAATTTATTTAAAAATTGGTCACCCACATTAGCATTAGTGTCTCACTGAATTCCTCACTCATGTGTGACCTGGAATCCCACACTAGTATGTGATGCATTTTCTTCTTGAATTTTAGCACTCCCTCTCAACAAGAAAGGGATTATCTGCTACCCTGATCCTGCCTCTGTGGTATACAAATTTTCTCTTCGCAAGCACCTTCGTCAATATATTTGCATCTTGATCTTCCATGGGAATGTACTGCAACATCGAAATGCACCTCTGAACACAATATCTTAGATGGTGGTACTATCTGTCAATTTTCTTGGACATGTCATGGAATACTGGATTAACCAAGAGTTTTATGCAACTATGTTATCACAATGTATAAATGTCGGATCCATTTGATGACTGAACAAACAAACAAGTATCTTCCTCATCCATATGGCCTCGCATGCAGCCTGAAGAGTTGCCATGTACTCTGCCTCGGCTGAACTGAGTGCAACTGATCTCTGCTTCTTGTTGTACCAAGAAATTGTTGTTTATCCTATGCTGAAGATGCCCCTTGGTGTTCTCTTCCTGTATGATGGACTACCTACCCAATCTACATCGGTGAATTATTTAAGCTTCACTCCATCTTTCCATTTGTACCATAATCCATACTCTGTAGTGCATCTAAGATATCTCAACACATGCTTCCCCGCCTTCCAAAAGAGCTTGGTAGGCTTAACCATAGCTTGACTAAGTTGGTTAACTTCTTAGCATATGTTTGGTCGTGTGTTCACCAAATACATAAGTGAACCCATAAGCTGCCTGTAAGCAATAGCATACACTACCTCACCTGAAGTAGCATCCTCCTTCCTCCAGTTTCCTTTAAGAGGAGTCTCCATGGGTTTGTTTCCTTCCTTGTATAACTTCCTCAGAATCTCCTTGGCATAATTTCCCTGAGATAAAAATAGCTCCCCATCTCTTTTCCATATTTCCAAGCCAAGTAAATAGTGCAAGAGCACCATGTCCTTCATCTCAAACTCTCTTGCAAGATCCTCTTTGCAATAATTTATGAGCTTCTCATCACCTGTCAGTAATAGATCATCAACATAAAGTAAAATAATCAAAATCTTTCCATCAACCACAATATTATATAGGTTCTCATCCGCTTCACTCTTTGTGAATCCCAACCTGGTGAAATAGCTGTCAATCCTGGTGTACCAAGCACGAGGTGCTTGCTTCATCCCATATGGTGCTCTCTTGATTTTGCACACATGTGAATCCCTGTCAAAGGTCTCAAAACCTTATGGATGCTCAATGTACAATTCTTCCTCAATAAATCCATTGAGAAAGTATGTCTTTACATCCATTTGATGTATCTTCCACCCCATCTGCGCTGAGAGAGCAAGGATAGATCTAATCGATGAGTAACTTGCAACCGGTGCAAAAGTATCCTCATATTTAATCCCCTATGCCAGTGAGAATCCTCGGGCCACAAATTAAGCCTTGTATTAATCCACACTCCCATCTGCTACTTTCCTCACCTTGTAGATCCACCTGGATCCAACCACTGACTTCCCCACTAGTCTTGGGACCACTTCTCATGCACTGTTTCTAATAATGGTTTCATACTCCTCAACCATCGCATCAACCCATGTTGGATTTTTCACTGCTTCCTCAAAAGAGGATGGTTATTTCACAATACACTCACTCATAAGAGCCATGTATCCAGTGTACCTGTCTGGGGACCTTCTTTTCCTGCGCTGTGATGTAGGTGCACCTACATGCTTTGTCGCATCTAGGATCAATCTGTCAGCCTCTCTGGTGCACTTCCTACCAATTCTGGTGGATGTTTCTGCATGAGTGATTTCTTCCACTCCATCATCCTTTGCTTGTGACTTCTCCACATCCCGAGGTTCATCCTTTGGAACTTAGAGTTCCTCATCTGCATGCAAGTCAACCTCCCTCTCAAGGGACAATCACGTGGCTTTCTCCTCATCAAATTTAACATCTCTCCTGACAACTATCATCTTGTTATCTGACAAGTACACCTGATAGTTATGGGGATTATTAGTGTACCCCACAAATATCTCAACCTCTGTTGTTGGTTCTAGCTTCTTCCTGGCATCTTTGGCCACATGGAAATAGAGAGATGAGCCAAAAAAATTAAAATATGAAACATTTGGTTTCTTACTTGAAAACGTCTCCTCTGGTGTACTCATTCCAAGTATCCGATGAAGACTATGGTTCTGCACAAATACCTCTTTGTTGCATGCCTCTACCCATAGATGCAACAGTAGGCCCTGATCATGTAACATAGCTTGCGTTTCTTCCACAATTTTTTTGTTATTTCTTTTTGAAACTCCATTTTGTTGTGGGTTATGAGGTGCGATCAATTCTCTCTGAATTCCTTCTTTGGCGCATATTTTCTTGAATTCATTAGAGATATAATTACTAGAATTGTCACTCCTTAGAGCCATCACCTTATTCCCTATATCTTTCTCTACCAGTGCTTTGTGTTAGTTCTAGCCTTCGTAGCCTGTCACCAGCGATCAAATTGGACTCTTACTATGTTTGGTTTTCACAGATTTTTTGCACATGATATTTAATGAAAATCATATCCTAAACATGTTCGTCTGAAGCAGCTTGGAAAGAGATTTCCAACGGTATATCGCACTCCCAAAACCGGCTTCTGGATCAGAAGATATGACCAAATGAATGGTTGACTCTTGGTTACGCCTGATGCATGTTTCCTTATAATTTTACATTGTGAAAACTTCTCACCTTTTTCATGGTTTATATCTACAAATCCAATAAGCTATGGTCGATCATGTGAGCTATAATGTGTGGAAACATTAGTTTCAAATATTGTGGGTTTATGAATGTTGACAAGTATTGGGCAGGCTTAATGATATGGTCATGCCAAAAAGCCTGAATTTGACAAAAGAAGTGAAGGCATTTGCTGTTACTGCCAGCTCTCCTCTTCGGATAGATTGGTCATGGGTATTGGAGCTTATTCAAGGTCCAAATTATTGTGATGTCAAGATTTGTGAAGATTTTATGCTACAAAGAGGAACACTGCTATGAAACTACAATTGCGCCATGCCCTGTATGTGCAGTTAACGTTGGGAACGATAATGTTGGGCATATTACATCTCAGTACAATCATCTATTTGAGAGATAGAAAACTGAGCTATTTTAGAGGTGCAATCTTCGGGAGTTTCAAATGTGCACATGGTAGGGGACTTTTGAATCATTCAACTAGGATTTCCTAGCAAATTGATGACTTCAGTCTTGTCTCAAGGATGTATCATCCAAACAAGCTAGTAATGGTCAAGTGACACAGAGAGACAACTTGAAAAAATTTAATACAAAATTTGATGCTTCCCATGGTGTAAAATGTTCCATTCCTAATGGGTGAAGTATGGCTGAAAATTCCAATGAAGTCAAGGTTTGTATTTTTATTGAACATGTTAGCCCCCCTATGATATTCTTGACAAGCAAGCTGGGGGATAGATTGTTTTGGAGCCTTCAAGGAAATCCTTTCCCTTGAAAACTCATCATCCTTGAAGTCCCTTAGTGCTTTGCCTAATATAATTTCTCTCTGCTAGTTCATCCCTCAAAAGGCCTATGATTACCCCTTGTCCCCTGCCAATTCCAAATTTTTCCCCTTTCAATCCTCTTAAATCTCCTTGAAATCCCCTTTAAATTTCACTATCACCCTTTGTTTCCCTAGATCCCCACTTCACCTCCCTATCGTTACCTCCCTTGGGCCCGAAAACGCATTAAAATTGAAGTAAAATGATAAATTTCGCATATATGGGTCCTAGCCCCTTCCCCGCTAAGCCCCTCTCCTTTTTCCCCCATATAACCTGATCCTGGAACCATCCGCAAACTCCAAAGGCACCTTCCGCATTCGTTCATCCGGCGCAGCCTCAGCCGTAGATCTTGGCAGATCGGACGGCGGTCATTAAATCCCCAGCGCCCACATCTCCCACGTTCATTTTCCCTTGCTGGGCCATCGTCGTCCGCTCGTCAGCCAGATCAATGATTCAGAAATGCGCCTGTCCTTGTGGTCCCCGCCGCGCAATAGCCATAAAACAACCTGGTTTATCCCGCACCGCTTATGCGCAGTGGGTGGTTTTTCCCGAGCACCCAGCGATTCCACTCATCGCGCGCCGCGTGTCCTTTGTACGACGGTAAAACTGCCCATCCCTTGCGCATTATCTTTCAACCACGGATGTCGAGCGAAATCGTTGTCAGCCGTTAGATCTCGAAACGCTCATCCAACAGTCATCAGTAATCTGAGTTGCGCACCGGTTAACCCTCCTCCATCGCACTTGTTGGCCCGCCGTCTGTCGCCCTCCCCCGTCGATCTCCACCATGATCGACGGTCCAGAACTGTTTGCCCTTCGTTGACCATCCCCTTGGTCTGCCCCGCCACGTGTGTCCACCGTACACCCATTCATTCTGTTGCATATAACGTTCAAGGTCGGGTTTTTTAAGGTTTTCACGTATGTTTGCTCTGTATTCCGCCGACCCTCCGCCATCTTTCCTGTCTTCCATTTCACGCTGTATTCTTCCGCCACAGTCCATCGTTATTCCACCATGGCACCATCTGCACAATTATGCTCATCATTCACATCACCCGCCACCTCATCCATTGTTTTCTTCACAGTTTTCGTGTTTTGCAGGGTTTTAAATTATAAAAGACTGCCATAATGCTCAGCCTCAGTTGCAGTGACAGAGAAATCAAGGAAGATCACCCACATCGGCTGAATTTATGAGCAAAGACCCGGGAAGGTGAAGACAGGGGTATCATTTAAAGGAACAGGGTTTAAAACTCTGTGGAAAACCTTCTAGAGCCATTAAAGCTTGAGCGAACCTGGCAAAAGCAGAGATGAAGCGGTAGAGTGTTTCAGTACAAAGCAAAGGAGATTAAGGTACGCTAATGAAGATCTTGAGCCTTAAATCAGCGGTTAAGAAGCAAAGCACTGGTTTGAAGACCCCGAGGATTGATCAAAGGATCCTGAGCACAAGTAAAAGGTAACATCAGGGTTTATTCACCAGCAGAATGTTTTTCTTCATAAAGTACAGGGCGTCCACACAGCTTTTACTATGCACCGTGTCCCTGAAGGAATTCCCACCCTAACAGCAGTTCAAAGCAATTGGAACATTTATGTAGCAGACTTCTCAGTGGTTCATTTTCCTTTGTTTATTCACCACAAGTATAACACCGCAGCCGAAATATGTCAAAATCATATCCGAGATGATCACTCTTTCATAAAGAGGAGACAAAGATTAAATACTCAGCATTCATACAGAATGAGCTTCAGCCCTCTTTCTTTTCAAGAGTTTAATACAGCATTTAGTTTTTCATCTACCTCTTATGCTCCTCTTCAGCTATAAATCTCAGAAAGAAACATTGTAAAGGTTGTTGATGAGATATCAAATAAATGCAATCATTTTCCTCTTGAGACAAGTTCTCTGTGTAATATTGTAAGATAGGCTGAGATTTGATGTATTCAGATTGAATGTTCAAGCTGTGGGCAATGATGTACCTGATTGGTGTTGTTTTTAATATGACAAGCATATTTCTTTGGATCCTGATCTAAAGCAGTTGGTGATGTTTCCCTATCTCTGTGTTTGATTTCATTTCATTCCATTTCTACTGGCTCGCATCAGAAGTTTGGCATAAGATTTACCCTTGATAGGTACCTTATGTTGCTGCTCTCCCAGCCTTTTATTTTTTCTGCTTATATGTGTATCTGAATATTGATTTCAATTGATTTAACCAGTGTAGTGGATGTTATTGCCTGCTCTCTAATGTATGAATTAATGAAATCTATGTTTATATGTTCTCGCTAGGATTTAGTTGGATGAGTTGAGAACACTGGGAGGTCTAGAACCCTGTCTCTGCCTCACTATGATCTTTCCATCTCAATTAAGCCTTCCTAAGATCCCTTTTATTGCCTCTAATTTTGTCCAAGCAGGTCTGGAGTTAAATGACCTCTGACCTGATCTATAGACAGAATTGGATGGTTCTTCTCCTCTCATTTTCAGTCCTTAATATCCCATCCCAAATATCATCTTTAAGATCCAAATGCTCTGGATGACTAGCCCAACTGAAAGCTTGCACATTGAACACAAGTAAATCCTCTCTTGACTCAATTGCCCAATGGCCTTGATGTTCTCTGAGTTATCTACCTTTGCCTAATTTCCTCTTTGCTCATCCTTGTCTTATATTGGACCCTTCTTTCCTGATTCCCAACAACCAAACATAAACAAACAAACAAACCCCGTGCATATAACTATCCTAAAATCATAACTCTGAGCCTCAAAGACACACACTTTGACTCATATAGAGAGATCCCTCTCTGGACCTAGGAGGGCTAGATCCTAAGGTCTGAAAGCGGTTCTATGTTGTCTCATCTTTTGGCCTTGCCAACCTGGCCAAAACATGGGAACCCCAACATAATGGCGACTCTGCTGGGGAATTTCTGAGTTTTCCTCACTTTGCTACATCACACACCCTCAGAAAACCTGGAATCTCTGGTCAGGTTGGCTGATAGTCACACCTCTTCTCGGACAGCCTTAGTATCATTCATTGTGTTCTCTTGTACTCCTAGGCAGAGCCTGGATAGGGCCAGGTAGCCTCCGGATCTCATCCTCTTCGAAGGTGACATATCTGGTAAATGCCCTCCCAGTCAATCTCTGGTTGGAGTTAGATATTTTTGAGGAGATTCCTGAAAGGTGATAGTGCCTGAGCACTATGGTGGACAGTGTAACCCCTTAGATAAACCCTCCATCTGGTGACTCCATTGTTCCAAAACGAAAAGACTCCATTGGTGATCAGTAGGCCTGCTGGTTATCTTGGTTTCACATAAGACTCCACTGGGAGACCTTCCTTCATAATAACACCAACCACAACAGAAGTAACAAGTAGGGTTAAGCTGCTTGGCTAAGAAGCAGCATTCTGGCTTTTAGAACCATTCACACAAGAGCTTATCCCAACCCTGACCCACCTGAAATAGTTGACAATCCGGAGAGTATCCTCAAGGGAGCTCCTACACCTAAAAGAACAACTATTTCTAGTCACATTCATAGAGCTAATTCTGCACCAGAAAACCTAACAGCTCTATCACATTTTCCCCTTGACCTAGACCTACCTAATAGGCTACCAAGAACTAGGTCATTCAATCATCTAGGCCAGCCAGACCCTGAGTTCCACAGTTTACCATCTCATAGTGGTCAACAAACTAGGGACAAAGGAACCCCTCCATCTACACCACCTGATATCCACTTCATTCAAAACTTGGGGCTCTCACACCCTAGATCTGCTCAACAAACTTCTGCTGGTCCAAATATCCTTGTTATCCATATACCAGCTGCTCAAACCAACCCTATACCTCATCAGAACATTACCATGGCAGCTTGGTATGCACCTCTGGTTTTACCTCAACCCATGCTACCCTTACCCAATTATTATCAGTCAAAAATCCCACACTTCACTGCTAAAGAATCCAACACAGCCCAACAACATGTAGATAAGATGGAGGATTCTTTTGACTATATGGAAATTGATGATGAAATAATAAAAATGAGAATCTTTGCCCAAAGCTTAAGCGGTGACGTAAAGAAATGGTTTAAAAGCTTATCCCCTGGCAGTATCCAAGATCTCCCTGCATTATATCAGACCTTCATAAACAAGTGGGAAGTTAGAGCAAACCCTCGCCAGCTCCTAGCAGAATACATGAGCCTTAAAAGGAACGTGGGAGAGAGCGTCCATGATTACACCACTAGATTCAACAGCATTTACAATGCTCTCCCTCCACACATGAAACCTCCTCAAGGTATGGCCCTAGCCAAATATCCTAATGGATTTGATGCTGACATGGCCTATGAGCTTAGAGGTAAAGAGTATAACACATTGGAAGACATGCAGAAAGGAGCCATAACTATAGAAGCAAACTTGATGGAAAAGAGGGCAAGATTGAGAGCTAAGAAAAGGGTAACATATAGGGATGACATTGTAGCCTCCACATCAGACCCAAACTATGATAGATTATCTAAAAATGTGGATAAGCTGCAACAAATGATGGAGAAAATGGTTGTCATGGTCAGTAACCAAAATAGAAACCAAAACTTTAGAAGGAACAACAATGCTCCCAATAGACAAAAGGAATCAGATCAACAAGTTATTCCCCCATTCCAAAACTTTCTTGATGAAGATGAGGGGATCATAGAAGAGTCTAAAGGGAATACAATAAACATGTTTGAAACAGAGAACTCAATCCATAACTGTGACTCAGAGGAAGACCAGCCCTCACCTTCTTATTGGGAGGAGGAATGGTTCGAATCCGAGGATTACAGATTAGGATTCGAAAATGCCATGATGCAGGTCAGAGAAAAATATGAACTTAGGAGCAGAAAGAACCAAGAAAATTCCAAAACTGAGACTCCTGAGGTTACCATCAAGAAAAGACCTGATAAAACTTCTAAAGCATCTGCTGTAAATAGCAGATCAGCAGTTGAAAGTTCTGGGAAAAACAAGGAGAAATACAACCAAGACACTGAAAAACAAAGCCAACCAACCAGCAGCACTAGCACTGCAGTTAGTGCTCCTGATAAAACGATTCTTGACCCTGTACATAGTAATAAATCACAAACTGATTCAGCTACTAAGGCAGTAGCAAATAAAACAGAGTTAAGCACTCCAAAGACCCAGTCCACTTTCAATTTAGAGAGTGAGATTGCAAAAATCAAAGTCTCTTTACCATTATCTGAGCTGGCCACTCAGGATGTATATAAAGGCCAAATTTTGAAAGCGTTGAATCTGGGCGAAAACAACGACTCAGTGAATTTGAGTGATGATCAACCTACCCTCCTGTTTGGTCCAAAGATTGAGGGAAAGTTTCAGGAAGGGGTAGTTCCACCTTTTTATATCAGTCTCAACATTCATGACAAAATCCTGCACAATGCAATGCATGACTCTGGAGCATCACACAATCTAATGCCTAAGGTAGTGATGGAAAGATTAGGCCTAGAGATAACCCGCCCTTACAAATATTTGTATTCATTCGACTCTAGCAGAGTAAAATGCCTAGGTCTAATCAAACACTTGTGTGTAAGCCTCACCCAGATCCCTGCTAAATGTATGGTCATGGATGTGGTGGTAGCAGATGTGCCACCCAAGTATGGCATGCTATTGTCAAGATCATGGGGAGCCAAATTGCAAGGAACGATTCAGATGGATGGCTCATATGCCACTATCCCTATATTTGGCCAACTTAGAAGACTGTATAGAGATTCCCAGATGAAATTCCTAGTCAGTCGCCCCGAGAAACCTGAAAATTCACCATTATACTCTGTACACACAGACCTGGATTCTTTCATTCTTTATAACGACCCATCCTTAGGAGGTCCAGCGTCAGAAAACATAATTACAAACAATAACATAGAGCCCATGGACTTTAACATAATGGCCGCTCTAGAAGAATACGATGAAGAAAACCATGGGCAGGGTGCCGAAAACGAAACTCTGAGTGAACCGAAAACAGAAACAGAACGTAAACAGCAAGGTAGCCAACTCTCTGAACTCCACACATGCCATGAAGAACAAAACAACCCGCAGCTTAGTACAGGCCCTGTAATGTGACACAATGGCAAACCCAGCAGTAGGGATGGAAAGAATGACGAAACGGAAAATGAACCCTTGTGGGAAATGAATTTCGATGGATCTTGTACTAGGAAAACTGCTGGATCAGGGGTGTGGATACGTAACGTAGAGAGTGATTATGCAGAGAGCCGCGTTGTCAATCTGCACTTCAAATGAACAAATAATATTGCAGAATATGAGGCTCTCATCCTGGGTCTGAATCTATTGAAAAATTAGGAGCCCATAGGATAGCTGTGAGAGGAGACTCAGAGCTAGTTATCAAACAGGTGAATGGTGAATATACAGCGAAACATCCCCGACTAAGGGCCTACCGGAATGACGCAGTGGATTTGTTGAAAACCTTTGTAGAATACGATTTGGTGTTTGTGCCTAGGAGTCAAAACATCATTGCAAATGGATTAGCTTGCCTGGCTAGTTCATATCCTAAGACTCCCCCTGACCAAAAAATCATCATTCAGACCAAGTTCAGACCTGCAGTGCCAGACAACGAAAAATATTGGCAGGTCTTTGAAGGAGACAAACAGATTGAGGATTTTCTGGTGGGCAGAAATGAGTTTGAATTTTCTGATTCCGACTCAAAATATGATGACAACTGCCCAAGTGAGGATCCCCCAGATGAACAAGCAACACCCTGTAACATAGAGATAAACACCTTGAATGAAGAAATTGGAAATCCAACCGAAAAATGTGAAAACGTAGATAGTGAAGAAATAGAGGTGTTGCAGGCCAAAGACAAGAATATACCCAGAGGCCTGGCACCCCTAGAGGACCTTTTTGACTTTGATGATGTAGCAAAAAAGCCCACTATAGAACATGCAGACTCTGATGTTGAAGAATGCAACATAGGCACTGAAGATAGACCCAAAATGATCAAACTGGCTAAGTCTGTACCTGCAAACATGAAGAACAAGTACATTGACCTGTTCAAGGAATTCATTGATGTGTTTGCATGGAGTTATGAAGACTTAAAGGCCTATGACACGAGCATAATACAACACAAAATACCCTTGAAGGAAAATCAGAAGCCTTTCAGACAAAAAATCCGTAGGATCAATCCAAAACAATTGCCTGCAGTGGAAAAAGAGATTAAGAAGATGTATGATGCAGGCATAATAGTTCCTGTGAGGTTTTCTGATTGGGTATCAAATCTAGTGGCTGTGAGAAAGAAAACAGGAGAGATCAGACTATGCATAGACTTCAGAAACCTCAACAGAGCCTCCCTGAAAGACAACTACCCTTTGCCTAGAATGGAACATATCCTACAGAAGGTAGTGAGCTCTAAGATAATCTCCCTGCTTGATGGTTTTTCAGGATACAATCAAGTCCTTGTACTCCCAGAAGATCAACTCAAAACAGCTTTTACCACTCCATGGGGCACCTTCATGTATGTGAAGATGCCTTTCAGACTGATTAATGCTGGGGATACCTTCCAGAGAGCGATGGATATAGATTTATCAGATGAGATAGGATACTTCATAGTTATCTACTTGGATGACTTGACTGTCTTTTCTAAAACTAAAGAAGAACACCTGAAACATCTGAGGAAAGTCTTTGAAAAATGTAGAAGGTACGGTCTGTCCTTAAATCCTAAGAAAACTGTGTTTGGGCTGCAATAAGGAAAACTTCTTGGCCACATTATATCCGAGAAAGGAATTAGGATAGATCCACAGCGAGTTTAGGGAATACTTCAAATCTCACACCCGAGAAATATCAAAGAATTGCAGTCCTTCATTGGGAAGATCAATTTCCTTAGGAGATTCATTCCCAATCTTACTGAGCACCTTAGGAAAATGACTGACATGTTGAAGAAAGGTGCGGGAATTAAGTGGACTGTTGAAGCCAAGAAATCTTTTGAGTCAGTAAAGCTTGCACTCACTCAAGCCCCTGTCCTTATCAGCCCAGACTTCTCAAAGGATTTCCTGATCTTTTAATTTGCCTCCCAGCATACAGTGGCTGCGATTTTACTGCAGAAAAATTCAGAAGGAAATGAACAGGCAATTGCCTTTTTTAGTAAGGCCTTAAGGGATGCACCCTTGAAGTACAACATTATGGAAAAGCAGGCCTATGCCCTGGTAAAGGCCTTAAAATACTTTAGGGTGTACATTCTACATTCTCACACCATATCATATGTCCCAAATATAGTGGTCAAAGACATCTTGTCCCAAGATCCTGATGGGAAAAGGGGCAAGTGGATTGCTACAATTTTAGAATATGACCTCGAAATAAGACCCACCAAGCTAATCAAAGGTCAAGGCCTAGCACGATTAATGGCCGAGTCAAACTTGCAGGCCCTTGACATTAACATGGTAAATGCCTTAGATGAGCAGGAAGGATTGCCTGATCCCACTGTTGAGGAGCAGTTTCAAAACTCTCCTTGGTATTCCGATATCCTGTACGTGCTCACCAATCTCAATTCCCCTCCAGAACTGTCCAAAACTAAGGCCAGATTCATAAAGCTAAAAGCTAGAAATTACTGCATCCTGAGTGAAAACATATATTGGAAAAATCCAAATGGCCTATTGCTGAAATGCTTGCCTGATCCTGAAGCTGAAAGAATTAAACGGGAATTCCATGCTGGGGAGTGTGGAGGCCACCTAAGTTGGAAATCCACTGCAAACAAGATACTTAGGGCTGGCTATTATTGGCCTACACTATTCAATTATGTCCATAAAATGGTAACTGCCTGTCATAAATTCTAAATCTTTGAGGGCAGAAAAAAGCTCCTCCCCCTCCCTTTACAACCTATCACCGTAGAAGGTCCCTTCATGCAATGGGGCCTAGACTTCATTGGGGAAATTCACCCCTCTTCTTCTGGGAAACACAAATGGATCCTAACAGCCACAGACTACTTCACCAAATGGGTAGAGGCTATACCCACTAGGAATGCCACTAATTCTGTCATCATTAGGTTCCTAGAAGACTTCATCCTGTCTCGGTTTGGTTGTCCAAGAAAAATAATCACTGACAATGATGCTGCTTTTGGATCCATGAGAATGGTTGATTTATATCACAGGTATGGAATAGCACTTGGTCATTCAACTACCTATTACCCTCAAGGTAATGGACTAGCTGAATCTTCAAACAAAATCCTAGTGAACATCATCAAGAAGCTGTTAGAAGAGAACAAGAAGTCCTGGCATAAGAAGTTGGTGCACACCTTGTGGGCGGACAGGTTCACAACAAAGAAATCCATTGGCATGTCACCATTCCAACTTTTCTATGGAACCGAAGCAGTTTTTCCTACCAGCCTGGGAGTGCCAGTGATTAAGCTTGTCCAAGAGATTCAGACAGAGGAAAACAGTATGGTGAGAAGAATTAATGAAACAATCCATCTTCAACAAACGAGGGAGCAGGTTTATAGCAGGGCTGTCAGAGTTCAGGAAAACATAAAGAGGCAGTTTGACAAAAGAGCCAAAGCTTCAGATTTCAAAGTTGGGGACAAGGTTCTGAAATGGGATTCAAGGAGAGAGGACAAAGGTAAACATGGCAAGTTTGATAGTTTGTGGCAAGGTCCATATATTATCCAAGCCACTGTGGGTCCTAATGCATTTTTATTACAAGAACTTGATGGTACAGAGCTATTTGGGGGTCCTTTCAATGGCAGGATGCTCAAGCATTACTTCTGCTAAATTTCAGTTTCCGGTTTCCATTTCATTGTACATACCATTGCAGTGTTTCCGTTCTTTAAAAAAAAAAAAAAAAGAGGTTCAGACATGCTCAAAACATGAACCTCCGAAAGGCAAAAAGAGTGGCTCAAACATGATCAAAATCTGAGCCAAAGGGAGCAGAATAGCTGGTCCTAATATACTCAAAATCTGGACCCGCAGTGAAAAGAAGAATCAGCTCTAATATGCCCAAAACCAGAGCTGAAAGGAAGAAAAAGAAGTGACTCTAACAAGCTCAAAACTTGAGTCACGAAAAGAAGAAGGATGCTGCGAGTTTCATATTTTAAGCCTTCACAGTTTTGTTTTCTGCAAAATTCTATCCATGTGCAACTGTTTTTATGCCTTGGATCCACAGCAAGTCAGACAGTCTAATCTTGGCTTGACTGTTTTTCAATTCCTGTCGTAGAATATAGAGAAGAAGTCTGCTGGACAGTTTAATCCCAGCAGATATTAGAATAGGTAGAGAATCATATGAGACCAACAGTCTAATCTGGTCTCATGGAGCAATAAGGGTAGAAGTAGAATAGGTTTGTTTTCTGTTTCAAAAATAAATGATGTAAAGCGTCTGCTAGCTCAAATGCACCCTGAAGGGAAAATTGTTAGGACAGTAGTACGGGTAGGTAGTTTGGTTGGGAGAATTTTTTCCGCTGATGAGTGTCTTCATATTGTGGCAGCTGATCTAAAGAAAAGGATGTGCTAAGCAGCAGACATCTGGCCTACTCCAAAGATCATTTTTGGTTTCTTGCCTCCTTCAAGAAGAAGCCATCCCCATGTGAAGCCACTGTTAGCCCCCCTATGAAATTCTTGACAAGCAAGCTGGGGGCTAGATTGTTTTGGAGCCTTCAAGGAACTCCTTTCCCTTGAAAACTCATCATCCTTGAAGTCTCTTAGTGATTTTCCTAATATAATTTCTCTCTGCTGGTTCATCCCTCAAAAGGCCTATTATTACCCCTTGTCCCCTGCCAATTCCACATTTTTCCCCTTTCAATCCTCTTAAATCTCCTCGAAATCCCCTTTAAATTTCACTTTCACCCTTTGTTACCCTAGATCCCCACTTCACCTCCCTATCGTTACCTCCCTTGGGCCCGAAAACGCATTAAAATTGAATTAAAATGATAAATTTCGCATATATGGGTCCTAGCCCCTTCCCCGCTAAGCCCCTCTCCTTTTTCCCCCATATAACCTGATCCTGGAACCGTCTGCCAACTCCAAAGGCGCCTTCCGCATTCGTTCATCGGGCGCAGCCTCAACCGTAGATCTTGACAGATCGGACGGCGGTCATTAAATCCCCACCGCCCACGTCTCCCGCGTTCATTTTCCCTTGTTGGGCCATCGTCGTCCGCTCGTTAGCTAGATCAACGGTCCGGAAATGCGCCTATCCTTGTGGTCCCCGCCGCGCAATAGCCATAAAACAACCTGGTTTATCCTGCACCGCTTATGCGCAGTGGGTGGTTTTTACCGAGCACCCAGCAATTCCACTCATTGTGTGTCGCGTGTCCTTTGTATGACAACAAAACCGCCCATCCCCTGCGCATTATCTTTCGACCACGGATGTCGAGCGAAATCACTGTCAGTCGTTAGATCTTGAAACGCTCATCCAACGGTCATCAGTCATCTGAGCTGCGCACCACTTAACCCTCCTCCATTGCACCGGTTGGCCCACCATCTGTTGCCCTCCCCTGTCGATCTCCACCATGATCGACGGTCTAGATCTGTTTGCCCTCCGTTGACCATCCCCTTGGTCCGCCCTGCCACGTCACTCCCGCCACGTGTGTCCACCGTACACCCATTCATTCTGTTGCATATAACGTTCAAGGTCGGGTTTTTAAGGTTTTAACGTATGTTTGCTCTGTATTCCGCTGACCCTCCACCATCTTTCCTGTCTTCCATTTCACGTTGTATTCTTCCGCCACAGTCCATCGTTATTCCACCATGGCACCATCTGCACAATCATGCTCATCATCCACATCATCCGCCACCCCATCCATTTTTTTCTTCAAATTTTTCGTGTTTTGCAGGGTTGTAAATGATAAAAGACCTCCATAATGCGCAGCCTCAGTTGCAGTGACAGAGAAATCAAGGAATATCACCCACAGCGGCTGAATTTATGAGCAAAGACCCGGGAAGGTGAAGACAGGACGATCATTTAAAGGAACAGGGTTTAAAACTCTGTGGAAAACCTTCTAGAGCCATTAAAGCTCGAGCGAACCTGACAAAAGCAGAGATGAAGCAGCAGAGTGTTTCAGTATAAAGAAAAGGAGATTAAGGCATGCTAATGAAGATCTTGAGCCTTAAATCAGTGGTTAAGAAGCAAAGCACTGGTTTGAAGACCCCGAGGATTGATCAAAGGATCCTGAGCACAAGTAAAAGGTAACATCAGGGTTTATTCACCAGCAGAATTTTTTTCTTCATAAAGTATAGGGCGTCCACATAGCTTTTACTATGCACTGTGTCCCTGAAGGAATTCCCACCCTAACAGCAGTTCAAAGCAATTGGAACATTTATGTAGCAGACTTCTCAGTGGTTCATTTGCCTTTGTTTATTCACCACAAGTACAACACCGCAGCCGAAATATGTTAAAATCATATCCGAGATGATCACTCTTTCATAAAGAGGAGACAGAGATTAAATACTCAGCATTCAAACAGAATAGGCTTCAGCCCTCTTTCTTTTCAAGAGTTTAATACATCATTTAGTTTTTCATCTACCTCTTCTGCTCCTCTTCAGCTATAAATCTCAGAAAGAAACATTGTAAAGGTTGTTGGTGAGATATCAGAGAAATGCAAGCATTTTCCTCTTGAGACAAGTTCTCTGTGTAATATTGTAAGATAGGCTGAGATTTGATGTATTCAGACTGAATGTTCAAGATGTGGGAAATGATGTACCTGATTGGTGTTGTTTTTAATATGACAAGCATATTTCTTTGGATCCTGATCTAAAGTGTTACACAGTAATTTGTCACCGTCCCTACCATTCCCCGTCCCGCACAATGGAGGACCCATTTTGTGACCTGTGAACATTGTCATGCCTTGAAAACATCATTAATGCATTCCTCTAAGCATGAGCTTCAATTTCCCTAAAGGCATCTCCTTGCAAAAAATCATAAAAACATCTATTTTTGCATTGGCGCGGGCAGACAGTTCACCACTCGCGCCAATGGGGAAAATCCTACAAAGAGGCCGCACCAACTGGCACTCTGTCCCAGAGCAGTAGTCGCGCCAGCCAATTTAAGGAGTGTTTTTTAAATAAAGATGGCGGAAGTTGTGTTTCAACAAACTCATAAACCATTTCCTATCTTGAGTTGGGAGATTTGGCTGCGGGAGTTCTATGGAAGGGAAGTGGTTTTGCCACCTCCCATGGAACCTTCCTTGTTGATAGGGCCAATCCCACAATAATAGGGATCCCAACTCCCTCCTTCCCCATCTATAAAAGCCTGCTCAATTCCATGGCAAGCTATTCTTGAAGTGCCTAAGCTTTGAATCTCCAAATTCCCAAGAGCCTTTGTGTTGTAAGAGCCCTCTTTCTTCCCTTAAGGCCGACTCAAGTAAGGAGACTATCGTCGAGAGACTTTGGAGAGGTTTGCCCTTTCCCTGGCGAGCTTTGCGAGACGTGAACGATTGGAGACCCATCCGAAGGAGACCACGACGTCAGAACATTGGTTGTAATCTCTTTCGATTGTTATTTAATGAATGATTACGATTATGGTTCCACTCTGTTTTCGATTATGTTAATATGAGTAGTATCCTTTCTGACTGATATTTAGTTGCGTATGCTGGATTTTATGCTTGTAACTGTTTGTTTCTTGCATGTGCAGGTGTCCATCCGCGGAGATCGTGGAGGATCGTGATCTGCCGAGGCTGAGGAACGGGAACGCTCTCTTCTTCGGATCATAGCATTGGATTCCAGGTAGGCCTCCATCTTTGGTCTTTTCATTCGTAACTAGGAACTTGCGTTGTAACATTTCGTGATTGTTGCTAGACCCCTGCTGGGCTAGTAGGGATCGCCTCTGTCCGCAGAGGGGATTTACCTCCTCAAAAATTTGGCGACTCCGCTGGGGATCGTCTAGACTTCACTGTCTCGTTTGGATTGTCTCATTTGATTGTTTTATGATTTTCCTTGCTTGATGAGCCTTCTGGGTTGGGTTCTTTTGCTGTTTTTTACTTCTTGGTTTGCTTAGTATACATTGATCTGCTTCTGGAGTAGTTCTTTTTTGTTTTTGGCTGAGAAACTCGACTGGCGCGCTTTTTAGCTCGACAGTCGCGCCAATTGGCGCATGTTGCTTTTGTTTAGCCCGCGCCAATTGCTTTCTGGCGCCAGTTTCAGCCTTACAGTCACGCCACTCCTGTAAGGTTTTTGAGTTTCCTCATTTTTGAGCTCTCTGGGTTTGGTCAGTGTTTTTCTTCTTGATTTTCCGACTACCTGAGTGTGTTGGAGTCCTGTTTGACTGGGAATTCACCTCTGTCCTTTGGTTGTTTGCTTTTATCTATTGATTTCACGTTTTGAGCCCTAGGGCATCTAGTGGCTTAGTGTATCAAGCCCTCCTTGGGAGTTTTGGTGTTTCGTTTGTCCAGTCGACTTTCTGATTGATTCTCCGCATCCTCTTAGTATTTTTTCATTGTTTTGTTGCGATTTTTGGGTGATTTCTCATTCCTTCATTCAAATTTCGTTTGGTCTTGCATTGGGCCTAGATCACACGGCCCATTGGAGCCCTTGAGTCTTTTCTTGGTTTTGAGAGACTTTGGTCGATTTGGGATCTGATTGCTTGTGTTGTTGAGTGAAATTTGTTTGTTTTTCTCTCTCAAATATCGTTTCTCAAGTTGTTCCATTTGTTTTCAAGTTTGTTTAGTGCATATTAGCTATCAAACGTTGAAAATTACAAAAAAAAAATCTCTTGTGCTTTTGGTTGAATTAGTGCAAATTGTAATCTTTTCGATTTTGCTAGTGATTAGTGATTTGAATGAAAAGTTTTCAATTTCATTAGTTGCATTAGAGATCTCATTTTTTGTCTTCCGATCATTTCGTTTGTGTAAAAGCTCTCAACTCTTCTGTAACTAGTTTTCATCGAACGAAATGTTGGACTGTGGCATGTAGCTTTGCATTTAGGAGTCTTTTAAGAAATTACATATGATAGGGCCTGAAAATTGAAACTTAATCGAAGATCAACTTTAAAATCTATCCAATTAACCTAAGGCAGCATTGAAATCTAACGAAACATATTTAGAGGTCTAGGCTAGAGACGTGTTCCGGCGTCTTTAAACCTAGCAGCTGTCGTTCGCCTTTTGGCTTTAGACAACACTAGTACTGACTTGTGCTCCCCGTACCGTCACGTATATAAAGGGAGACCCCTCTAGGTTTTCAATCCTTTATCCACAAGAAGCCGAGTCTGCCGCCCTATACCCGTGATACACCAAACACAACATTCGGGGAGATTGCCTGCACGTACGGAAAGTCCTTGGTCGATTTCTGTTTCATTATTGAAACCAAGGTGTATATTGCAGTTCACGGATATTTGGTACACCCTTTGTGCCTAGTTTTTCCTGAGCATTCATTTGGTCTTTTCTGACTCCCTAAACTTGAAAAGACCATCGAGCACTTGTCCTTTCACGCTTGTATCAAATCTGAAAGAGATAGAGTCATCTTTCTATTGTTTCTCGACTCTTAAAATATGAAACGATAGAGTTTCTTACTTTTCAATGTGGTAAAAATTAATCACCCACGATTACACGCCTGCTTAGATATTGCTTGTTGACCGTTTGATCGTGTGCCCTTAACTTGTTTTCAGCCCGTGTGTGTGTTTGCTTCTTTTTCTCTGGTCTTTTGCCACAGTGGCGGAACCTTCGGTTTCGTCTACTGGTAGTCCTTACACGGACGATTCTTCAGAGGCTTCCCAATCCTCTGTCGAACCACAACAGCCTGTTGTTTCCGAGTTTCCTGACGGGGGACCGATTCTCGCTGAGCAACCCTTTGGAGGACCAGTTGAGTTCAATTGGCCCTTTTTAGACCCTGTTTCTGAATTGAGATTAGGAGTTGATTTCCTTTCTCTTACCTCGGGTTCGCCTTTTGTTGCTACTGTATTTCCTCCTAGTCCTCGCCGTCTTTTGCGTGATTTAACGGCAGGATCAACCATGAGTGATTCTGGTGAGGAAATCCCAACGTCTGGTGAAGACTATCAGTTCTTCCCGCGAAGATTGTTTGAGGGAGACAACTCTGCGCTGGCTACCATGTCAACAGCCAGTCCTTCTTTACCACAGGGATACAGATCTCTGGGTCAGATTATTTCCGCTGCAGCCTCTATGGGAATATCATCCCCTGCTTCGAGGCTAGCTGCTACTACTCCCGGGGTGTCTCCTCAGACGCCTGTCACGTCTGTTCCCGTCTGGCCTACTGTCTGTGTGGCCGCCTCTTCTCCTATTGTCTCAGCATCTGCTACCAGGGCTGGGCCAACTCCTGAAGATGTTTATCTAGCTACTGCTATACCGGAGAACATCTCTCCGGAGGAGTATCGGTTGTCCTTGCAATAGCCGAACGCCGAGATTGGACCGTCCTCCCAAGATCCCTACCGATCTTACTTTTCGCATTATGCACAGGATGGTACTCCCGTGTATGCTTTCCCAGGTCAGTATGACGAGCACGGGGAGATCTTGCGTCTACCCGCTCCTGAGGCTTATCTCTATGCTCAAGGTTTACCGTATAACCAGGCTTATAACCCGCAGGGACAGCCTTTCCAAGGCCAACCTACGGGCCAACCTGGCTATTTTTATGATCCACAGGGACAACCCATCCAAGGTTACCCTGTCGGCCAACAAGGGCCATCGTACGGTCCGCAAGGACAGTATTACAGCCCTTCAGGTCAACCTGTTCAGCCTCAGCCGGGGTATCAACCAGGACCGGTCTATGGTCCTGGGGAGCAAATCCAACCTTCTTTACCGATGCAACCGCAGTATCCTGTTGTTTCTAACGTTGCATATCAGCCAGGACCATCCTATGGTTCTGCTTCAGGTCAAACCGGTTTCCAGCAAGTACCTGGTCCTGTTCCACCACCAGGCCAACCGGCTCATCCGGTACAACCCGGTGTTCCGCCTCCAGGCCAACCGGTCCATCCGGTACAAACTGGGGCTCACTTACAACCAGGTCAACCTGCGCAACCGGCGCCGCCTGTCTATCCGGGTCAGCCTGGTCATTCAGGTCAACCCTTGCACCCGGGTCAACCTGTTCACTCAGGTCAGCCCTCTCAGTCGGGTCAACCTGTTCATTCAGGGCAGCCCGCTCATTCCATTAACCCTGCACAGCAGCCGGTTCATTCAATGCCGCAGCCAAATCAACAGTTGCGCCCTACGTATCAGGCTCCGCAGGGTTCCACTTTTCAGCAGCCTACTCATCCTCAGGGTGGTTATTATCCTCATGGTCAGTCTCAACCGAACTATAACCACCCCAGAGGCTCTCAGTATAATCCTCCTCCACCCGGTTTTACCTACACTCAGCAGCCAAATCCAAACGCTGCTTATACAGGGCCGACGCATAATCAAGGTCCGTACCCTGGTTATCAAGCCCCACACTATGGTTACCAGCATCCAAATCAGTCTGGTTATACGACCTACGCCCCCTACGGTCAGAATCCTGCGGGACAGAACCCGTGGGGCAAGGATATTCACAACCATCGTGGAGTATGGGTACCGGACCTCATCCTGGGCCTGGCATGGCAGTTAATCCTCCATTGCCGTTCCTGGCTACCTTGGAACTGCCGGATGTTTCAAAGTTGACCAATGATCCGATTTTACATAATCCGTATTGGCCTCCGGTTCCCACCAAGATACCAGGTGATTGTCCCAAGTTTGAGGGAAAAGTTGGGGAGGACCCCCAGGCGCATGTGATGACGTATCATCTTTGGTGTTCATCTAACTCTTGGGTCGACGATTCGATTCGCCTACGCCTCTTCCAGCGTACTTTAACTGGAGCTGCTGCTAAGTGGTACATAGAGTTATCCTGTGGCATTTTTCAAGATTTCAACTCTTTAGCCATGGCTTTCCTCACGCATTTCCAGTTACCGGTTCGGTATGAAGCCGAGACGCACCTCCTGACTTCCCTGAAGCAGGATAAAGCCACTCACATCTCAGATCACATTCATGAGTGGCGGCGCCGTCGTAGACTGATTAAGTTTCACATACCTGATCAGATATTGACTCACTGGTTCACCACCTCCTTTGTGAATAAAATCGCTCAGGATATCGCGATGGGAGCGTGCGTGACAGAGGAACAAGCCATCGTGCGTGCCCAGTACCTAGATCTTGTCTATTCACAGTCCGGCACGCTTTATGACATCTTGATTGATGCTCCACGGCCCGGAACCACTAAGGCTCCGCCCACCCCTGCGGTGGATGGTGTCATTGGTTCTGTCTCGCAGAATTCGAAGAAATATTCGAATGGGAAGCAGAAGGCTAATTCTTCCAACAATACCTCTGCCAATCCCGCCTCATCCGATTCTGGTAAAACCGCGGACGTGAATGCCGTTCAGGCCAATCCTGCGGACAAATCCTCCAAGGGGAAGAAGAAGGGCAAAGGAAAATCTAAATCTGATGCCCCGAAACCAGAATCTAAGTCTCGTACTAAGGATGGCTCCCAGCGTAAACCGAAGTACCCTTGCCTCATCTGTGAAGGGGACCATTATACTAAGGATTGTCCACGACGATCCGAGGTTAGTCAACTTCTTAAAGGCCCTAAAGGGACTCCGGCTGTTTTGAAAGAGCCATTTCCATCTCAGCAGACCCAGATGGTCGAATAGGCATCACCATCTGCACTGTTTGGGTCTCAGGTTTTCATGGTGAAGAGTGTTGCACCTATCTTTGTCGCTACGCGGTCGAAGGATTACAATGAACCGCGGCAGGCACCCGGGAAGGCAGTTGCGGATGGGCCGCCTCCCCCACCTGTCTCCGGTCCATTGGAAATCGAGAAGCCTTCTCTGGAACCCGTTGTGAAGCCACCTCCCAAAGGTGTCCTTCGAAGATCTTCTTATAATCCAAACGCTCGTGCCGCTCAACATTACAGTATTGTTGAGGATCTGGCACAGGCGCCATGTGCTATGTCTGCACTTGGGGTTCTTCAAAGTTGTCCTTCACAACGGAAGGCTTTACTGTCTGCGATCGGGGGCATTGATCCCGCCGACTCGAGTCTTCTCACCTTCGATATGGAGAATTTTACTCCCCAGCTTCCACATCAAATCGCTTTGGTCATTCAAGTCGGGATTAACGGTCTGAATATTCATAGGGCCGTCATAGATGAGGGTGCATCTACCTGCGTTATGTCCTCCACTTGCTGGAAGGCCATCGGCTCTCCAGCCTTGTCGTCGTCTCCCAATTCCCTTGAGGCATTTGATGGTCGGGAATCTAAACCCCTGGGCGTTCTCGAGAGTCTCGCGATCACATTACAGGGAAAAACTGTCAACGTAGAAGTAGAAGTGGTTGATGCTAAACTCAACTACAATATACTTCTTGGCCGCAGCTGGACCCATGCCATGCTCTGTGTGCCGTCCACCGTCTTTCGATTCATTAAGTTCCCCCACGAGGGCAAGATTTTCATAGTGGATCAGTTGTCATTTTTCACCTCTAACTCTGAGAACAACGTGCCATACGTGGATCAAATTTCAAATCCCCCAGACAGTGTAGGACCTGGTCTCTTCAAATACCCAGTCCTCATGGGTATCTTTCCTGCACCGCCACCGCATACCGCTCAAGTCAACATGTTGTCTAGGTCTGATGACCCCTGGCTCATTCTTACACCTGAGCAGGTATATGAGTTTGGAGAATCCATGCCTTTAACGCCAGTAGAGATCAGCTACTGTGAGATTGTTGCCGCATCGGACCCTCCACCTCCTCAGCATGCTCCTTTGAGCATGGCTCTCGACGTCTACTCTCAATCCCCCTGGCTTGGTCAGGCTGATTCACCTGATCCTCTCAGAGAGACTTTTCCTTCCGATGAAGCTATCATTGAAACTATGTCTCTTGAGGAGCTGCCTTGGGGTGATGGACATCATCGCTCCTCGTTTATGCCTAGCTTGGGCGCAATGACTGATTGTCTGGAGTGTTATGCTACTCAGGTTCCTTCCCCTCCTCTTCAAACACCTATCTTGACGCACGAGGTTTTTTCGGAGGGTAATCTGAGTAACATTACTCAAAATGTTCCAATCAACATCTCCGTTAAACTGGGGATTGTTGAGAATATTCATGTGGGTGTCACTTGTTCTCCCGATGAGATTCAAGTCTATACTGAGCTCTTCAAAGAATTCAGAGATGTTTTTGCATGGTCTTATGAGGAAATGCCGGGGATTGATCCCAGTATCGTAGTACACGAGATTCCAACCTATCCAGGTGCGAAACCCGTGCGCCAACGCTTACGCCCCATGCATCCACGAAAAGCCGCTGCCATCAAGGCAGAAGTTGAAAAACTTCTGAACGTGGGTTTTATTTATCCCATCCCCCTCATAGAATGGGTGTCTAACATTGTCCCTGTCGATAAAAAGCAGGGTACGATTAGAGTCTGTGTGGATTATCGTGACATCAATCGCGCCTGTCCAAAGGATAATTATCCCACTCCGTTTATAGACCAGATCATCGATGAATGTGCTGGGAGTGAGATCTATTCCTTAATGGACGGTTTCTCAGGATATAACCAAATCAATATTTCACCTGAGGATCAACACAAGACCAAATTCATCTGTCCGTGGGGTACTTTCACGTATAAGAAACTCCCGTTCGGCTTGAAAAACGCTGGAGCCACTTTTCAGCGTGCGATGTCCTATGCTTTTCATGACATTTGTCATATCATTCAGCCTTATCTGGACGACTTGCCAGCCCATTCGGGTAAGCGAGAGGACCATCCTGAGCATCTTCGCCAGATCTTTCTTCGTTGCAAACGCTACAATATCAGGCTCAATCCTCATAAATGTGTCTTCTGCGTTGATTCTGGCCGTCTTTTAGGATTCATAGTCTCGAAAGACGGAATTCGCCTTGACCCTTTTAAGGTCGAGGCCATCGTAAATCTCCCATCACCCTCCTCCCTGTACCAGTTACAGAGTCTGCAAGGGAAAGCGAATTTTCTTCGGTGCTTTATCCCGAATTATGCCGAGGTGGCCAAAGGATTCACTCGTTTGTTAAAGCAAAACGTTCCCTTTGACTGGGACGAAATTGCTCAGGAATCCTTTGAGAAGCTGAAGACGTTTCTTTTCAATTCTCCGTTGCTTCATCCTCCGGACTACCACCGCGACTTCACCTTATATCTAGCCGCCACATTTAGCACCATAGCCATGGTCTTGGTGCAGGATGACGATCACGGTGATGAACATGTTGTTTATTACCTGTCTCGGAACCTTCTTGACCCGGAAACGCGCTATGCACATGTCGAGAAGTTGGCATTAGCAGCAGTACACGCTGTACAACGCTTTCGCCATTACATCCTTTTGCGCACGATAACAGTGGTTTCAGACTGCAACCCTATGACATATATTCTTTCTAGACAATTACTGGGGGGCAAGTACTCCAAATGGATTGTGATCCTGCAGGAGTTTGACTTGGAGTTCACCACTGCTAAGTCAACTAAATCACTGGTCTTCGCGGATTTGATATGTTCTCTACCTACAGACTCTGTTCCCTCACACTCTGAAGACCATATACCAGACGAAACGCTTTTCCTCATCAGTACTCGTGACCCTTGGTACGGTGACATAATAGTGTATCTTCGGACCTCGACATTTCGGTCTGAGTTGGATAAAGCTGCCCGCCGTCGGATTCGGCACCAGTCCCAACCCTACCATATAGTAGGAGATACCTTATATCGCGTTGGAGTAGATTCGGTGCTCCGGCGATGCCTAACCTTGGAAGAGGCTGAGAAGGTCCTAAATGACTGCCACAGTGGTGCCTGTGGTGGACATATGTCCGGGTATGCTACTGCCCAGAAGATTCTGCGAGCAGGTTATTTTTGGCCTTCCATATTCAAGGACTGTATCACTGCAGTCCGTAAATGTCATCCATGCCAGATATTTCAGCGCAAGATGCGTGCACCGCCTTTACCATTGCATCCCGTTATTACTGTCGGCCCTTTTGCGAAATGGGGCATGGATTTTATGACGTGTAACCCTCACTCGGCCAGGGGGCATGCGTATATGGGAAAACGGCTGCTCAATTTATATTCAACCACGTTATTGCATGGTTTGGGGTTCCTCAAGCCATCGTCACTGATCACGGTACTCATTTCCGAGATTATATGATGGCGGAGCTGACTTCAACGTTGGGCTTGCGTCACGACAGCTCGAAACCATATTACCCTCAAGCGAATGGTCAGGTTGAAGCAGTGAACAAGGTTTTGGTCACTATGCTTCAGCGAACGGTTGGCATTCACAAATCCAATTGGCATCTCCGACTGTTCTCAGCTCTCTGGGCATACCGAACATCTGCAAAGAGTGCAACTGGGTTCACACCATTTCAATTGGTGTATGGCCTGGAAGCAACTCTTCCGGTTGAATGCGAGATTCCTTCGTTAAAATTAGCTGTGGAGCTTCTACCTAATACTTATGCTGAGGAAGAACGTCTTATGTATCTGGAACGGTTAGATGAAACCTGTCGTCTGGCTGCTTTGGTTATCGAAGCACAAAAGAAGAGGGTCAAAACTCATTTTGATCAATCTGTTTCTCCTCGTTCCTTTATTGAAGGGGACCTCGTCCTCCTGTACGATCAAGCACATGATAAGCTTGGAGCCGGTAATTTCCAGCCTATGTGGCATGGGCCCTATATAGTAAAATGCGTTTTGAAAAACGAGGCCTACAAGCTCATAGATTATGAAGGAGTTCTGCTGGCACAACCCAGAAATGGGTTGTACCTCAAAAAGTACTATGCTTGAAGTAATTTCTTGGTGTGGTGTGTGTACATAGGTGTGTGGTTTTCATTTGTGTGCATGTATTGTGTGGTATGCTTTGTAAACATCTTTCTGCTGATCGGGTCTTCCTAGTTGTGTAGATGTCTTTTCATCCATTTGTTGGTTTCGCGGATGGTGCCTCCCACAGTACCAGGAATCTGTCTTCAGCAGCCTGGGTAATCTATGATCCTGCTGGTGAGTTGATTGACCTGCAAGGAGTGTGTCTAGGACGTACCATGAAAAACATCGCGGAATATAGTGCTGTGTTAGAATTATTGACCGAGGCAGTAAACCTTGGTATCCGTGAATTGCTCATGTATCTAGATTCGCAACTTGTAGTGCTACAACTGAACGGACACTATTCGGTAAGAAACCCGTCCATATTACGTCTGTATCTGCGTATTCGATTACTGGAAAGGAATTTTGACTACATTACATATCATCATATACCCAGACATTTGAATACATTAACGGATGCAGTAGCAAATTTGGTATTAGACAGACATTTGCGCAATTTGTAAATCATCATCACATGTAAGGAAAGATCCATCCAGAAATAGATATGCACATATATATAGATATCGAAATGTTTACATGGAGTGTGTCACATAAAAGTCAAAATATACATAATCGTCTTAAGTACATCCGGAGACGATATGTCTCTCAAAAAATAGGGGTGGTATAAATCCTAAGAGCTAATCCGCATGGTGCTCATGATAGCACGTAACTGCATGCACTAAGCATCTCAGGATTCGGTGGATCCGACCTGGAACTCCCACCGTGTGGCGCTGCTATGCCATCAGTACATCTGCCAGCTGAGCATAGTCCTGAATCCCTCGGGCAATCCCCTCAAGATTCTGGATCAGCTCCTCTCCTCTGGTGCCCTCTCCCTGAGGATCAGGGGCGAGTTGTGTCCTCCGTGAGATTGGAGACATCCCAGCTGGTCTCTCAGGTCCCACATCTGCATACATATATAAAATGTGTTAAGACGAATGTGTATTAACAAAAAAAACATAAAACATAAAAAATCAAAAACATAAGGTCTTACCCAACTCCTCGTCCCAGTCATCTCCTTCTGGCAATGGGAGATCTGGGTCTCCGGTGAAGTCAGTTCCTGCATAGGGCCAGTATTCCACGACAATCAGCTGGCGTCGTAACCACCTAAAGAACTCCGGCCTCCAGGACATCTGTTGGCCGCCTCCATCTCTGGGCATTAATGCTGCCCAGCGAGCCATTCTTGGCTCTCGTGGTATCGGATCTGCTACTGCGGCCCCTTGGCCCTGGAAGATTGGTAAGCGTTCCAGAATGAACGATACCAGGATGGAACCATAACCGAACTGTTTCAGTTTACCCTGTTTGCATTTCGTGAGCTGCCTTTTCATATTGATTGTTACTGCTGTTGCCCAGTCGAACAGTAGGGGACTCATGCATTCTGAGGCCAACAGGAGTTGGGCCTTTGTGGCCTCATGCGGTGCCTACGACCCTGCAGCCCGCGTGATGGTATGTAGGACCACTCTCAATGCCAGATCAGGGATAGTGTGGATATCCACCTTCTTGCTGCCTGATCCCATTTGTGCTCCTCGGCACACTCGTGCCATCACTTCTTCCATCTTCTCCCCAGATGGTCTGCTTCCAGTCAAGACAGGGATCGGACCTCTGCGGGACAATCCGGTGATAAAATAAACATCAGAAACCTCCAGCTCTAATACCTGATCTCGTAACCTGAACACCTGTTCATGTTCATCCCAGATACTGATCAAATACTGGAGGAGCTCGGGCTGAGCTCGTAGACAGGGTGTGAGGAAGAACTTTTTCAGCCCACAGTTTCTAAGGGCATTCATGCAAGCTTCACTTTGGATGGCTTGTTCATCCTCTTCTCCATGCTCTCGTTCTTTCCATTCAATCGCCATTTTTCTTGATTACCTGCATTCATATGGTCATAAGCCCTTAGTTAGATCTCTGATAGGCCTCAAATTCCATGAAATTTGGTTTAAATGTCGAAATTTTAGGCGGATTTTAGGTTCGGCCGCTGGCGCGAGCCATTTGTATAAAAGAGCCCATTGGCGTGGGTTCGTGCCCGATACCCGCGCCAATGAGCGCGGCCCTAAAATTTCAAAAGTGGCCACATAGAACTGATTTTCAAGGGAAAATTATCAAAAAATGGATGAAAATGTAGAGCAAGGGAGCGCCTCTTGCCTGTAGTAGACGAGAAGCTGAATGGTCAACTGGATTTGTCGCAATCACCGTCAGAAGTTTTTGCTCCAAATGGATCACTGTTGCTTTTTACCAAGGTAAATAGTAAATGTAATTTTATTTTTACCAATTTGACATATTTATAACTTTTTGACATAAAATGAGTTGTAAAAAGTCATTTTTATCGAATATTTTTATATGTTATGTCGAAAATGGATTTTACGCTTGCTTGGTATGTGCAGCAGCAGGTTTTTGTGACTTTAACGATGGAAACGAGTTGTATTTTATACTTTTTAGGACTCGGTAAATACACGAAAAAGTCAC